>OV049924.1:337342317-337942317 GCA_920104205.1 Eupeodes latifasciatus | reverse complement strand
TGGAAAATTTCAACAAAAGAGTGCGCATGTGCATGCAAAGCCGTGGAGGCCATTTGTCCGATGTGTTATTCCATACATAACCCTATCCTATGTACTTTACGAGTCAATAAAAATATAACTATCAAAAGACTAAAAACGGTGTTTTCTATTTAATTCAAATCTTACGTTTATTTTGGGACACCCTTTATTAGCATAGATTGAAGGGGAATTGAGTTTTAAAATTGTCACGAAAATAAAATTAGTTTTTAATTTGCTGAAATTTTTTGACAATGGTGTTCTTAAAACTAAAAGAAAAATCAATTTGAAAGAAACACTTTATAAAATAAATTTGGTTTGAGAAATAAGTCAATAAAACGCATTATAGTCTTGCTTATATAAATATTTTATTGATGACTCGTTTCAGCTAAACAGCCATCCTCAAATCACCATCGACTTTAAAGTCTTATTTCTCAATTCAATTAGTCTTGTTGGCCGAACTTCTTTATTTAATAATAAATTTGGTTATTAGTATTAAAAAAGAAACAACTAATGTTGAGTAACCCCATCTTGAAAGGTGTGATGTTAATTTCACTACCCACACACTGTTTCACTGATTCAATATTTTGACGTTTGAAGAAAAACTTTTTGTCATCCAAAATTAATAACATTATTTTGAGTTTCATTTATAACTAAATTATAAATCTATTTAAACTCACGTATTTTTATGTTTATACTAGCTGACCCGTCCACTCGTTGCGTTGGCTAAGGTTTTTTTGTCATAAGCAAACTATTTAAGGGAAACGGTAAGAGAACATCAGACATGGGCTGGGCACCACCAAGCTTTTTTACATAGATGCCGTTTGTAAAAAATACATGGTGACCATCATGACTGGTTTTCTACTACATACCTTTACCCCTTATAACAATAAAATTATTATTTACGATTGAAAACGTGAAAGCTGGTATAAAAATGTACTGGTTTAGGATTTGAAGGGGAAGGACTTTGAACACAATTGATCAAAATTTTCGTACAGTTGATTTAAAGAAAAAATGAAGTTCTTTAAATGACAATTTTCCATGTTACAAAAATATCAATCTAAAATTTTAAAGGGCAAAATTTGGTAATTTTCAACTGCAACTCGACCCATATTTCCCAGTTTTAGCTCATCGTTCATTTAAATCTAAAGCAAAAAAAAAATTAAAATTTTGAATTATCCTCATAACGAATAAAAAAAAAAGATAATGCATTCAAATCCCTGAATAGAATACACCCTCAGATAATATTTGATAACAGCAAAAATTCAAATAATTCATACCTTAAACCTCAGGCAATGCCATACCTATACCTACCTTCAAACATTCTAGAATTTCAAAATTTGAATATATTATATCTAATATCAATTTACTGATAATAACCATACACAAAATATGTGAGGTACGTACGTTCATATATCTAAAATATTGAATATTCATTCGAGAGAAACCCTAGAGACCGCATATTCAGCCTACACTTTATAATATAAAATAAAAATATATTCAATTTTTTATTTTTATTATTTTCAAATTTTCAAAAAACACAAATTAATTTTATCGGATATGGCTTCTATGCCAATTATAAATGATGTTGATATCCTATTCCTGCAAGCAATATTCACCTAAGCTTGTTTTTTATTTTGTATAGCGTCTGTAGTGTAGGTATACCTACGATATAGAAGTAGGTACCTATCATATATTATTTTGATTCGATAATAACAATAAAATTAAAATTATAGTCTAAGTACCAATTTCCGTATATTGTATCTAAATTTATTGATCTATGGATTGAATATATGTAGATACTGTAACGTATATCTTTTATATGGATATTTTTTGAATAACAACAAAATATGACTATGGTATAATAAATTGACAAAGCTGCGATGCGCCGCTGGTGTCGGATTCAATTTTGAGCAAGCGTGTTTTATTTATAAATAGCTTCATTGTATAGATTTTCAACACCCTTTCCTTCGAACACACCCATGTTCATAAATTTTGTGATTTAAAATGTGCTAGCAAAACGTTTATTTAAAATTTTAGCGATAAATCGTCTCCCGCACCAAACACGCTCCTATACATACATATATGGAGGTGTATTTGCATCATGTTTCAATATATTGAGTTTGAATTTGTCGCTTTACAGCAACATGCATGAAATTCAGAAGAAAAATGACAATTTTCAAACCAAAATCGTGCTATTCTGGTTAAAAAATAAAATAACTCGAAGAACGACAAAAAAAACATTAAACTTAATTTCCGGAAACATTCAAAGAGAATACCAAAACCTATACCTGCTAACATACATACGGTCTATATGTAGGTACTTTGTATTAGAGGAAAATAGTTGGAAATTTTCAAAAGCCACATGTTACGCCCCCAATTTCCATTCGTTCGGAAAATATTTATACATTTCGATGAATTCGGGCCAACCAAATGCAAAAAATACAAAAATTAACTTCAACATAAAAAAGCAGCTATTCAAAAATAAAAAATACAAAAGTTCAAAAATCCTAAAATGTATTTCTACTGCACACAGCCCGTTGCACATCACAGCAAAATTGTTACCGCAGAAATAAAAGCGAAATAAATATAATATTCCCTAAAATTCATGTATGCATACATGACACAGGGAGGAAAAGATGAAGAGGGGGTAGTGTTCTCTGTTACCAAATCCATCCCTTATTCACGATCTAGAACCGGAAGCTCATGGTAAAATGAAATTCAATTTCAGCATATTGTATATGTCGACAGTTTTATCCTGCCTCTTCTCTTGCTCCTTTATCTTCCGTTCCTCCCCGTCCTTCCCTCCGATGAGGACGACAAAAATATCTGTAGAATTGGTAAAATAAAATGCATTTTGCAAGTACTCGTACCTACCCTAAATGTACCTTCCATACCGTTGCTTTGGATATACCTACATATATTTATGTACGTATGTAAGAGTTAAAGGAGCTATAGAAATATATAATTTTTGTCCTTAGATTACAACATCACGTTCAATAAATGAATGAAAATGGAAAGGAAAGCTCTAAAAGAAGAACCCTTTGGAATTGTCGTTAACGGCGACATGTTGCCATAGAAATTCATTCAACTTCAACTTCAAGATGCAACGAGTTTTACAGGGGCGTATTTCTTTAGGTACATGCACAAAATTTAAACCTATTATGAATTCTTTATTTCGAACTTTTATCCTACACAAATTTCATTTCATTCGAATTTTACTTTGGTAAGACAAAAATTTAAAAATATTTCATGACTTAAAAGATATCAATAACTTTTTTCATAATAAACATGAGATTTAATTATTATCATAATCATTTCATTGGATCCTATTTTATTAACAGTTTTGCTCTCTAATTCTACAAGGTTGATTTTAGTCAACAAAATTATTTTCAGTGATGTACATTTTCAATAATGGCTATAACTAACTTCTTAAAATATATTCAATGATAGGTTCAATGATAAAAACTAATGAAAGCTTTAACTTGCCTCTAAGTAAGTAATAATAAAGCTTTATGAATTTTTAAACAACGAACGTTTACATTTACCTCCATTTAAGTAGGAAATGTTGTCAAACCTTATAATATCGTTACTTTATTGTTGTATTAGTTATGGAAGGATGTTGGACGTATTGGTAATACAAGCGTCTAACACTTAAGCGCCGAATACAACAAGATAACAACATTTCGAAAATTGTTTTGGTCATAAATTTAACCTTAAACCTGAAGTTCAACATTTTTGTTAACAAAATTTTATTATTCGAAAGTTTATGTACCAGTAGTAGTGCCCGTGGCATGATGGTTAGTGCGTTGGACTGTAATGCGAGAGGTCTTGGGTTCAATCCCTGCCTGTGCCACCTTAATTAAAAAAAAAGAGTTTTCACGGGACCTGCCTCTTGCGAGGAATTGACAAATCCTCCAAGAGTAATTCTTGTCATGAAAAAGTGCATTCTCAAATTAGCCGTTCGGATTCGGCATATAAATTGTAGGTCCCCTCCATCCCTGACAGCATTACTCGCACACAGGAATGGTTGAGAGTTGTAACTCACTAGGCCCTGGTTCTCTACGGACTGTTGCGCCACCTAATTTAATTTATTTATGTGCCAGTTTGTTACAGTGGGTAAAATTCTGCATAATTTAATATTCGTAATAATCTAAGAGGTTTTATTAAAAACACATTCGAAGTTATTGGAATCAGTCCGATTTTTTAAATTCAAAATTTGTACACGTCTCGACGCTTCAAGCTCTACAATTTTTAGAAAAATGACAGTATGCTACCAAACGTTCGGAATACATTTTATTGTCATCCATATCTCAAGAACCATCAGCATAGATAGAAAATAGTTCAAAAGATTGTAATATCGAATATTGAGCAGGACTTTAAAGAAAGCAGCATTTTAAAAAAAAGTGGCAAATTTGGTAGATCCCAAGAATCTCAAGAATCAATAGTGCTATCGCCTATTTTATCTATAAGCTCAAATACAATTAGTATGAAGTTAAAAAATATCAACTGAGGGATTCCATAACAAATTAAAAATACTAAAAATTCATTCGTCAGATCGATAAGATAAAAATTTCATATTACATACATAGATGTTTTCTATTTTAAAGATAAGATTTTTAAAAAACAGTGTTGAAAGTCCTATTAATTTTTATTTACATTTTATTTATTTTATCGACAAGAACAACTAGTTTTTTTTTTTTGGTTTTATAATGTACAGGCATACAAGAAGATATTAAGACTCTTAACATGTTAACGTTTAAACACAGAGCGAGCGTTAGGAAAAACGGGGAAGGATTTAACAGTAGAGGTCTTAAAATTTTGAATATTAATGTGAGGGAAAAACAGAGTTCAGTAAAGCATTACACATTCTCGATGAGTGCTTAAAGAAAGAATCTCTATACTTGACAGTTCGTCCGAAATTGAGATCAAGGGTAAACTGCTTAGCATCCTGGAAGTGCGAGTATTACGGCTGAATTGATTGAGGAAGGGAATACAACTAACTAATTCGACAGAACATTGTTTGTAAAAATACCTGTAGAACAACGAAAGGCATACAAATTTGCGGCGGTGTTCGAGTGATGTAAATGTTTCGGTTATAGTTCGATCACCTATCATTTTCAAAGCTCTTTTTTTGAATTCTATCTAAAAGACTTAAACTTGTTTTAGGGGCACCTCCCCAAATATGTGAGTTATATTCAAGTTTTAGACAAATGAAGGCTTTGTAAATTACAGCCAGATCAGAAGGGGTGAAAAATATCTTGCACAGTCGCTCGGAGGAATCCTAAGCACCTAGCAGCGTTTTTTGCGATATCGAATATGTGATCATTCCATAAGTGGTGATCTGTGATACACATACCGCGTACTTAAAGTTGATTAGTTTCCTGGATGCAAGTGCCACTCGCATAGATAGCGACATCAGAATTAGTTACGCTTTAATGACAGAAGACAGTATTTAGTTTGTGAAGTATTAAATTCTACACAGTACTTAATTCCCTATTGGACAATGCTGTCGTGATCGGAATTTAATGAGTTTATCATACCCTGCCGTTGAATTTTCACATCCGAGGGACAAGGATGTAAATCACTAATATAATAATCAGAAACAGTTAAATGGATTAAAAGTGTTAAACAAGAGATGGTTCATAAATATGAGGAAGAGAGTTGGAGACAAAACGGAGCCCTGGGGACACCAGCATTTATTTTATGAGTTTCGAATTTGAAATCATCCAATGCTACTTGTATTGAACTGTTCGAAAGGTTGTTTTTAATCCAAAGAAGAAGAAATTTATCAATACCAAAAGCAAGCATTTTCGATTAGAGAGCTTGATGCCAAAAAATTGATTAATTTAAAAGCATATTTTCATCATTTAAAAACTCAATAAAGAATAAAGGATGCTAAAGCTAGCAGACAAAGTTTTGATCAATTACAAAGTTTTGATCAATCCAAAAAGCTAAATCTATAAATATTTTCTAGTACGAGTATTTAAGTAAGCTGGAAACAACTTTAATCTTCTTCAACATTGAAAGTCAGGAATAACATTGCCTTCTAAACGAACAAAAATATAACTAGAGTTTGTATTTATGATATTGGTCATGTAAAAAAATCCAAGTTATCGGCTTCAAGCTCAAAACGAAATAGAGTAAAATATCTAAAAAACTGGGTAAGACCCTTCTTTTTAGGCTGTTTAACTTTTTAGTAGTACCCATAGCATAATGGTTAAGGCGTGGGACTGTCATGCGAGAGGTACTGCCTCTTGCGAGGAATTGACAAATCCTCCAAGAGTAATTCTTGTCATGAAAAGTGCTTTCTCAAATTAGCCGTTCGGATTCGGCATATAAACTGTAGGTCCCTTCCATCTCTGACAACATTACTCGCACACAGGAATGGTTGAGAGTTGTAAGTCACTAGGCCCTGGTTCTTCATGGACTGTTGCGCCACCTAATTTATTTAATTTACATAATAATTTATTTAATTTAAATCTTAAGAAAGAAAGTTAACATTTTTTTTCCCAAAAACTCTTTCTAAACCATTGTATATCTTATCATCTTTTTAAAATTGCTGTACAAAAAAAAACTAATTTTAGAGTTCTTTCTTTTGTTCGAAAGGAAAATAAAGTACCTTAAAAGCCATATATTTCATAATCCTGAAGAATGCAGAAAAAGTTAAAATATTTCCAAGTAAAACTTCGACAGCAGTCTGCATATGAGTTGAGGTTGATGCATTGAAGTAAGTTTTGTTACATTTTTAACACTGACAAAAAAATATTTAAAAAAATATACGTAAATTTGAAAAAGGATTGCAAGAATTTTGTAAACATTTTTGTATATGAAGGTAGGTACTACACCTTTGTGTCTCTGGTATAGGTACCTAGTGTCTAGTATAAAATCCTAATTTTAAAGAGATCCAGCCACCTACAATAACACACTCAAGTCCCACATATGGTTATTTACTGTATATGTTCTCCTCCTCACCCTTGATACCGTCCTCATCGTCCTCATCGCTGTTGTCGTTGTCGTTGGTGGTGCGGCTGCTTAACATGAATTATGCAAATTACTTTTGAATAGAAAAGAGCCTTGTGAGAAAAATAGAAAGATGAAAACCCAAAATAAAGAAACAGTACCTGCGAGTACACCAACATAACAAACAAAAAAAGGATACAAATCCTTCTTATTTTTATAACGTTCGAGGTTCGAGCTTGAGTCTGGTATTAAAGTTGGAAAAAGAATTGTTCACATCGTTTTCAGTTTGTGTTTTTTTTTCTTCTCCCTTTTTTTCCGTCGCTAGTCGTCATCTTCATCGTCAGTGTCGCATCTATGTTGTTTTCCTCTTAGATACTATGCTTGAGTTTTTGAAGTAGGTTTAAGTCTAGGAATATTATACATAACAACTTTGCGTCTTTTCTTGGCTCGATATGAGAAAATGTTGGCATCCAACCATCATCATCGTAAGTCGCATGAATGTGATGGCTGTGGCGTAGGTTTCGAATAAGGAAAATAAATTTATGAAATAGCACGAACCAGCCATACTACCATCCATGAGCAACGAAAGGATAACAACACAAATCTCACATATCTATACATATATATAGTATATACATCGCTACTAGCTATACAAAAACACAGTTTTTTTAAAACTCTTTTTCTGTTGTTGTTTGATGCACACAGAATTAAGTCCTTTTACCTTTTTCTGCACAAAAGTAAAACGACGGAATAAAATAACAAAACAAAATTAAAGCTTGTTGGAATGAGGGGTGTTTTTTTTTCTATTTGAAACTAGGTATAAAAGTGGTGCAGTGATATAGAAATTACCTAAATAATCACACTTTTCAAGTTTTAAATTCTGTTTAAGGATAAGAAAGAGAAAAATTCTTTCTTTCAAATCTATCAAAATACAAGAATATGTATGTAGTAGTGTATTTTAGTTTTATTTTTTACAGTAAATTACCATTTTTGGGTGGAAAATGAGAAAAATGAATAAAAGGGAAAAAAAAGATAAAGTTCGCTTTTCAGCTCTTTTGTTTAAAAAAGGTCAGTTTTGATTTTGTTGCTTAATCGCCTCACCTACATATTTTTAAGTTTCAATAACAGAATATTTATTAATTTAAACACGCGGAGTTTTAAAATGCAGGTGAAATGAGTTCTGTTTGCATAGTTGCTTTCGTAAGAACTTATTTGCATAGAAATGCCTCTTCAGAGAAATCGACAGGATAAAGTATTAAATGGTTCAATGACGTCTCTAGCCAAAAATTTACATCAAGCAAATATTGCTTCGGAATGTATTGGATGCAGTTGGATTCTATTGGATTGGTTTTCGTTCCAAACTTGACGGATTTGTTTATAGTCGTCTCATTCTTTCAGAAACAATGCTAATCACTGAAGTTCTAAGAAATTAGATAAGAATTTGTTTTAATTTCTCCAGAGCCTATTCTGCTTTAGTTGTTTGTGAATTTTTTTCTTTCACATGTGGTCTGCATATTCCTTTCTTTATGGTTTATATCTCTAGAACTAGCAGATATATACTCTTCAAATAATTGTTAATATTATGTCTGTAGTAAAATAAACTAATAAAATAGGCGTTTATTTATTAAAAGCGACCAATAATTTTACCTTCACCTAAAAAATATTCAACTGAAATTTTTTTAGAATTCAAAAAAAACCTTAGACACAATTATGTGATACGAATATTTTACAAATCACGTGTTATCCATTTTGTATAGTATAGTATAGGGCTGGAATTCGACATCAGTCGAACTATTTTGTTAAACTAATTTTTTTTCAGTTGAAAGTATGACATTTATAAAAATGGATTGCTTAACTATCGCATAACGCATACAAATTGTTAAAACTTACTACAATAATGGTGATTCTGCCACAGCTATATATCTTGATTTAAGAGGAGATTATGGTTAAATAATTGTCCAAATACGCAAGCAATTGTCAAAATTGTGAAGAAATTTGAAAAGACTAGATACATTCATGTTAAGTGCAGCTCACACAATAACTGAAGCCAGCTGACAATTCCTAACGTCTTAGATACATCGAATGGGTGCTTGAACATCAGGCGGTGGACAACGATTTTTCGAACGAAATTTTCTTCATCTACGAAGCACATTTCGCACTCGGTGGGTTTGTAAATAAATACAATTGTCATATTTGAGGTTCTGAGAATCCTCAAGTAATTGAAGAGAGGACATAACATCCACAAAAAGTCACTGTTTAGTGCGCTCTTTGGTCTGGAGGTGCGATTGGACCTTACTTCTTCGAAAACAACGATGAAATGACTGTTGCCGTCAATTCGGAGCGTTATGGTCACATGATAATCGAATTTTTTCTTGCCTGTTATTGAAGAATACGACTTGGAGAATATGTGGTTTCAACAATACGATGCCACAAAACTCGAGCGAATATGGTTTTAGTGGCCTTCAAGATCATGTGATTTGACACCGCTGGACTTTTTTTTGTAGGGCTACGCAGATATACCTTTAACTCTTGAGCGCTTGAAAATCAATATTCGTCAAGTTATTGCTGATATACCTTCCAATATGTGTCAAAAAAAGGTCGGAAATTAGATCAAAATGATCCATTCTTGCAATAATTCACGTGGTAGTCATTTAAATGATGTAGCATAATGTCAACGTTCAAACTTTATAATAAAAAAGATATATCATAAGGAAAATATTTTATATGTGTTTTATCTACGTTTAATTTTGAAACCGAAAAATGCATAGCCCTGTATAACTTTTTGTAGAATATTTGTATGCAACGCCTACAAATAACCGCTGTTACATCTGGTTGAAACTTAAAAAAAAAAAAAAAAAGAGGCTGGGATGCGACCCACACTGATAACTTCCCATCCCGTCTGTCGATTTTTCTTGCTTAAAAGTTTGTCTATAATGTATCAATTTTTACCAAATTTGCGTACTATTTTTTGTAGATTTTATTTTTTTATAAAAAAACGGACTATTGGATTTTTATAAAAAAAATTACTGAATATGGAAACAATATTTTCTGTGACATAAAATAAGTTTGAAGCTAATATTTGTAATTTTTGAAAAGCTATTTGAGTCGAAAGTAAATTTTTACCAATTTTTGTTAAATTTTTTTTTAGGTTTTTAATTTTTTGTACAAAAGCTGTCAATTCGATTTTTTTTCAAAATTTTACTGAATCTTGACAACAACATTTTTTGAAAGATTAAAGTAGTTTAAAGCCAATATCTCCAAGTTTTGAAAAGATTATTTGAGTCGAAAATCAATTTTTACCACCTTTTAGAAATTTTTGTTTATTTTTTTATTTTTTGTAAAAAAAACTGTCAATTCGATTTTTCTCAAAATGTTTGCTAATGTTGAAAATAATATTTCTTATAAGTAAAAATTAGTTAGAAGAAATTATCTTAAAGTTTTGAAAAGATATTTGAGTCGAAAATCAATTTTTACCCACTTTTATTATTTTTTTTTTCAAGGTTTTTATTTTTTTTTTTAACCGTCAATTCGATTTTTCCCAACATTTTTAGAATGTTGAAAACAATATTTCTTATAAGATAAAAAAAAAGTTTGAAGCCTTAATCTTAAGTTTTTGAAAAGATATTTGAGTCGAAATACAATTTTTACCAACTATGAGTATCTAATGTTTTTTTGAGGATTTTATTTTTTATAAAAAAAAAACTGTCAATTAGATTTTTCTCAAAATTTTATCAGATGTCAAAAACATTATTCTTCGTTGCACAAAATTGTCTTGGAGATGAAATCATATTTTGGTCGTAAAATTTTCGAGGTGACAAATTTTTCTTCAGTTTTTTTTATTTATAAAAAAACCGTTAACTGGATTTTTTTCCAAAAAATATAATTATTTTGTATCACGTTAAAATTTATAATATAAAATTTAATTCAAGTCTCTAGCGTCATTGGTTCATGAGATATTTATAGGTTTAACCAAAATTTTCACCTTTTTTCTAAACTGCTATGGTAAAAAAACCACCCACGCAATTTTCTTGAGAGCCCTTTCTGCTTCTTTCTGCTTCTTTCTGCATTATTATCTGTATACAAAAATTTATTGAAGTCGATATCTTTTCTGGTTCTCGAGCTATGGACGACGAAAAAACGTCGCGAACGTACAGACGTATACGGACGTACGGACGTACGAACGTACATACGTACACACGCACGCACAGACATCTTTCTAAAAATCTTTTATTTCGACTCTAGGGACCTTGAAACGTCGAGAAATGTCAAAATTTTCAATTTGACAAATCGGACCCATTACAATAACTTCCTATGGGAAGTTAAAAATTTCAAATAAAACCTTAATTAAATTGGTAAAATTGATTTTCAATTAAAAAAGATACTAACTTATTACATTGTATATATACAAAATTTTAATTCTAACATTATTTCTTAAAAATAAATGTTTCCCACAAGATAGTTTTTCATAGAATAAATTAAATAATTTTAAGTATAATTGTTAATTTTGTTGGAAAATTTTTATCCTTTATTTAACATTTGTCTGGAGATTATAGAAAAACCATAAAGATACAGGTTCTCCAAAATACCACTTAAATAAAGTATAAATCAAAAAATCTTATATAGGTAAGGTAAAATTTGTTGAATTTTTTTTTCATAAGAAAAAGAAAATTCCATTAAATCAAATTAACATAGCTAAACATATTATTCTCGAACAGATTTCAAAATTGTATTTCAAATTAAATCGAAAGCAACAACTGTTGTGTTTTGTATCTTTTCTATTTTTAGTGGCAACATAATATTTCTGTTAAAAATACTCGTAGCATGTGGCGTTTTTTGATGAATTATACCCACGCTCACATAAAACTACAAAACAACATGCAAGTTTAAATGTGATGAACGCACATGTTTATTTGTAATGTCATCAAAACGTTCAGCAAACATTTAGCGCATAGAGCTTAACATGAATAATTTGTCGTGAATGAAAATAGTCATGCAATCAAAATTGTAGGCATTTGCTCCCTTCTCCCTTCTCTTCTAAAAATCGTTGTGTCAACAAGCAATTTCAAGTTGTATCGTTTTTAGCGGAGTCCTTATACATATGTATAAAAATTTCAATTTCCAAATACACACGTATGTATATATTTACCTATCCTTAAGTTTGAAATATAAACAATTGTCATCAAAACTAAGTAAACCTTACCTAAGCTTACACAATATCCAAGACTTGAGTACATATATCAATACTTTTCAACTTTTCTTTTAAATTTGTTTGTTTTATTATTTATCCTTATGAAAATCACTTAAAATGTGCTACGCACGCTCACAATTTACATTCACATCAATCTCATATCAAAAGAAGCAATTCTGCAACAAGTCTCATCTCTCAATAGATACTTAAGACCATCTTCAACTACTTCTTCATCTTTAGCTGTAATGTTATCACTTCTTTTCATTTTTTTTTTCATCTTTTGTTTTTATATTTTTTCTTACAAAAAAAGGCGTTTTTATATCCTTTCACACTTAAAAAAATATAATACACTTCTAAAGTCGTTGTATCCCGATGTCACATATTCAAGGATAATAATCCTAAGTAGTAAAACTTCCACCGATAGTGATATGGCACTTAAAAAAATAAAATAAAAACAACAACAAAAAATCTCAACCCAATCTACATGGTGCACTCAGTCACATCCTGTCTTTACTTTTTCTCTCTTTATATTTTTCTTATACTATATGTGTATTCATCGCATATTAAAGATATCCTTTTTTACTATACGAAGGTACTCCACTCCGCAGAATTCTGCCCTACACAGACTTCAGTTCTTTTGAGCTTCGCTTCGCTTCGGTTGTATAAGGATTAGCTTTTACATGAAGCTAGAGAGGGACTTATACACATTTACTATTTTGTTTTAAGGACGAATACGAATATACTCGTGAATGTGTCGCCTTTTTACCTTTTTAAGATGGAAGAAAAATAAAACGAAGCAAATAAGAAATAACTATAAAATTATTTGCTCGTGAAAAATTGCCATTTTCTCGTCTCCCTATTGAAGTACATATTTGTACGTATGTATGTACATTGCCATTGGTACAAATGAAAGTAAATTCCTTTCATTTTTGTACCATTTTGATTGCTCAGTAAGCACGCACTCATCCAACTCCAACATGCGTTAAAAATAAAAAAAAATGGGAGAAGGATGTGAGTTTGTTAAACGAGGCACAAAGAGCCCCAATGTGCTTTTGCAGGATGTACTAGTATGTAGGTAGGTATATTTCAATGGGATTACTATTTGTATACATTTAAGGCTAAATTAAAACGTGATTTCGTGTATTTCAAAGTTGTTTCAGCCTTAAATGTCTTAAAGTGCTGTGACACTACATACTTAATAAATATGACAATTTTTGTCAAAAAGAATGTGACATGTGCTGTGCGAAAGATAGGCGTTGAGAAAAATTTAAATGTTCATTAAAGTAACAGGAATTTGCACATACTCGTGAATGTGAATATATTTTTTGAGGCTCAATATTGTACCTTTTAAAATTAGAAAAAATACTCTAAATTTTAATGTTCTTATTCAAGTAGGATTGTTTTTAATATTTTAGTTTTATATTAAATCTAAAACCTTCATACCGGTGGCCATAATAATGTCTTTACTTCAAAAAACTTGAAACAAAGCCTTAATTTGGTGGAAAGATTTAATATTGCATCGCAAAAACTTTCTAAAAAGTGAAGCACTATTAGTTGTTTCTTACTAACTTCCCATAGGAAGTTATTGTAGGTGCGGGGAAATAAATCCACGGGAACTAACTCCACTTTAGTAAAGTGGATTTATTTTCCATGCTAAGTGGGAACGAACTTCACTTTCTTATGGGAATTTAGAACACATTCAAAAATATGAAGAGGGAACTAATTTCTAACAACAACAGTTAGTTATCAGATTCTTGAAACTTGTTCGATTTTGATGAGTACAGTCGAATACCAGTCTTAAACAATTTAAGAAAACAGTGCGTAGTGTGAATAAAATTAAAATAAAAAATTAAAAGCATGGAAAATAAAATTGAATTTATTACCGGGTTTCGTAAAAATAGTGTGTTAATTTATGACCGTGAAGAAAAACAAATTTATGTAAATTACTCGAAATAATATTTCACGTTACATTTGCTATTATGGTCAAAATTGCAAGGGAGCTTAGTTATTGATGAGCAAGGTCATAAAAAACTAATAAAACATTGTCCCCAAATTTTTGTTTTCCGTTGCTCCGCTTAGGGTTTGTAAAGTCGCCAGGCAGGCGCCTATATCAACAACTTCTTTCAATAAAAGCACCTGTGGGTGGCCCGCTTCGCGGGTTCTCAGGATTTTAACTCCCTTTTTCGGAGTCACACCCGCTCACGCACCTCCGTTGCTCCGCTTAGGGTATGTAAAGTCACCAGGCAGGCACCTATATCAGCAACTTCTTTCAATAAAAACACCTGTGGGTGGCCCGCTTGGCGGGATCTCAGGATTTAAAGTGCTCCAAGTTGTGTCATTTGGTGATTCTTATTAAGTGGGACATTAGCCCCAAAATTTTTATTTGGGGCTTCGGTCTTACTTGGGTGGGACTTAGGGCCCAAATAAGATTTCGGTTTTATGTCCCACCGAAGTGAGACATAAGCCCCAAAAAAAAAGTTGGGCGTTATGTCCCTGGGCCCTATGTTCCTGCGCCTTATTCTGCTTTTAAAAAGTGGGAATTAATTTCAAACTCAAGGAGAACTTAAATCACACATTTTTTTCGGAATTAGATTCCCAGTTAGCATGGAAACTAAATCCACTTTACTAAAGTGGATTTAGTTCTCACTAAGCGGGTACTAAATCCCTCAGTGGAGTTAGTTTCCGTGGATTTATTTCCCCGCACCGTTATTGTAATGGGTCAGATTTGTCGAATTGAAAATTTTGACATTTCTCGACGTTTCAAGGTCCCTAGAGTCGAAATAAAAGATTTTTAGAAAGATGTCTGTGCGTGCGTGTGTACGTACGTTCGTACGTCCGTACGTCCGTACGTTCGCGACGTTTTTTCGTCGTCCATAGCTCAAGAAACAGAAGAGATATCGACTTCAAATACATTTTGTTATACAGATAATAAGGCAGAAAGATGCAGAAAGGGTTCTCAAGAAAATTGCGTGGGTGGTTTTTTTTCCATAGCAGTTTAAAAAAAAGGTGAACATTTTGGTTAACCCTAAATATCTCACGAACCAATAAAGCTAGAGACTTGTATTAAGTTTTATATTATCTATTGTAACGTGATACAAAAAAAGTATATTTTTGGAAAAAAATCCAATAACCGTTTTTTTTTATTAATCAAAAAAAACTGGAAAAAAATGTTCAAAATTTTACAACTACTATGATTTCATCTCTAAAACAATTTATTGCAACGAAGAATAATGTTTTTGACATCTGATAAAATTTTGAGAAAAATCTTCTTTTTTTATAAAAAATAAAAACCTAAAAAAACATTACTCAAAGTTGGTAAAAATTGTATTTCGACTCAATAATCTTTTCAAAAACTTGAGATTATGGCTTGAAACTTATTTTTTCTTATAAGAAATTGTGTTTTCAACATTCTGAAAAATATTGACGAAAATCGAATTGGAAATTAATAAAAGTTGGTACAAATTGATTTTCGACTCAAATATATTTTCAAAACTTTGAGATATTGGCTTCCAACTAATTTAAACTTATAAGAAATATTGTTTTCAACATTAGAAACAAATTTGAGAAAAATCGAATTTACAGTTTTTTTTACAAAAAAAAAAACCTAAACAAAAATGTATAAAAGTTGGTAAAAATTGATTTTCGACTCAAATATCTTTTCAAAAACTTGAGATCATGGCTTCCAACTAATTTTAACTTATAAGAAATATTGTTTTCAACACTAGAAGCAAATTTGAGAAAAATAGAATTTACAATTTTTTTACAAAAAATAAAAACCTGAACAAAAATGTATAAAAGTTGGTAAAAATTGATTTTCGACTCAAATATCTTTTCAAAAACTTGAGATAATGGCTTCCAACTAATTTAACTTATAACAAATATTGTTTTCAGCATTAAAAAAAATTTGAGAAAAATCGAATTGACAGTTTTTTTTTACAAAAAATTAAAAACCAAAAAAAAATTTAACAAAAGTTGGTAAAAATTGTTTGTCGACGTAAATATCTTTTCAAAAATTTAAGACATTGGCTTCAAACTAATTTTATATTATCAGAAATATTGTTTTCAACATTTGATAAAATTTTGAGAAAAATCGAATTGACAGTTTTTTTTTTCAAAAAATAAAAATTAAAAAAAAAAAAAAACAATACTAAAACTTATTAAAAATTTACTTTCGACAAATAGCTTTTCAAAAATTGAAAATATTGGCTTCAAACTTATTTTATTTCACAGAAAATATTGTTTTCGATATTCAGTAATTTTTTTTTTAAATCCAACATTCCGTTTTTTCAAAAAAATAAAATCTAAAAAAAAAATAGTACGCAAATCTGGTCAAACTTTTAAGCAAGACAAATCGACCGATGGTATGGGAAGTTATCAGTGGTGGGTCGCATCCCAGCCTCTTTTTAATAATATGATAGAGTTGTATATGGTCCTACATTTAACGTTTTTTTTCAACTAGTGCTTCTTTCGTGTATGGTAACACTTGGCTCATGTCTGACTGGACAGATAATTAGTTTTATCCTTCCGCTGAACGAATATGGTTGTGTATACACTTGAACAACGCTGTGAATAACGCTTAGAGAAGATGAAGATTTTGCAAAAAAAAATTATCTTTTCAGATGAAGCTCATTTTGATCTTGGCGGGTATGTAAAGAAGCAAAATTGTCGCATTTGGGGCCAGCGTTGCCGTTTTTTTTTTTTTAAATCGGGCCACTTTTGAAAATAAATCGGGCCATTTTCGTCGTTTCGGGGCCAAAAACAGAAATGAAGGAGATGCACTACTGTATCTTTTTAAATTAATTTTTTAGGCACAATTTTATTTATAAAAATAATTGTTACAAAACATAAATAATGAAATTCATAAAAACAGGAAACACAAATAAGTAAATATTACATTTACCATAAAATAAACCACATTAATTTAATGAATCAAAGTAAATTTTAACACAGTTTAGTTCATGAAAAGTAAAAATCACTTAAATTAATTAAACCTACAAACATGTTGTGATGATTTATGACTCTGGGTAACATCCTAAGTGAAAAATAAATAAATCGATCTCGTCATCGTCAGTGAAGGATTGAAATCTTAGTGTATATGAATACATGTTCTGTATTTGGTTCAAATACTTTTTAGAGGGCCATTTCTAAATTTTTAGGGCCACCGGGCCATTTCAATTATATAGGGCCAAAATGGCCCTATCGGGCCATTTCGGCAACGCTGTTTGGGGCACAGAAAACCTTCACGCATACATTGAAAACCGATACACCCAATACGATTCACTATTTTGTGCGGATTTTGGTCCAGAGGCATAATTGGGCCATTTTTCTTCGCAAATAAGCAAGGAGTGGCCGTTACAGTCAATGGCGATCGTTATCGGGCCATTTTGAACTAATTTTTGTTCATAAAAGGAGGAGGAGGATATTGGCAACATTTGGTTTCAACAGGACGGCGGCGGCGCGGGGGCGCGGCGGCGCTATGTGCCACACAGCCGAAGAAACACTCGATGTTTTTATAGCATTTTCAAAAAAAAAGTTATTTGGTGGACTCTATATAATTAAGTTTGAGGGGGTAGTTTCTCTTAGGGTTATGTACAAAAAATACTCTGAAAACAACTTGTAAGCAAATATATTCAATTTGACACGTCTGTACGTAATTTCTTCTTAACTTTTAGCTTTCCAAAATATTTCTTGTGTCCAAATTAGAATTGAAACTTTTTGTATATCAATTCTTCTTTGTTTTGTAGTTTTCTAAAAAAAATGGGTAAGGTGAGCCATAAGTCATGAATAATGAAAAAAGTATCGTTAATATCTAGATCTCCATATTCCCATCACACTTTTTAGTGATTAAGTTATTTCTTAAAACTAATCAATACTTTTTGATGCTCCAGTTTGTTTTTGAATTCAGTTGCATTTGAAAATAGAGTTTCTTTAGGTTTTTTAAGATGTCGAAAATGATATTAAGAGATGATGAGAATTATGCAATTAATCATCAAACATTTCTTTAAGTTCTTGTTTTAATATAGAAGTCGAAAGATTGGGATATTTTTTGTATTACTTAGGCCAGCTTAGTTTTTATTATTTAAAGCCAAATAATCTATTAAAGATTTTTAGAAAGGAAAACTCTGTTTAGTTATTTTTAAAGTATGCTATTTTACATTATTCGAATTTCGAAATGTTAAACTTAATGAAAAAATCAACCTATAGAATTTCATCATGTTTTTTTTTTTAAATTAGAAATAGAAAATGGTTAGTTTTTACTTGCGCTATGCAGGAAGTATTGCGTATTTAAATAAAAAAAAAAGAGGCTTGGATGCGACCCACACTGATAACTTCCCATCCCGTCTGTCGATTTGTCTTGCTTAACAGTTTGTAGGGTTTCGTGTTTTGTTTCTTAAAAATTTATATTTTGCATAATAATGAATTAGTTTGATTTCAAAATCAGTTTTTGTTAAACCAAATTTTATCAATTTTAGTATCATTTCTTAAAAGTTTTTATTTCTTAAATAAACAAATACAAATTGGATGAATGACATGAATTTGAAGTCAATACCTTCTATTTTTCAGGAGATATCGAGAACCGAACATCATTTTTAACCAAATTCGCGTACTATTTTTTGTAGATTTTATTTTTTTTATGAAAAAACTGACTGTTGGATACAAAATTTACTAAATGTCGAAAATTATATTTTCTGTGAGTAAAATTAGTTTGAAGCCAATATTTTTAATTTTTTTAATTTTTAATAACTTTTATTCATTTTCTGTTTTAGGTTTTTATTTTTTGTAAAAAAAACTGTCAATTCGATCTTTCTCAAAATTTTACTGAATGTTGAAAACAATATTTCTTATAAGATTCAATATGTTAGAAGCCATAATCTCAAATTTTCGAAAGATATTTAAATCTAAATTCAATTTTTAGCAACTTTCAGTAATGTTTTTTTGGTTTGTAAAATATTCGAGGTGACAATTATTTTTTTTCAGTTTTAGATTTATAAAAAAATCGTTAAGTAATTAAATTTTTTTTCAACATTTCAATTCGACAAATAGGACCGATTACAATATCTTCCTTTGGGAAGTTAAAAACAATCATTTCTCAAATACAAAATATGTGTTAATTTATTGATTTGATAGGTCCATTAAACGGGTTGTAATTTCGTAAAACTTTTTTATTTTTATCTCAAAATTAATGAAAAGTTTTTTAAGTGAAACCCTTATAAAAATCTTTTGTCGAAATAAAGGACGTGTGCCCATTTGTGGATCAAAAAGATTGAAAAATACTTCTCTAATAGTTACACCGATTTCCTTGATGTTTAATACAAAACGTTTAGATTTTCTCCGACGGTACAAACAGTAATTTTGTACCCCTTTTGATCTGGATATAATTTACAGAGCTTTTATTCGCTCAAAATTGGAGTATAACTCTTATATTTTAGCTGGTGCCCCAATATGGTAATTGAGTGTTTTGGATAGAATTGAAAAGAGAGCTATAAAAATGATAGGAAATCGTTGTCTTACCGACACATTTGCTTCTCTTGAACATTGCCGCAAGGTCTTATGACTATCATTGTTTTATCGATATTTTTACCAACCCAGTTGTATTCCTCCCCTTCTCAAACAATTCAACCGTAATACCCGTACTTTTAGAAATGCTCTCCAGTTTACCCTTGAAGGGATTATTTCTTTAAGGCTCAATACTTCCCACTCATGACAATGAGCAGACATTTAAAGCTAATGTGCATCGGTTTCTCATTTCATTATAAGGATACTCATAACCCCTTTGTGAACGCTCAATATACAAAAAAAAAAAACCTAAAATAAAAATTCCATTATTTTGAAAAATCAGCAAGATTAATTTTTTTTTATACATTATCCAAAACTGCCAACAAGATTTTAAATTAACTTTGTACCAAAAATTCTGAATACAAAATTAATAGTGTTGTATCGTCTTTAGTTCATGAAAATCTCAACTTTAAATTGTCTTCAATTATTTCGAAAATTAAAAGTTAAACAAAAGTATCAAATAACATAACAAAAACATGTAAAATCTAATTTAGAACTTTTTCTATCCAATTCATCTTACAGATTTTATAAATAAACTAGATGACCCGGCAGACTTCGTACTGCCTCAATCGATAAATAAAAGACCTAAACTTTTGTATAAATTAATTTCAAAACAAACAAAACGTATTGAAAAAAAAGCATTTTTTTAATGAAGCATGAAGTTTTATTATTATTTTCGACACATCATGTTGCTTACTTAAAAAAACAGAGTTTTCCTGAAATACTGGCTATTTATAAGGTTTAAATTTTTATTAACAGACACACACTGTTATGATACAATTTGTTAATCAATTTAAAGCTCGCTCATAAACTATATTTTTTGTTTTGTTTTGTGGTGCGCAAATAAACAAAGAAGACGGTTTTCCGAAGCGCGAACACGCGACGTAAAATTGTCCATGCGCGAAACAGGGAAACTCCAAGTTGTTTCCGCAAACTTCTAAAGACTGTCCTTGCGATTTATTTATTGTCATCGCAAAGGCCAGACGTACTGGAAATTGTTAGCGTTTAAAATCAAATGGTAAATCCGTTGGAATCATCGGTGTTCGCGTGATCAAGACATCCTATCCTTTGTATTTTCCTTTTATGATTGTTGCCTCAATGACGTTATTCATCAGCTTTTTCACAGCCAGTCTTGTTCCATTGCATAGTCGAGGTTGATTAATGTTACGCAGCATGATGACAACTGATCCTACTTTTAACTGCAAATTATGAGGTGGTAATCCAAGCAATTCCATTGAATTTAAAAATAACTCATTGGGATAGTTGACTACGTCATCCTGGTTCATAACGGTGTCGACTGATTTAAAGGAAACCAACTGTCCTAAAGGAAAATTCTGAATGCCAATATTGCTCGTTCACCCAGCCAATTATGGTTATTGAACTTTTGCGCTATCTCTGGGAAAACACGCTGAATAAGCTCCTCTTTTGAATCTGTGATGTGACGAAAATCTGTGGGTAATGTGATGAATCCGGTCGAGGTGTCCATTCCAACTTTATTATTTCCAATATCTAACAACTGCTTCGCAGTTTCATCATGTTGCAAAAATACTCGCATGTTAGTTGTTAATTGGAGTGTCTTTACGTACTGCCACAAATTCGATGATTTTAGGCATGCATTTAGTTCATCAGCAACAGTTGATCGGGGAATAACTGGAAGATTCTGACTAAAATCATCTGACAACAGAATCATGGCCCCACCAAAAATATTTTGGTTGTCACGAAGATCTTTCAATATTCTATCTAGCGCCTTCAGTGACCTCTTATGGGCCATTGTGCATTCATCCCAAATAATTAATTTGCAAACCTGTAGGAGCTTGGCCATTGCGCTATTTTTGGCGATGTTGGAAATTGGTGTTTAGGTGATTTGCACGTTTAATGGTAATTTCAAGACAGAATGCGCAGTTCGTCCGCCTTCTAGCAACATCATTTCGCGATCTGATCCTCGCCAAAAGCAATGAAATTAAGAACGTTTTTCCGGTTCCTCCGAGAGCACCAAGGAAATAAATTCTACCAGATCCACTGTTCACAGCTTCTATCAAAATGTCGTACGCAATTCTTTGTTGGTGATTTAGTTGTGGAAAAATTTGTCATTCCCAAACACGACAATACTTTATTTGATATTAATAAACACATAAATTCTATCATGATCAATGTCTCATTGTAAATTTCTTCAGTCATTTGTAGTGTAGGATTCAAAGTTTCACGGCGCACACGATGCAAAACATCCTCAGACATGTAATCTCTATACATAACCCACAAATCTTTTGGATTCGAGGGGAAACATGTCGATATGATAATCGCAAACAATGTACGAATTTGATGCGGCTGGCGATGAAGATATTACAAAATCCTTGAGCGTATTATCCCAGTGCGAATCGTTCACAAGTAAATGTAATAGTTGGCATGTCTCACGGTAAGTCGTACACAGCTGTCACGTACACGATTTCGATGATGCATTCCAAATGTAATAGCATGTCAGCATGCAGCAAAGTGCGAGCATGACCGACTGGAAGAAACTTGTTAATGTTGTCGATGGTGGACGTGCCGCTGTGTCTGCCGCGTTCGATTCATTAAAATAAAATCGTTGACCATTTCCTAAATATACCGCCATATGTGATATTTCATCATTTGCATTGGTTACAGCGAAGACAGCCATATCGCTGCTTTTGTATGGAAAATATAAAAGGGCTGTTTTTAGTGTTTACCCGGAAATTATTCGATTTTTTCTCGCCTTTTAAAGCTTCCCTAGACCTTCACGAACATTTCAAGACTAAGATAAGATAAATCCGTTCAGACGTTCTCGAGTTGTAGTGAGACTAACGAACAGCAATTCATTTTTATATATATAGAAAGATTAATTAATTTATTTAAATCGGTCTGCGTTATTTTATACTGTTTTAAATACTACCTAAATCTAGTACGCGTGGTATGATGGTTAGTGCGTTGAACTGTCATGCCAAATGTCTTGATTTAAATCCCTGCCTAAGCCACGGCTATGTGTTGCCTTTTGCGAGGAATCGACAAATCCTCCAAGAGTAATTCATGTCATGAAAAGTGATTTCTCAAACTAAATACTATAATTCAAAAATTATTAATCTTAAGAAAATATTATATCCCCAAAATGTTTACTCTTCTAAATTCAAAAATGTACTTTAGTTATCAAACAGTTCAAAAATTATTATAAAATATAGGAAACGTTTAACCATTAGCTCATCAAAAATTTTCTTAAAAATGTTGTAGAATATGTTTAAATAATAGACACCCTTTCTCCTCATTTTCATATTTCCGTAAATTGAATGCCATATTTTGGATTGAAACCAAACAAAAAATAAAACATCTACCCCATTCTCCCATACCCCATACTTACTTAAAACGTTATATCTGATGCTTTTAAGAAAAAAAAATAAAAAAAATGATTTCAAATAGCTTAGCAATAGATTTGGAATTTGATACCGCACATCAACAATTCTATAACTTTATGCATTAGGCTCTCATAACAAGAAAACAATAACCTCTTAAGGTTTCCGTCTAATTCAAGACTCTTTGACGACATATAGGTACATTAAACGAGTACGTACATAGAATAGAGGCATTACCTACACTAAACAATACACAAGGGTATAGGAGGACACAAAATTGGGGGTAAATAGGGTATTGCTGAAATTTATGAACAATCATAAATTTCCTTAAAATACGACATTTATATAATATCACACACAAAAAAATGATGAAAGGATATTCCTCACTGTTATTATGTTACTATAGGTACAGTTATATAATACGAAATTGTGTACAGTATACTCCCGCTCTATACACTATACACTACACACTGTACAGTACACTGTACATAGATACAGGAAGGCTCAGACTGGATTCCGAAAATCGACTGAGCAACGAGTGAGTATCCTTGTTTTCGTTTTTATAACCCACTTACATGAAGCTTTTAAGGCCGTAAAAATGTGTGTATAGTAAAGAGGTGAATGCGAATGCTGTTGTGATTGGGGCAGATTGAAGGTGGTGGGGTTGGATTGAAGGTGGCTCTAAGTGGCGTCGTCGTCGTCGTCGGGACAATATGGACGAGAGCGACATCAAAACAGTAGTGGCAACAACATTGATGACGAAAACGACGACGACGACGACGACGACATAGATGTTGATGTCGTTGTCGATGTCGATGGCGACGACCGCGCTTATACGAGGAACGAAAACGAACGCCTACTTAAAACGCGAGGGTGGCAAAAAAAAAGTCCGAAACCATATACATACATATGTATATATCCCAGTCGCCAGTGTTTGGTTTTATATAAAAAGGACTTTTCGCTGAATAGCATTTTAATATTTTATTTATTTGGGTTTGGGTAGGGTTTTTGGTTTATTCAGGAAAGTACTCACTCTGTTTTTCGATTTCACCTACCCCTCAGCTTTTAATGCGTTGCATGCCCGAAAATTGTGTTTCCATTTTATTTTACTTTTGTTTAACAAAAACAACAAAAATAAAAACTGAAAAAAGGAGCATGTAGAAATATCCTTGCCAGGGTTGTAGGTACATTACTTGTACTACATTGTACTGTACAACATCCCTATGATGTGATGGTGGTTTGGTTAATGTTGTTCTCTTTTACTTCGTGTCGAGCAAAAGGCGTGATGCAAGGACGAAATTGTCAGTTAAATATTTTTTAAAAATTTGTTGTAATGAATTTTAAAAGAATATTCGAGTTTAAATTTTTCTTTTGCAATGCGTCAATTTTGTATACAGTTGTACAATGCACAGTTATGTGTTGTGAAGGAAGGTGGCAGTGGCGCATGTTCTTCTACAATATTTGAGGATATTTCGTTTTATTTTTGAAACAACAGCTCTTAATGGAAACGTACCAAAATAGTACTATACGTACAAAATTCTTCAATATATGTAGGAAAATATTTTCCTCGTAAGTAATTTAAACTCTGTAAAATGTAAATCAAATATAGAGTTGGTCAAGCTTGGGAGAGAACTTATGAGTAGTGAGTCTCATGTTTTATGTTCATGGAATTTGAGTTTTTGAAATATCTATAGAGAGAGTAATTTTCTGTCAGCTATTAAAATATGTATGATGTGCCGAGCTGTAACTGTGTTGTGTATATTTTGAAAATCACATTTGTGTTATTTTTGTTGGCAACATATGCCAACGTAAGAAACGAAAAATTGAAAATGAAAACAACTGTAAGATGAATGACAGCTGACCTATTTTCATTGGATTAGGGATTCGAACCTTTGTTTTAATAGAAATATAATTTATTTCTCTATCGAAGTTTTATCAATAAATACATATATTATAATATTATATTATTAGCTTAGGGGTATATGTCGTATAGCAAAGAAATTCAAATTTCTAAATAAGTATCATAAATATCTCAGTAGCAATATCAAAAACAATAACGGTCTTGACAAAGTTATAGTCCCTATAAAGCTCTGTTTATTGAAGAATTAAAACTCGATTAAGTTTTAACTAATTTCTTAACAAAGTTCTCAAGCGTTAGAACTCTGATTTAGATCTTAGTTTGAGATAAAACTTCGATTTATTAGGCCTTCAAATTGGAGGGTCAATGGGATTAGAACCTGGCTTAGAACTATTTTTGCATATTTGACTTGATGTTTAGGTAACATTTTTCATTAAATTGACACCAACAGAATTTTAAATGTGCAATGTAATAGTATTATTAACACATTTTTTTTATGGAAGTGGACAAGTCCAGCATGCAACATTTTTCAGCATAAAATAAAAAATTAACTTTGACATAGAAATTGACAAAAAAATAGTTTTTGACATAGAATTAAGAATTGTTCTTGCATTTAAACTTATTTTATTGATTTTTAAACGTTATCAGAAGGCATACTATTTACAGTCATAAGAACCATAAGCCTTAAGACTACACAAAAACATAAAAGCTATGAACACTATGTCGGCAAAAAGCTTCAAATCTCAAAAGGTCGTTATGTTCACGAAAATTTAAATTAGATACGAGTATCATAATGAAAACCAAAACTTTACTTTTAATGCTGGTGTTTTTTTGTATGTTTTCTTAATTATTATTTATTAACTTTATATTAAAATATAAAAATAGTTTGGGATGCGACCCACACTGATAACTTCCTATCCCGTCTGTCGACTTGTCTTGCTTAAAAGTTTGTAAGTTTTCGTGTTTTGTTAAAAAAGTTGTCAGTTGAATTATTCTTAGAAATTTTAAAATTACCAACAATATTTTACATGTCATGAAATATTACATTACATTACGGGTCTATGAAATAACTCCCACGAAATATGTCCCACTTTTGAAAACGAAATAAGTCCCACCAAAATGAAATGATTTAAAAATTTACTTGAAATGAAATACCTCCACTCATAATGAAATAACTCCCCCTTGAATAATATATTTCTTAAATGAATTAAGTCCCACTTTCATAAACGAAATAAGTCCCACTAGTAACAACGTTTGGATCAATTGTTCTTATTATTAAGATGGAAACCGTTTCGGAAGGACCATTAGATTAAAATTATCGACCTTTATAAATGGCTTCAAGATCCAGTGCATGGTAGACGGTATTATAGTTTTAACGTGGCATTGGGATTAGTTGTATTTTGTAATGGTGATATTAGAAAACATGGAACACGAATTCCAATTTCCTACTAAAAATATAATAAAACACTTACATACGTAATTACATCAACAATTTTTTTTTAATATTGTTTTTCCAGTAGTTAAGTTCGGTACCTATTTGTACACATTTCTTCAAAGTTTTTTTATTATAGTAAGTATAAGGTAATTAATAACAAAAAAAGGAGAGCCATGAGAGATAAGGACAAAAAATAATGGTTGTCCCTTTTACGAAATGTCCAATATATAACTTTTTGCATAAGAACAAAATGAGAAATAAAGCCATAACGGCCTTTTATTCAAAAAATCTGTTGTTATTGGCGCCTGCCTGGCGACTTTACACACCCTATATATAATTGTTTCTCAAAAAAAATATAAAGAAGCTTGCTGTTATTCCTCTTCCCTGCAATTATTTCGTATGTCACACTCATGTTCACTATTGAAATTCACAAACTTAACTAATCAATATAATGATAAGGTCTTGTAAACTAGCACACTTAACAACAAATTGGAAACAATACCATTCATTTCGTAAAGAGCAAGAAATAAATGAACTTTTCGAAAGCATATTCTACAATACAATACATTTTTTTTTAAAGCAACAAAAAGAGCATTATGAAATTCAATGAGAAACAACGTGAAGAGCAACAAATAACGGCAAAAATTATTAAGCATTCACTTAAAATGCAAAATTATGAAAATGAAATAAGTCCCACTTAAAACGAAATAAATCCCACCAAAATATAAATTTAGGGGTATAAAATAACTCCCACTTTACAAAACGAATTTTTTCCCAATCAAAACGAAATAAGTCCCACTTAAAATAAAGACGCGTAACGAAATAAGTCCCACCAATTGACGAAATAAGTCCCACTTTTAAAAACGAAATAACTCCCACTTTCAAAACAGCAATTTTTGGTGGGACTTATTTCTTTTTTAAAATTGGGACATATTTCGTAGGAGTTATTTCATAGACCCTACATTACATTACATTTCACACTACTCAGCACATAAATGTACAGAGTGGAGAACACAGCACCTTGAGCAACTAGACTATATAAGGTGATAACAACACAAGACATTAATACAAGATAGAAGGACAGAAGAGAAAGAACAACAGACAGAAAGAACACATGACAACAGCACGAGGTAGGTTTCGAGACGGTCCTCCATCTGAGTACTAATCACGCTCACTAATGCTTGATTTCGGTGATCGATGGGAACCAATGCTTTATCAGTGACTAGGCCGTTGCCTGTCATAAAATATGTAGTTTGATCTCAAAATCTATCTTTGTTAACGAGATTTTTAGTTGAAAACAAATTTTTACAAATTTTATTAGCATTTCTTAAAAAATGTAATTTCTTATATAAACAAATATACAAATTAGATGAATGAAATTAATTTGAAGTCAATATCTTCTATTGCTCCCGAGATATCGAGAACCGAACATCAATTTTTAACAAATGTGCGTACTTTTTTTGTAAATTTTATTTTTTTTTTATGAAAGAACGGAGAGTTGGATTTTTATAAAAAATTTAATGAATATCGAAAACTATATTTTTTGTGAGATAAAATAAGTTTGAAACCAATATTTTCGATTTTCGAAAAGATAATTGAGTCAAAAGTAAATTTTTACCAAGTTTTAGTATTGTTTTTTTTTTTAGGTTTTTAATTGTTGTAAGAAAACTGTCAATTTGATTTTTCCCAAAATTGTACCGAATGTTGAAAACAATATTTTTTACAAAAAAAAATTGATTGGTAGCCTATATCTAAATTGTTTGAAAATATATTTGAGTCGAAAATCAATTTTTACCAACTTTTATTAATTTTTTTTAGATTTTTGTTTTTTTTTTTTTGTAAGAAAACTGTCAATCCTATTTTTCTTAAAATTTTACTGATTGTTAACAACAATATATTTTAAAAGAAAAAATTAGTTTAAGGCCAATATCTCAAAGTTTTGAAAAGATATTTAATTCAAAAATCAATTTTCACCAACTTTTGTTAATTTTTTTTAGGTTTTTATTCGATTTTTCACAACATTTTACCAAATATCAAAAACGTTATTTTTCGTTGCAAAAAATTGTTTTTGAGATACAATTATTTTTTGTTCGTAAGATGTTCGAGGTGACAAATATTTTTTTTTTTTCAGTTTTTTTGATTTATGTATAAAAAAGCTGTTGTTTTTAATTTTTACAAAAATATATAATAAGAATAAAAATATATAGTAAGATATTTGGGTTTAACCAAAAATTTTCAATTTTTTTAAATTGCTGTGGTAAAAAAACCACCCACTCAATTTTTTTGAGAGTCCTTTCAGCAAAAAGATGCATGCTTTATTATCAATATAACAATTTTTATTTGAAGTCGATATCTCTACTGGTTCATAAGCTATGGACAACGTAAAAAACGTCGCGAACGTACGGACGTATACTAACGTACGTACACACGCACGCACAGACATCTCTATAAAAATCTTTTGACTCTAGGGAACTTGAAACTTCGAGAAATGTCAAAATTTTCAATTCGACAAATTGGACCCTTTACAATAACTTCCTATGGGAAGTTAAAAAAAAATAAATCAACACTTTGATCAGGAAGGTTGGAATTACTCAAATGTTTTTTTATTTATTGTTAAATAATTTGCTGTTAACTTATTTCCTTATTCTATCATTAATAAAATTTGTACTTATTATTTTTCTCGCAGGGATAAAATTGAAATAAACAAAAACGAAAAAATTCAATATGAAGTTTTTATTATTTTTTGATGAGATGATCTTACTTGGTATGTTGCTAACGTGATATCAATAAATAACGATAAAACAAAAGGAAAAACAATTTTCATAGGCCTATTAATGTTAATTTTAATCAATCATATCTATCTCAACAAGTCCTATTAAAACTCAATGATTTATTTCAGAGAGATATAAAAAACTTCCTACGAAGGTATCTAGAATTTATAGGTTCATACTTCACTTTGATTTTTCATATAACTCATATAGTTTAATGTGGCTTTAACACGAAACTCAATCATATACCTCCGTACCTTTTGGTATCATTTTCAGCCAGAAAAGTTTGTTCCTTAGGTAAAGTTAAAGTTTTTTAAGCTCAGGGATAACAATTTTGCTTGATTGCTCAGTTTTATATTTTGTCTATAAAGGATCTAGTGTAGGTATATAAGGTACACAAAAAATAAACCCTTTTAAAAGGCAATATTAAAAGCTAAGTCAATTAATGCGTAATTGGTTTTGTCTGTCTGAGAAATAAATTCCTTTAGAAACAGAAAGCCATTTAAAAGAAATACAAAAAGAAAGAACTGCTTTTAGCTCAGTAATGCTCAAACATTTAAATTAAAACCTTTTGTATAATTTTAAACGCGAACGAAGGTCTTCATCTACTTAAAATCAACTTAAGCTAAAAATGAAAAAAAAAAACAAAACCAAAACCAAAAACGAGGACGCGCTTATTAAAAACAAAACCAACACCAACACCCACATCCACTTTTCTAGAGTTTCTTTTTGTTTTTCTTTCCTTCTGCCGTAAAATCTATTTCCAGACACAACACGAAAACTTAGATGGGTTGGGTTGGGTAGGGTAGGTACTCTCAACCGAGGAAATCCTTTTATGTCCTAGTTCAAACAATTCTTTACCCAAATCTGTGAAAATGATAAGAGAACAAAAATTTAAAGAAAAACAAAAAGGAACATAAAATTGGTCCAACATTTCAACCCAATTGAGCACGAATGATGCGCGGTTATTCTTTTCACTTCCTCCTTTGAGCATACATCATTGCTTCCTGGTGTCGTCATCGTCGCTCGTCGCTCAACGTCCTCTATCGTCATATCGTAGCTCGTTTAGTTCGTAGCTCTTAGTTTGCAGCTTGTAGCTTGTAGAGTCGTCGTCATCAGTCGAGTCGCTTGAAATCTAGTCCAAGAGACCACTTGCTCGCGCTCCGGTACAATGTTCATGTTCACATATACATTTCCACAAACGACCGACGACGACCAACAACAACTAACGATAAGAAAAACAACAACAAAAAAAGGACGAGAAATTTATAGTTGACGGCTGGGAATTTCCCACAATATCATCGCCGCATATCGTGAGCAGAGTCATCAACGTTGACATGGGAGAGTCCTTTTAGCCTAGTTTCCCCCTCTGCTGATGTTGCTATCAAGTGTACAGCACTGGAGTTCACCTGTGGTGAGTGGTGCATGGTGAGGGGCGTTGGTGCTGCTGATGGTGCTGGTACTTATATATACAGCTCTCCCCCTAATCCACAATCTGTGTATCTAAAAAATACTTTCCTTACCTACGCTTCCAGGTATACAGAGCATAACTATACTCCTTTTACCTATATGAGAAAAGCTGTAGCTATGGTTTTCCATCACCGAAACGGCACGTCTCCTTCAGGTTTTCCTGTTTTCCTTTTTTTGTGTGTGTTGCTTATACCTACCTCACTTGTCTTAATCACCACCCACTGCAAAACTAACCCAGCAACATCATCTCAATTGAACAACTTTCCACCTACTGGCCCAGATTTTGGCCAAATTACAGTTTCTTGAAGGCGCAATAAAGTGCGGGCTATGGATTTTTGTTGTTTTTGTATATGTAAGAAATACTCGTATATATAGAATATGGTTCTCTTGGTACATAAGCTAGTCGGAAAGATGCTTTTTCTTATACCTACTTTTAGTTCTTGTAGTTTTTTTTTTTTTTTTTTTTTATTTTTGGTATTCTAAGGAAGTGGTATCAGTGTTGATAGTCCTTGACGTGTTCAACAATGAACCCAACAACAAGTTTTCTTCGTGTCTTGTATACTATATCAGGGCTTTTTTGAACTATCTAGGTAAATTGTATGCAGGTAACTTTAATAATAGCCATTCTGGTGTCTTTTTCTCTTTTCCTTGCACCATTTTTGAGGAGAATTTTTACATGAAAAGGACGATTGATGCTTTTCTTAAAATAATAATAGGTAAACAATAATTTGTAAAGTGAATGTGCGGCAAAATATTTAGCAACTTGATATGAAAGAATTAATAGAGAATTCGTGCCCTAAAAGTCTAAACAAAATAATAAGAATAACATTTTGTGAAAGAACAGAAAGGTTAAAAGTCAATATGTACATTCAATCAAAAAACATTTTTATCAGTTTTAAGTTTTTTGTTTTTGTTTTTTGTAAAAAAAGTTGTCAATTGGAAAGCTTAAAACATAATATTTTCCATATAATGATATTAGTTTAATTTCAATATCTGTTACTGTTTCCAAAATATTTAAGTCACAAAACAAAATGTTTATCAATGTTTAGTAAAATTTGTTAAAGGTTTTTATTCCTTATAAAAATAATACCCATTGGTTTTTTTTTAGAAAAATTGTCATACGTTGAGATATTTAAGTCAAAAATTAGTTTTTATGTATTTTTTTAGGAGGTTGTATTTTGTTACAAGAAATTCCATATTCCATACTTTCTAATAAAAATGACATCAGTATGGAAGCTTAAACTTTACGTAAAAAGAAACCGTTTCTAAGAGTGCACCGAAAATACTGTCTAAGATTTTCTGTGTGATTATAAAAATTCTTTCTAGAATCAATTATTAATCCCAAATACTTGAATTCATTTACTAATTCTAATTTAAACATTTATCAGTTATCACTAAAAAGCTTAAACTTCGAAAAATCAGTAGAATGGAAAAAGAGAACAGCATCAACAATTTTTAACAAGACAAACTTAAAAAGGCATTCCCTCGGTTTTATAACTAATTATCAATTTGTGCTCTGCAAACTAGATTCTTCACAAGCAAAAATCCCAATTTATATCAAATACAAGATTCACAAAACTATGTATACATAATATGTACCATAAGAAAAACCAGCATCATCTGCAAATGCTATCAGAGTAAGGGTTCTCTGGCAAACTCAATAAAGAATTAATGTATACCAAAAAAAAAGTATTGGTCCTAAAATCGAACCTTGTGGAACTCCCAAATCGAATGTCTTTATATCACTCCTTATACAATCAAATTTCACTCTTTGAGCTCTTATAAATTTAAATTAGATTTTAACCAATCACTATACCGAAACCTCGAAACCCACCACTTTCAAGGTTGCTAGTCAAAATTTCGTGATTAATCGTTTCAAAGGCTTTTCATTATGTTAACAAACAATGCGGCTGTATTATTTTTTCTGTCAAGACCTACAAATATTTGAGAAGAAAAATGTAACAACTCATCTTCGGTTGTCTAATTGTCTGAAGCATCTTTCAAGTTACAATTAGATGCGAACCCCACTACACTCAATTTTCAGATCAATGAAGATTTATTTTTTAGACAAATAAAACGATTAGCAACGGAGACCCTCTAAATTGCGCCAACTCCAGAGGCATCAGTCTCCTGAACATTGCATATAAGATCCTTTCTGTCGTATTATGTGCACGTCTGATGCCGTTCGTTAATAACCTGATAGGTCCTTATCAGTGTGTCTTCAGACCAAGAATAGTCCACCATTGACCAAATATCCCACCATCACTTTATCGATTTTAAAGCCGCGTATGACAGCATCTATAGGGAAGAGCTCTACAGAGCAATGAAGGCAAGACCAAATATATGCTGTCATCAAAAAAGGACATTGAACGACGACGTCTTGGACAAAACGTCACCATGGACAGCTAAACTTTGTTGAGACTGTCTTAGGATGCTTGGAGAGAAAAATTCTTCGGAATGGACATCAACGCCCGCCCGGAAGGTCTTCGGATCCAATCCCGAGGGACGGCGCAGTAGAGGAAGACCGCGACTTAGGTGGGGCACGAAGGTGGGTGAAGACCTCAACCAACTTGGCGTGCGAAACAGGAGACAGCTAGCTAGGGACCGAGCTGGCTGAAGACGCATGTTGGTTGAGGCCCAGGTCCTCCCCGGACTATAGCGCCACCTTAAGTAGGTAAATACATTTTTTCTTCAAAGCTGTAGACTGGGAACATTCATAATAGTTCCGTAGTTTTTAATTTCCAAATGCTAAAGATGACAGCTGAAATGAAATTTCTTATTGGAAACAATAATAATTAAAATATGAAATACATACACAAATACAAATATAATCAAAATTGAAAATAAATCTCGATACAAATGTATGTCTATAAAATTTAATTTTGGTGTCATAATCCAAGAGAAACGTTCCTTAAGCTTCTAAGAACCGATGACGGGTTCGTCAATGATTTATTGGCTTCCATTACATAAAAATAAATCAAAATTGATGAAATACACCTTTCAACATCTTATAATTTTTTTTCTTTAAGGATTTTCTTCTTATTTTTCATTTCCTTGGAGTTTATTTCTTCTCTACATCCTCCCTCTTTCTCTCAAATCATCAGCAAGCAAGCCAAAAAGTATGGGTGATGTCAGCACCTTTTTTTGAAGGAGCACCATCTGTGTTATAAGAGATGGAACGGACGAAACTGTATGTGAAGAAAAACTTTTGTTAATGAGTGTTTGAACATGCTCTATCTTAATACCTTTTCATATAATATAGAAGTTCTTAAAATATACTTTCATACATATGTATGTATTTATAAACTGTGCATATAAGTATCTATGTATATACATATTATGCTTGAAAGAATCTTTAACTTCCTTGAAACTGTCTTAGCTTTGAGATATTTTTGTTGTTTTTCTTTAACTTTTGCTTATCTTTTGGAAACAAAATTTTGCGTCGTTGATTTTGTGAAACAATTTTTCTTTTTATAAAAATATTATTTTTTGACAAGTATATTCAACACATGGTGCATGTGTGTTCTCTTTCCATAAACAGTCTTTCACAAAGAGATTAAGTACCCTAAGGATAAGGAAATTACTGCGAAAAAAAAGTCATCTAACATGATACAAGTGTATCTTAAAGATTTAAAGTATCTATGGGACATAAATTACATTGAATTGTCAATTTTAATACATTTTTATAAGTCTATGTAAATTTATTGGATCGTAGAATTAATCTCTATTAAAAAGAGCTAAGTTAAATTCAACCATCTATCTTTTATATATGTACGAACTCTGTCTAAATGTCAAATGATTAAAACAAAAACTATAAATCGTTTTTATTTGTTATAATTCCTGAAGCTTAATGTTAACATTCGTATCGGTATCGGTATCGTTACAATATTGACAAATATAATGTAAAAGAACATCGAATTCCAACAAATAGGTTTAGACCTTAAAATCTCTTATATCTACATCTTAATTCCTTTGCCTATCAAACAAAAAAAAAAAAAAAAAAATAGACAAGTACAATATCAAGATTTATATGATACAAATAACCAATAAATCACAATATTCCCTCGCTGTGATAAGGAAGAAGATCATGACAAAAACAAAGCAATAACAAAAAAGGACGAACAAAATACACCCACATATAAACCATACCGAGTCCTTTATACTACACTTTTCTCCTGATGCTCTGGAAAATCAATTGTAATTAACTTGTCTTTATATAAAAAAGATAAACCTCTGGCAATCCAAAAATGTGAACAAAACGCAAAAATATTATCATCACTTCTTTTTATAGAGACAAAGAAAATAAGAAAAATAGAAGATATCCACTCTTCCTTCCCAGCTGTGTATTTTGGTTTTGGTTGGGTTGGGTGGGGTTGGGTATTGGGTAGGTTCTCTTCCAAGGTCATCATTGGCATCCATAATTTGTATTCATTCATGATTTCCACCTGGATTCCCATTTAGAATAAGATCTCTCTTTTTCTTCTTCTATACCTACATATCTACCTACCCAAAGCTAACTTCTTTCAAAAGAAATAATCTGTTTCCTTCTCTGAATGAAGATAAATCTCGACAGCAGTCTTTTACCTGGTGGAGACGGACAACGCGGGTGCGGAACAAAGTGCTTTTACTTCCTTTCTTTCTTTCTTTTTTTTTTTGGATCTATTCTTGAACAGGATGACCTAATATTTTAACATAGCAGACCAGCAACAATGGAATATCCAGATTTGTTCTTCCTTTATTTTTGTTCTTTTATATAAAATAAAATAATGTTAGGACAAGTATTGGTTTCGCTGTTTTGAAAATGAATTTTTGTTCAGGGAAACGTAAAATTTATTTTTTTGTATTGCAAACAACCTTGAAAAACCCTTGAACTTTAAAAACATGTTTTGATTTTGATTTATAATAGAGTAAAACAAACTTATGAAACTTCTCTAAAATTTTGCTTAAGCAATATTATAGAGGGAGACCAAGTCCCAATAACTTATTCCATCCGTCTATATCTGTTGCGTACTTTAACTAGGTAGAAGCATACTCTAAAACTGCATCTCATATTAAAGTTAAATATAGGAGATAGTAGTAAAATTAATTAAAAGAGGCTGGGATGCGACCCATCGACAAATGGAAAGTGATTTCAGATTTGTCCTAAAATCTGTGCATCCCCTCTATCCCAATCATTACTCGCACACAGGAATGGTTGAGAGTTCTATAAGCTGTTACGCCACCTTATTAACTTCAAATGGGAAGTTATTGTAAGCGGTCCGATTTGTCGTGTACGTAACGTCCGGACGTCCGTACGTTTGGGAAGCTTTTTTGTCGTCCATATCTCAAGAACCAGTAGAGACATCGACTTCAAATAAATGTTGGTCTACAGATAATAACGCAGAAAGATGCATAAAGCACTCAAACAACAAATCCGAAATATGGAAATGACTGGTTCCAAAACCATAAAAACCGTTATATCTCGATTTTCCAAAATGTTTGATTTATATTTATTTTTATACTAGCGAACCCGGCGAACTCCGTTTCGCCACCAGTTGGCTTCGTTTTTTGTAATATTTCGTTTGGGGATTAATAGATGAAGAACAATTATTTTTTTTGTTTTATATTTGAAAAGGAAAAATTTTATTTCATTTCACAACATTAGATAATAAATTCATTACGATTACAAAAATTAAGTGTAATTAAGTTGAAATTCTCTAAGTAGAAAATGAAAGTGAGTCCAAAGTACTTAAATACTGAATCGAAGCGTTATACTTGTCCGCAAATTATCCGTTTCATTGAAGTGCTCTTTGGTAAACCACATTTTTTGTTTTTTGGTCATACTTTAACACAAACAAAACGGATGGTTTCCAAACTCATGAAAACGCAACGTATAGCTGCCCATGTGAAAAACAATGATTTTCTAAATTTATCCCGCAAACACTAACCGATTGGCCTTGCGACTTGTTAATTGTCATTATGAAAGCAAGGCGAACCGGAAATTGCAATCGTTTGAAGTCAAACGGAAGATCAGTCTGAATCATGGTATTCGAGGAACACATAGATTTTCACCTGTGTACTATCCGTTAATAATGGTTACCTCAATCAAATTCGGCATAAGTCTTTTCACCGCAAGTCGAGTACCGTTGCAAAGTCGCGGTGGATTCAAATTACGCAATATCATAATAACTAAACCAACTTTCAGTTGCAAGTTATGTGGTGGAAATCCTGGTAACTGCGGAGAGTTCAAAAACTCCGTTGGATAATTTACTACATCATCGGGATTTTTTATAGAATCAACGGATTTGTATGTCACCAAATCACCAGCGATTTTTGATTGAATGGTGAAATTTAGTGCGTGTACATCATTATTCTTTGCGGCAAGAATTGCTTGTTGACTTAACCAAGCATAATTCTGATAATTCTCACTAATGTTTGGGAAAACATTTTCAATAAGAGCTAATTGATAGTCTACAAATCGGCAAAATTCGTTGGTAAGAGTAATTAATCCAGTTGTCGCATGATCTGGTACTTTTCCCTTTCCAACAGCTAACAATTGTTTGGAGAATTGTGCAGCACTTTGATCAGTTTGAAGTTGAACTGTCATATTAGTGGTGTTTTTACGTTATTCCACAAAAGTGATGCCTTCAGGCAAGCATTCAATTCATCTGCAGGAGTTCCACGGAGAATTACAGGCAACGTCTGCCTGAAATCACCTGCCAACAATATTATAAAGCCGCCAAAGATCTTGTTACTTCGTGGAAGATCCTTCAGTGTGAAGTTAAGTGCTTCAAGTGATTTCTTATGTGCCATTGTGCACTCATCCCAAACAATAAGCTAGCATTGCATCAACAATTTTCCCATTGCACTGGATCGGGAAATATTGCATGTTGATTGTTGAAGTAACAATTGTGTTTAAATAGAGTGGCAACTTAAGCGCAGAATGTGCAGTACGACGCGACGGCCATCTAGAAGAGTTGCCGCAATTCCAGATGATGCTAACGCCAAAGCTATGTAACATCTTGATCGAATAGTGGCCAAAATCAATGAAATTACAAATGTTTTCCCTGTTCCTCCAGGTGCGTCCAGGAAGCAGAGACCACCAGTATTATTGTCCACCGCTTGCATTAATGTTTCGTATACTTTTGCTGTTCATTCAGAATTTTATATAAGTGGATTTTCACTCACTTTTTTCTTAAATTGCTGTATAATACATTTTAACATTTTTTCTTATTATCTTTAAAACAAACGTTATTTGAAGTCGATATCTCTGACGTTTCTAAGGATATGGGTGACTTAAAAAGGTTCCCAAAAGTAAGCTTTGGTTTACAATATTGGGCTCTTGAAATGTCAAAAAATTTAAAAAAATTCAATTCCACAAATCAGAACTAACCGGAAGCTAAACGGAGTTCACCGCTTTTCTGTTGAAATTTTTCCTAAATTTTGTCTGCTATAAACATCACGGAGCCTGAGACCTTTCTAACGAATGCAAAACCGTGAAAATCGGTTCGTGCGTTCTGGAGTTATAGCGTCAGGAAGGAAAACCCGACTTATTTTTATATAGTAGAAGATTATATTTATATTTATATTTATATTTATATTTATATTTATATTTATATAATAATGATTGAAAGAAAAGGTTTATTCTTTATTTAATAATGATTGAAAGAAAATGTTTATTCTTTATTTAATGTTTATTATAAGAGATCATGATACAATCTGAATCTGTTATGGGTTTGTCAAGAGCTTAAATAGTGTTCTTGCATCTTGCAGGTGCACATCTAGATAGAGAATTGGCATAGACAATTCTCTAGAATGAAATGTGATAGTTTTGTTTGTTGAAGAATTGTTGCAGACAATTCTTCGGAAATTAAAGTTAAGTCAAATTTGTTTCTTTAGAATTGGAGATGATTCTTTAGAAACTATAATTGTATGTTTGTTTTCAAAGAATTGTTGATGACAATTCTTTGAAAGAAAATTAAGAGTGTGGGAAACTGTGGCATATTATAATTGTGTGACAATATTAACTTCCCATGGGAAGTTTAAAAAAAAAGGTGAACATTTTGGTTAAACCTAAATATCTCATGAACCAATGACGCTAGAGACTTGGAATAAATTTTATATTATATACTGTAACGTGATACAAAACAATTATATTTTTGGAAAAAAAATCCAATTAACGGTTTTTTTATAAATCAAAAAAACTGAAAACAAAATTGGTCACCTCGAACATTTTACGACTGAAATATGATTTCATCTCCAAAAAAATTTTGTGCAACGAATAATAATGTTTTTGACATCTGATACAATTTTGAGAAAAATCTAATTGACAGTTTTTTTTGTAAAAAATAAAAACATAAAAAAAACATTGCTCAAAGTTGGTAAAAATTGAATTTCGACTTAAATATCTTTTCGAAAATTTTAGATTATGGCTTCCAACTAATTTTACCTTATAACAAATACTGTTTTCAACATTCGGTAAAATTTTGAGAAAAATCGAATTGACAGCTTTTGTACAAAAAATTAATAACCTAAAAAAAATTTAATAAAAGTTGGTAAAAATTGATTTTCGACTCAAATATCTTTTCAAAGATTTGAGATAATGGCTTCTAACTAATTTTAACTTATAAAAAATATTGTTTTCAAAACTCAATAAAATTTTAAGAAAAATCGAATTGACATTTTTTTTTTACAAAAAATAAAAACCTAAAAAAAAAAACAATATTAAAACTTCGTAAACATTTATTTTCGACCCAAGTAGCTTTTAAAAAATTAAAAATATTGGCTTCAAACTTATTTTACTTCACAGAAAATATTGTTTTCGATATTCAGTAATTCTTTTATAAAAATCCAACAGTACGTTTTTGATAAAGGAATAAAATCTACAAATAGTACGCAAATTTGGTAAAAATTGATACATATAGACAAACTTTTAAGCAAGAAAAATCGACAGACGAGAAGGGAAGTTATCAGTGTGCATCCCAGCCTCTTTTTTATATTTATATTTATATTTATATTTATATTTATATTTATATTTATATTTATATTTATATTTATATTTATATTTATATTTATATTTATATTTATATTTATATTTATATTTATATTTATATTTATATTTATATTTATATTTATATTTATATTTATATTTATATTTATATTTATATTTATATTTATATTTATATTTATATTTATATTTATATTTATATTTATATTTATATTTATATTTATATTTATTTTTATACTTATTTTTTAATTGTTTATAATTTTACATGATATGATTTTATAACCTTCCCATAGGAAGGTATTTTAATCAATCCGATATTTCGAATTAAAAATGTTGATGTTTTCTTGACGTTTCAAAGTTACTAGAATCTAAATCAGGGGTTTATAAAGATATTTCTGCGTGTTCGTGTGAACGTATGTATGTTTGTATGTCCCTGCGTCTCTACCGTACCTCCGTAAGTCTTTTCTTATAATCCAAAAAAACCGAACACAAATATTTGTTGCCTCGAATATTTTGCAAACAAAACATGGTATTTCTTTCAAATCTATTGTATTCATCAAAAAAAAAAGTTTTTGAAGTTTGGTTAAACTTTAAGAAAAATCGATGTGACAGTTTAAAAATAAAAACAAATACTACAACAAGTTGTTGAAAACAGATGTTGAAATGAAGGTATTGACTTTAAAAATTCTCCACAAAATTTGTATGTTAAAATAATTTTCTTAGAAAAAATATTGTTGCTAACTTTTAGTTTAAAATCTGTTTGATTTCTTTTTTATAAAATACAAAAACCTATAAACCTATATGAGTTTGGTTCGCATCCCAATCCTTTTTTTGGATAATTTTTTTACAGGATTAATTCAATTAAATTTACAATCTCAATGACAGAAAAGGAAAATCAACGTTTGACGATTAAATTTGTATTTTAAACTTTTATACTATATATTCCTCAAATCCAAACAAGTTTATACTTAACAATAATTGTTACATGGGTGATTATACAAAAGTTGGGTAACTCGATGTCATCAACCAATACCTATATACAAAGTCTTATTATATTTTATTGAGATTGCAATTTATTTTAAAACAATGGAAATACCTTTATTTAGTCAACCAATTTCAGTTCTTTATTTTGAATACAAGTTATTAAAAAAACACAATTAGTTCTTAAAACGTCAGTCCTCTGGCATGCCACAACTCTGAAAACCAACCATTAAGTGACTGTCTATTAAACATTATCATTGATTTGAGAAAACTTATTAAATTAATACAATCTGCGATGTATATAGTTTAATATATACCTACTACAACTTTCATAATCCAGTGTTCTCCACTTTATTTAAAAAAATAAGAAATTTTGTGTTCAGTTTCATTCGTCAGTCCCTTGTGTGTTATTTAAGTTTGAAATTCGTGCGAAACGTCAAATTCCATTTAGAATTTTAATGTTGGTATAATTAAGTTAGTTGGGGGTCGCACTATTTGACGGCCACCATAACTGTACCAGAGTTTGGGTTATGTTTGTTGTCTATACACGTGCTTAGCCAGTCAACACGTCAGTTTTATGGTGAGTCGTTATTTTTTTGTTAATCTAAAGTTTATTTTTATTTATTCGTATTAGACTTTGATTTGTTAAAATGTAGTTTGTTTGTATGTAGTGTGACGTCAGTCCTGTGTCAAGTAAATTGTTATTGTTCTTCATTTCTTGATCATTTGTTCTTTTAAGATTAATATTGTTAGATTTTGTTTATATTGTTTGTTGATTACTTTGAAATATTTAGTAAAACTATGTGAAGGTAGTAAAAGATAAGTGAATAACGTTACGTCAAATGTCAAAAGTCTGTTTTGAAAACTGATGTAGTATTTTCTCCTAGTATTACATATTAATAATTATTTTTAATTGTTACTAAGTGATTTTAAGTGATCATTATTAAATCCTAAGAGATTTTTACTAGTTTGTATTAAATTTCATTATAATACTTTCAAAACTGTGTATATCTACTCGTCAGTCCTCTGGCAGTCAAATTCTGAAATTTTTAAATATCTTAAAATGTACTCAAAAAAGTGACTGGCCCGATTGGGAACAATATATTAATTAGATTAGCTATCATATTCACCCGAACTTATAGAAGTTTGATTTAAAAACTATCGTAAACAAAATATTCTCAAAAGTTACTCAATTTTTGTAAGTTATAGTTAAGTGTTAAGAGCAATATCACTCGACAATGTTGAGCACGTTATTTCCCTTTATATTTTGTCTCTTATTGGGTACATAGATATCTTTGTATCTATGTATTGCATACCTACTTTGAATTTCAATAAGAATAATGAATGACGATTATCCTGGCTGGCAGGAATGTAATTCAGATAAAATTTGTGCAAATCACACGAAATAGAACTTATTTTTATCTCTTTCAATGGACACATGAATAATAGAAAAATGAAATTGTCTTGAATGGAAATTAGCCACCCCCTCCCAACCTCCCTTAATCCATTCCGCGCATACCTTACCTATAAAGACTTCTGTTCTGTACAACCTTCATCATGTTCTTATAACTCAACACCAGCACGCACCTTTTGTCTTCAAATAATTCTCAGGACCTTATAGTCAGAAGCAGCTAACAAATTGATTAAAGTGAAGAATACAACAAAGAAAAAAACGAAGAATACGAATCAAGCACTAATCTTCTCGTGCGTTCAAGCATAGAAGGGTAGATGCGATAATGGGCCAATTTATCTGAAAAATACCTTTGGGCCATTCGGCATTCCACCACACTTCTAACATCCCAGAGAGAGATAGAGAGGGCGAGACAAGGGTGAGATCAATATGAAGATGGCGAAGGAGATGTGTTGCTTATGTTAAAATAAAAAAGTTTTGAAACGTCTTTGTCGTCCTCGCCACCGTCGCGTCGTCGTCCTTTAGGACGATGTGTACAAGAGGTCGCCGAGACTGTTTTTGTTGGTGCTCCTGTTATTGTTGCTAATTTATGCAAATGTATGCGCTGCCGATGGCTTATGTGGGTGGGAAAAGGCGCAAAAAGCGACACGCTTCATTGAAATACTCGTAGTAAGGATTTGCCTTATTCGCCTAATATTCATCAGGAGGGTGTCGAGAGGGTATTCAAGAATTGAAGTGTAAGAAGGGTTGGCTAATATAAATGGCGGAAAAAGTTTCTTGTTTTTTCTTCTTCTTCTTCCTCTTATGCTAAAGCGAACTGTTCATTTGTCTGGAAGTGGCAATTTGTCTGAGGAAGGAAGTTTTTCCTTTGACCAATGCTACCCTAGCGCTGCTGCTGGTTTGGTTCCATGTGAACGAGTGATGGATGAATAGACATTTAACATGCAAAGTAAAGATTTGTGGGTTTCAAGATAAAAGTTTAGAAGAAGAAAAAAAAATGATTATGTTATAATAGAGGTCAATGGGGCTTGCTGAGGAAGCATTTACTTATTTTTGTTTTCTTATAGCAAATTGTTGCCACATAAAAAGCATAGAATAGCAATCTTGACCAATAGAAAGAAATTTAACAAAGAAGTCTTTTATCAGCATTGTAAACCTACCCATGGTATAGGCTTATAGGCTTCTAAAGTCCTTCTTGTCCATGGAAAATACTAAGCACGTTTTTTTATAATAAATTTCTTTATTTGATTGCTTCTTTATGCTCATTTTTCTTCAAACTGATAACGAATAAGAGTGTAATTATTATAAGGAACAACTTTGAATAAATTTGTTACACTTTCACTTTTAATCGAATTTATATCTACTTCCGGTCGTAGAAAGAAAAGGAAATCCTGTAAATTTGATTGTTATAAAAGTTATTTTTCATTGCTATTATATTTTATTAGTATTCACAGCAAGAAAAACAATCTTCCACTCAACGTTTTAATTTAGCAATATTTTTCAAATAATGATTGTTATATTTAAAGCCTTATGCTTTAATGTGTAGTTAATACCTCATAAAAAATTATTGTAACAAATTTAAGACTAATGTTTACATCGTTTAGCACCAGTTTCGATATCCTCGACGGATATCCTTATTGGATAATTAAATATTGAGAACCTGCAGAAAAACGTCAAATCAGATTTAAAGTTGAACAAGCATCACCAGTTTCAGAACTGACACTTAAGTTGAAATCATGAAAGACTTTAAAATCCAATATTGCAGCTTAGGCTTCGTCACAAGAATTTAACTTAAAGTGAAGAGATGTAATACTTGTATTCATCATTTTAGTGCAACAATTGCCTACCACAAAAAGTACACTTTCTATGTTTTATCCTTGCTGCTTTGTCAACTTCATATAAACTAAGTTTGGTTTCTGTAATTGCTCTTAATAACCCGTTCGATCGTTGCGAAAAATTAAGCTTTGTCGCCCAATATTCTTCATATTTTTGAATTTCTTTGCTAACTCTTTAAATATAATTGTACTAGCTGGTTTACCCGGTTTCCTCCGGAACGTATTCAACTATTTTATATAAAAAAAAATTATGGTGAAAAAACTACTATTTTCTTATATTGTATCCTTTTTATTTATTAATTTATATATTATCTCCGTACATATTTCTATTAAGGTTATAATACTTCTTTGTAAATTATATTTTTTGTTTTTTGGTGAGGCGCATACACATATAGATTTTTTGCCGAGTTGACACGGGAGCAAGCAACATAAAATTGTCCGTGGGTAAAACAGGGATTCATGATGTCAAGGCCTGCAACCTTCAGTGTCTCTCCCTATGCCTTATTGATAGATATAGCAAAACAAAGCTTTATAGGAAATTGTACTCGTTTAAATTCGGAGGGGTATTCATAAGTAATCATCGGTATCCTGGGAATGAAAACAACTTGACCTTGGGCTGAGCCGGAAAGAATTTTATAGCTTCAATCACGTTCCTCTGCATAGTTACTCTGCGTAATCTAGTATATCATTGCATAATTTCGGTGCATTTAAGTTCCTCATAAGTATTATTGGAACCCCAATTTTCAAGACCACTTTATGCGGAGGAAGTCCTGATGGATTCAAAGAATTCAAAAATTCAATTGGAATATCAATAGCAATATCTTGATCAGTCATATTATCAATAGAAAGATAAGTTTGTTGATGGGCCTGAAACATTGAAAGAATTTTATTATTTACACTTGTAACAGAATCGTTTTTAGGTGCTAAAATCGCTCGTTCGCGGTAACCAATCATCTGTTTTCTCTGAAATTTGGGCGACTTGAGGGTAAACGTTAGCTATTAATTCGTCTTGTCCAGTGACGCTAGTTGGAAATGTTGGTTCTATTAGTACTTCAGCATCATTTTTTAAAATATTTCCATTTCCTATATCCAAAAGAGTTCTTGAAAATTGTGCTGCATCACCACCCAAGCGCATGGTTACATTATCAGAACACCCTCACATAACTTTGTAATAATATTAAACACCCTATCATAACAAAGTATCTTTATATAAACAAAATGTAATGCTCACACATTGATTCATAATTTCATCTCATAAGCGGATGATGATATCCGATATTATAAATATCATAACAAAGTATCTTTATATAAACAAAATGTAATGCTCACACATTGATTCATAATTTCATCTCATAAGCGGATGATGATATCCGATATTATAAATACCATATCAGCACTTTTTGCCTTCAGTAACTTGTGTGCCCAAAGCATCTTAAATAATTCTAAAAGAATTCTTGTGTCAGCAATTTTAAAAGACAAAGGAAAGCAAACGATCTTCAGCCGAAGATAGATTTGCTTAAGTAAACATTTTATAAGTATAAAAAGGGTTTCATCGATCAATGAGAGTTCAGTTCACAGTTGTCATTCTACGTATAGCCTAAGATTTCCCCCCACCAGTGGTAAGGGATCTGAAGCTTTGATTTAATAAATAATATTAAGTTTAAAATACATTGAATGCGTTTTATTAAATTGTTGATTGTGATCTTCTGCGATCACAAAAATATATTTTTTATTGAAATAAAGAATCGGAAACGAAATTGGCGCAGTCGGTAGGATCTCGAAAGATCAAAATATATTGAATCTTACTTTATTAAAAGTTTAATTCGGGATCGTCCTAAAACTAAATAAAATAGTTAGTACCGGTAAAGTAAAATTACTAAATAGTGCTATAGGACAGTGAAAAATAAAAAAATATATTTTTGTTCAGTGAAAAGCATCGTAAATCAAGATCCGAAAGGACAATTTTACAAAGTCTCATAGAGAGAATGCTTGACTAATAAAACAATTAAATAAAATACTAAATGCAACCAGAAGGAAATCTTCAAAAGGAAGCATACAGAAAGTGAACTCAGTGTTAAATTAAAATTAACAAAAAGTGCTACTAAATGCAACCAGAAGGAAATCTTCAAAAGGAAGCATACAGAAAGTGAACTCAGTGTTAAATTAAAATTAACAAAAAGTGTTACTAAATGCAACCAGAAAAAATAAATCTTCAAGAGGGAGCAGAGGCCCCGCAAGTAAAGGAACCACATATAGAAGTAAATTCACAAAGTTGGATAGACGACGAAGCAACAGCTGATTTCCAGGAACATATCAGATCAATTCAGCAAAAGTTGAGAAGAAAACAACTTCAACAAAATAAAATTAAAGACAAATAAAAAGTTAAAAGTGCTACAAAAAAAAAAATATATATGACATTACTTTAAAAAGTGTAAATTAATAAAAAGAAGGAAGAACAACTGTACGTGGCAAAATTATCCAAGTCGAAAGCCCCAACGTGTTCAATAAATGAAGAAATATACACCATACAACAAACCAGCTGCGTTAACATATAATACCGAGGAAGAAAAAACTTCAAAATCAACAGATCCTGCAGCAATCCAGCAATCAAAAGAAATTGAACAAGCAGAAGAAAAAATTGAAAATAAGGTAAAAATGGCTACAATAAATATCGACCCCTTAAAATTAGTAAAGAATTTACCAAATTTTAATGGTAAATCATGTAATATTATTATATTTATTAAAAAAGCAGAATTTGTAATAAATTCATGTAGTTTGTATAACGAAGGCTCACAAGAATTTATATTGAGTGAAATAAAATCAAAAATAACAGATTTCGCCCTAGAGGTAGTATTAAGGAGTGGCGACCCTAATAATTGGCAAGACATAAAAAATATTCTAGTAAAGAATTTTGGTGAGAAAGAATCTTTTCTAAAATTAAAAGAACTAGCAGATAAAGTTTATTCAAAAAACATTTCTCAACTATATAATACATTCTCAGAAATCCTCTGTAGACTAAATAATAAATATTATTTATCTGAAAATAAACCGGAAGAATACAATCCTTTCAATAATGAAGCGTCATTATTATCTAAATTTTGTGAAAGAATACCCCCGAACGCAAGTTCAATAATAATCAATCATAATATAACAACCCTTAGTGAAGCTTTTTATAAATTAGAATCTTGTCATTGGACAAAAGAAGAAAATAATTATAATGATAGAAATACTCGAAACTATAGAACTGGAAATAACAATAATAATTTTAACGACAAAAACTATAAAAAATATAATAATTACAATACAAATCAAAGATTTGATAGAAATTACAAAAACGAATCAGGAAATTCAAATAACTATAGGAATTTCAATAATAAAGGTCAAAACTTTTATAGAAACAATAATCAAAACTATAGAAACCAAAATGAACGAAATTATAGGCAACCAAATAGAAGTGGAAATTATTCTAATAATAATCGTAATCCATTTGCTACACAAAATAAAAAGAATGATCTAGAACCAATGGAAATAGATCACCTTACTCAAAATACAGCAAATTTTCAAACACCCGCCTCAACAGACCATTACCCTGCATAGATGTTCATATTCTTAATAAAAAACTTAGATTTTTAATAGACACAGGAGCAGCTACATCTATTTTAAAAGAAAATATATTTCCAAGACATTATGAAAGTAAATTAGACAAACCAGTTATAATTAAAGCATTATATAATGAAAATCAAATAAATTCAAAAATAATTTTACCATTACCAATCGAATTTAATAAAAAAGAATCAACCATGGAATTTTTAATTACACCAATTACAAACAGTTCGTTTGACGGAATTTTAGGAAATAATGTCCTTATACCATTAGAAGCTGAAATATCATATTATACACATACTTTGAAAATAAAAAATACTATTATCCCATTAATGACAAAACCAAAGGAATACCCTTTAGATAGATACATTCAGGAATTATCAAATACACAAATAGATTTATGTGGTATTGATGTAGTTTTACAAGATTTAACTGATAAATTAACTGAACATTATATGAACAAAGAAGAAAAGAAAGCTCTGAATCAAATATTAAAAAATAATAAACAATTATTCTATAGCGAAGGAGATATCTTAACTAACGTAAAAGAAGTAACACACAACATTGAAACTAAAAGTGATAAACCAATATATTCACGACTATATAGATATCCAGAAGTACATACAAAAGAAGTCGATAAACAAATAATCGAAATGTTAGATCAAGGCATAATAAAAGAAAGCAACAGTCCATATAATGCTCCTATCTGGGTTGTACCCAAAAAGATAGACAATTCAGGACTTAAGAAATGGTGAATTGTTATAGATTATAGAAAACTTAACGAAGTAACCGTGGAAGACAAGTTTCCTATTCCAAACATTGAAGACATTTTTAGTAAATTGGGAAGATCCCAATATTTTACCACATTAGATTTAGCGAAAGGTTTCCATCAGATATTGGTGAATCCTAAAGATAGGTATAAAACAGCTTTCTCAACAGCAAACGGTCATTACGAATTTAATCGGATGCCATTTGGATTAAAAAATGCCCCCGCAACTTTTCAACGAATGATTAATCACGTATTAGAAGGACTTGTAGGAAAAATATGTGTGGTCTATTTAGACGACATTCTCATATTTAGTACATCATTAGAGGAACATATTTGCTCAATTAACAAAGTATTTAAAAAACTTAACAATCACAATTTAAAAATACAAATAGATAAATGTAAATTTTTTAGCAAGGAAACCGAATATTTAGGGCACGTTATTACTACAAACGGAATTAAGCCAAATCCAGAAAAAATAAGAACAATTGAAAAAATACCTATTCCTGGTACAACAAAACAAATAAAATCTTTTCTAGGTCTAACAGGTTATTACAGGAAATTTATTAAAGATTATTCAAAGGTAGCAGTACCTATGACCAAATATCTTAAGAAAGGAGCAAAGATAAATATTAAAGACCCAGAATATATAACAGCTTTTGAAGAACTTAAATTGCTCATATCTAATGACCCCGTTTTAAAATATCCTGATTATACAAAGGAATTCGTGTTAACAACTGATGCATCAAATTATGCGATCGGATCAGTCCTTTCACAATCAAATCACCCATTATGCTATGCATCTCGCACCCTCAATGAACATGAACGCAGATATAGCACTATTGAAAAAGAATTATTAAGTATTGTTTGGTCAACAAAATATTTTAGACCATACCTTTACGGTCGCAAATTTAAAATACAAACTGATCATAGACCTTTAATTTGGTTAAGTAACCTTAAAGAACCAAACTCAAAACTCCAAAGATGGAAAATAAGTTTAAATGAATATGATTTTGATATCGAATATTTAAAAGGAAAAGAAAATCGCGTAGCAGATTATCTTAGTAGACTCGAAGTAAACGCAGTCAATAGAAATGAAGATTCAACATTAACCACAATTCATAGTGGAATAGAGGAAAGAAATGATCACATAGGAATTTCAGAATTACCTACAAATATGTTTAAGCATCAAATAGAAATTATAGAGTCAGACAATGAAGGTAAAGATATAAAATATATATACAAAGGTATAAGAAGACTCACTATTAAATCAAAAGATATAGGTGAATATTTTACTGAAGCATTAAGGGAATTTTTACCTGATCACGGAAATGTGGCAGTATATTGTCCAAGTGATACTTTATTTTGCAGGAAAAATATGTTGAGCTTTACAGCAATCAAAGTAAGCTAAAATTACTGAGATGCATTACTCTTTTAAAAGATTTAAGTAATACAGACGATGCGTTGAATCTCATTCAAAGGATTCATGAACAATTTAATCACAGAGGAATACAAGAAACATATCTTGAAATTAAAAATGAATATTATTTTCCAAAATTAAGAGAAATAATAAGAAGATACATTAACAATTGTACTATATGTCAAACAGCAAAACATGATAGAAGTCCAGAAAAAATAAAATTTGAAATGAGCAAAACTGCACTTAAGCCAAACGAACTAATACACATGGACATTTATATTCCAAGTAAAGATATTTACTTTTTAACAATTATAGATAAATTTACTAAGCATTTGACAGCCTTTCCCATAGCTAGTAGAAACACTCATAAAATTATTGAGCAACTTAAACTTAGAAATTCTATATTAGGCAAACCCCAAGAAATAGTTTGCGATAATGAGTTTAATAGCCTAGCATTTAAAGAATATTGCAATGAAGAAGGAATTAAAATAAAACTCATAACCCCAAATCATAAGACAGGAAATTCAGATGTAGAAAGAGTGCATGGTACACTTAATGAACATATAAGAATATATAATGCACAAGAAGAGAAAAAGAACATATTAAACCTAAGAGAAAAAGTAATAAAAGCAGTTAGTATATATAATTGTACAATCCATTCAACAATATTAAGAAAACCTATAGATTTTATTCAAAACAAAATAAAAGTAGTAAGAACAGCAAAGAAGATAGCTGCAAAATATAAAAAGACCAAAGTAGAAAAAATTGATAATAAATATTATGCAAATAATAAAAAATTACATAAAACCCATTTCAAAAGAAAATATAAATATCAAAGTAGTGATAATAATAATTTAATCTCTTTACAGCCAAAATGAAAACCATAATTATAATTGTATTATTCACTTTTACCATAGTGAAATCAGAATTTTTATTACAAGAAATTCATAATCAAACAGAATTAAATAAACAAATAGGTATAAATACGCAATTCCAAACAGAATTAGAAACAATGGCAGACCGTATAAACAAACACCAGTATATATTAAGAAACTTTATTAATTCCACAGAAATAAAACAAGAAAATCTAGCTAAAAGCATATTATCATTACAAATAAATACAGATATAATGCTGTTAAACAATGAAATAGAAAAATTACAAGACAATGTAGTCTTTTCAAGATTAGGAATTCTAGGGAGAAATATCTTAACTAAAGAAGAAAATGAACGATTCAATATAACCATTAATAAATTAAAATATATTGAGAGCAGCCTATTAACTAGAAATAACAAATTAGTTTTTGTTTTAAAAATACCAGTATTTACACATAAATGTGAAAACATAATGATTCTACCTATACCAAACGATCAAGGACTTGAAGTCGAAATATCAAAATACAACTATATAATTTGTAACAAAACATTATATGAACACAACGAAATTAAATATCTTAAACATTTAAAGAAAAGTCCAATATGTATTCAAAACCTATATAAAACAAAATATGAAAACTGTAAGATAAGATCAAATAAAGATCAAGAATTAATAGAATTAGAAGATGGACTTGTATTAACAAAAAACTTAATAGAAACAAGTCTAAATGAATATTGTAACAATATTGAATATAAAATTATTAAGAACAACCTTGTACATTTTAAAGATTGTAACATTAAAATAAATGCAACTTTATATATAAATCGAAAAGAAACTTTTAAACAAAATATTATAATTCCACTATATAACACATTAAACATTACAAAAATTAATGTTACATTAGAAGATATACATATAAATCAAATTGAAAATTTGAAAGAATTGCAAGCAATAAGATACCAAAACAATATAAAACATATTATATCATATACTAGTATAACAATCATAATTATTATAATTGCAATTTTATTATTATATTTTAAACGTCGAGAAACCCATAAATTTAAAATTGAAAATAGAATTATAGATACTCAGGAGAGCATCAAACTTAAGGGGGGAGGGGTTACATTATCAGAACACCCTCACATAACTTTGTAATAATATTAAACACCCTATCATAACAAAGTATCTTTATATAAACAAAATGTAATGCTCACACATTGATTCATAATTTCATCTCATAAGCGGATGATGATATCCGATATTATAAATATCATAACAAAGTATCTTTATATAAACAAAATGTAATGCTCACACATTGATTCATAATTTCATCTCATAAGCGGATGATGATATCCGATATTATAAATACCATATCAGCACTTTTTGCCTTCAGTAACTTGTGTGCCCAAAGCATCTTAAATAATTCTAAAAGAATTCTTGTGTCAGCAATTTTAAAAGACAAAGGAAAGCAAACGATCTTCAGCCGAAGATAGATTTGCTTAAGTAAACATTTTATAAGTATAAAAAGGGTTTCATCGATCAATGAGAGTTCAGTTCACAGTTGTCATTCTACGTATAGCCTAAGATTTCCCCCCACCAGTGGTAAGGGATCTGAAGCTTTGATTTAATAAATAATATTAAGTTTAAAATACATTGAACGCGTTTTATTTAATTGTTGATTGTGATCTTCTGCGATCACAAAAATATATTTTTTATTGAAATAAAGAATCGGAAACGAAATTGCATGCGCATATTTGTGGCCAATCTCGCCGACACATAGCCCTGTACTACGGATGCTAATAACACCACTTATTGACAGACGATCTGTCAATATCGCGAACAGAACGTGCTGATCTAGATTAGGCCGTACCGTATCATGTCTTTAAACGAAGCTTTATATGTAATGTCTGTTTATAGTAGTTTTGAATCATTAGGATGAGCAGGATTGTGTCAAGATAAGTCTATTTTTCATTCGATTCTGCCTTAACCGATACTATCATCATAGATAACTATAGTTAACTGTATAATTAACTTCTCATAGGAAATTATTGTAGGACCGACTATACGATTTGTCGAATTAAAAATGTTGACATTTTTCGACGATTCAAAGTCCCTAGAATCTAAATAAAAGATTTTTAGAGAGATATCTGTGTATGCGTGTACATACGTCTACATCTCAAGAACTAGTAGAGATATTGACTTCAAGTAAATTTTCAATAAAGCTAACTACTTGAAATAAATTTTATATTATCTGTATATTTATAGTGGCTACGTAAAATTACCAGTACAATATTCCTTTTTTATTTTTTTCAAAAATCTTAGGAACCCGTACTGAAACTTATTCTTGTGCCTAGGAATTTCATTTTGATTGCATTTATACCTAAATTCTTTTGGGCATTAATTCCTGCTTAGTTTTTAATTCAAAGAAATCGTACGTACGTACGAATACACTTTATTACGTTCTCATTTTTGTACTATTTTTCACAGGATTTTGTATGACATACTCTTATACTCTTTCAAAAAATCAAACAACTCAGATTTAGACAATTCAATAGTCAAATGTCGTTTCTTACAATGAAGTTTTAACAAATAAAATAGGACTCCTCGTAATTCATTTTTAATAAAACCCAATATTTGAATGGCTTTGGAAGATCATTCAATTTATACCAAATTGAAAACAGATATGTATATATTATTTAGTCCAGAAGAGAACGACAGACAAATTGATTTACATATGTACTCGTATAATGATGTTGATAGGCACTCGTACATAAATATCATTATTAATATTTTTCCTCATATTATTATTTTAATTAAGATACCTACTGACGATGCTCTACTTTATTAACTGATTCATTAGCATCATATTCATAAAATATCAATAAAAATAATTCAAAAAACAGAATTACTCATGATGGTAATTTTATCTTTAAAATTGTATCTGCCTATGTCCAATATATTGGTAGATATAATATATTACCTTAATTTTATACTTTAATCCTTAATTAAATTGAACATTATCAAAAAAGGATTTTTTAAATTGAGAAGAGAGCGAACAAAAACACACACAGCAAAAATTCAGCTTTTATACTTTTTAACCACCCTCAAGGATTTTAACATTAAATCGAATCGAAAATGCACCTCATTTTACTCTTAAACATTGTAAATAAATAGCTCTTTACCTGTCTTGTCACTGTTATATTTCTATATATAAAAACATATATTTAAAGGTAGGTACATTTCTGTGTCGTTGTTTTTTTTTTTTTTTTTGTAATTCACCAGTGAACGTAATTACACGTCAGAGTGTGGGGTTTCATCACCTGTGCTACAAAATTATCTCACGTAAATGTATAATCTTCTTTACTGAAACTCATCGGGCTGGACTTTCCCATTGAAGTTTTGCATATACACACAATTAAGAATACATACAAATTAAATTCCAAACTCAAACTCAAACACATACAACATACAACATACATCGACCGAACTTGTAGGATATTTCACTGTCCATACATACACAACAGCAGTAATAAATTTATCGAATCGATTTATGGTCCTGACGTCGTTGTCAGGTCGGGATAAGCGAGTTTTTTTTTGTGAAATGGGCGAAAAGGAGGCGAAATTGAATGACCTACATTCCTTGCCTTTCCTTTCCTTATCCAATCCAACCAACACCAGTTCTTATGTCATACTACAACTACAAATTATGTTTATTAGGGTGAAGCGTCAAAAAATTGTATTTCTGTTTTTGTACCATTCCAAGATAAGTAAAGTTAGGAGAAATGTTTTCATCTTACAAGCTTTTGTTGTCAAAAAAGAATGATCACTTAATTTCCTATCAAATAATAAATAAAAGTATTTGAAAAGTTATGTGATATTCAATCATAGAATCGGATTGGTATGTATTTTCTGCATTTTGGAAACTTATCAATGAGATTATCAATTGATGAGGAATGATTGTTTGATCTTATTTACTCAAATATCAGAAAGATACTGATACTTCCCTTGCATTTTCATTTTCAACATTAAACTGTACACTAACAAAAAAATTGGTTGCATCTTCCGAATTCATCAGAAGCTTGTAATCAATACGGCGAGTATAGTTTTTAAAGATTTTGGCTTAATTATTTAGGAGATTATTGAAATCTTATTCGACCCTATTAAAGTTCGTAGAGCCCGAAAACAACAACCTCAAATTGTGCAAACTGAAAAAATTTTTTCGGAAGCAGGTTGCGACCCTCTCTCATAAAGCTCACTTACAGAAATCCGGGAAAATGGCTCTTTCAGATAGGTTCATAATACTTTCTAGTAACATTCTCAAAATGCATGTCAATTTTGGGTCAGTGTATTTTATTCAAGTTAATAACTTTGTCAAGATGTTTTCGTTTTAGAATAAGAAAAATAATAGACCTTTTTCATTGAATGTGATTTAAAGACCACAATAAGTCTTAAAAACACTAACCTCATCTATAAAAACCCAGAGGTTCAGAAAGAAATAATTTCAAAGGAAATAACTGTTTGGGATAGATTCCCAAGTCACATCACATTTTTGATAGAATTAGAAATCAGGAATCACGAACTTTTACATTTAGATTGAAGATTAAATGCCATATCCAAACTAATCTTGCCTACTATGGAACACTGTATGAAAATGGTGACCAAAAATTTAACGGCAATTCTTGATGAATAGGACTTCCATATTAAATTCTCATAGGACGTTTTTGAATCGATGCGATTTGACGAGCTGATAATTCTAGATTCTAAATCAAACCTACTTCCATATGTTCGGGATGCCTTTTTTCGTCAGGTTCAACAACTGACAGAGAAATTAACTTCAAGTAAATTTTGTTTTACAGGTAATAACATCGAAAGATGCAAAAATGACTTCCAAAAAAAATTAAATGGGTGATGTTTTTACTAAATCAAATATAAAAAAAAGGTTAACAATTTGGCTAACCCGAAAAATCTCTCAAACTAATGACGAAAGTGACTCCGGATTACATTTTATAGAATGCACTGTGACCTGATACCAAATTTGTATAAATTCAAAAATCAAATAAAGTGTTTTTATGAATCAAAAATAAAGAATCAGTTAATTCAAATATGTTACGTACAAAACACCTCAAACAAAAATTGTTAGTACCTATTCAAAAATTTTTACATTTCGTAAATCTTTTAGAAAAATCAGAGTGACAGTTTTTTTTTCTAAAAAATGAAACACCTAACAAAATACTACGAAAAGCTGGCAATTCTCAAGATATTTGAATCGAAAACCAATTCAAATATCTTGAGAATATAATAAAGGTTTTGACATCAAAATTATTTTATTCTATTCTTACTTTGCTTTACTTTACTTGGCGCTACAGCGCATCGTGCTCCTGGGCCTCAAGTAATAGATCCTGCCACCTGACTCGATCGCTAGCGTGCTGTTTCCAGTTTCCAATACCAAGCTGGCGTGTGTCGTCCTCAACTTGATCATTCCGCTGGAGATGAGGTCTGCCTCTGCTTCTAGTTCCCTCAGGCTAAGCGTTTAATACGGTCTAAATGCCTTAGCCATCTTAATCGTTAAATGCGTAATTTTTTTATCAGTGGCAAGTCCCTGTACAGCTCGTATAGTTTGTATTGGCGGAGTTACTATTTTGCCTGTCGACACAAGCCGGTCCATATATCGTACGTAGAACCTTCTTCTCGAAGATATCAAGGGATCCTTTATCCACCTGTTAAAGAGTCCACGCTTCTACACCATACAGTAAGACTGGGATGATTAAGGTTTTGTACAGGGCGATAGGGCCATATTCCTCAATAGCTTTCGTAGGCCAAAGAAACAGCGAATAGCAAGAGTGATTCTGCGTTTGATTTCAGCGCTGAGATCATTTGCAGAGTTAACAGCAGTACCCATAAAGATAAATTAATTTACCACCTCAAAGTCATATCTATCAATGGTCACGTTCTGACCGAGTCTACGATACGAATCGAATTTATTTGATGAAAGTAAATACTTCGTTTTGTTCTCATTAATCACAAGACCCATTTTGTTCCCTTCAGACTCGATATCGGAAAAAGCACCCGTAACTGCTCGTTTGGTTTTTTCCATAATGTCGAATTATCTGCATATCCAAAATATTATGTAGATTGTTGAAAGATGGTGTCATTGGTGTTTCGCACCACTCTCTCAAGAACAATATTGAAGCAGCTACATGACAGCGCACCGCCTTGTCAAAGTCCTCTGGTGGTTTCGAGGGTCTCGGTTGAGTCTCTACCAATTTTGACACGGCAACGAGAATTCTCCCTCCTACGTCATCCTGATAATTCGTATCAGTTTGGCAGTGATACCAAAATTCGACCTGGCGCGGTATAGTTCGTTCCTGTTGACACTTTCATAGGCTTCTTTGAAATCGATGAAAAGATGATGCATATAATATGTAGATGTTATATTCTATTCTATATTCTTCTCCAAGACCTGGCGTAGACTGAAAATTTGGTCGATAGTAGATTATCAAGGCCTGAAGTCACACTGATATTGGCCAATCAGTTCATCTTTGAATGGCTTCAAGTGTTCACATAATACGCTAGACAGGATCTTGTAGGCGATGTTTGAAAAACTGATGCCTCTGTTGTTGGATCGGTCAGATATTGCTTAAATTTCACTCGTCGGGCATGCTTTCTTCCGAAAAGATTTTGATTGTGAGATGGCGCTGTAAACCGTCATCGCCGGCAGAATTTTATTCTATTTAAAATATTTTTAGATAATTTACTTAGAAAATCCAAATTACAATTTTTATAAAAATAACTTTCAAAAATTCTTCTAAAAATGTTGGTAAAAATTGGTTTTCGCTTGATTCTCACAAAAAATTTAACAGACATTTAATCAAACTTATTTTTTCATATAAAATGATTGTTGTTTACTTTAAGTTGATTTAATAGAAAAATCCGATTGACATTGTTTTGTCAAGCATGTAGTACAAATTTAAGCCAAGACAGCTCTCATAATTGTTGATTTACAAGCTCAAAATCATCTTAAAAAAAAACATTTTTCATACATTTTTTTACAAAAAAACAAACGTAAAATGGATAAAGTATACTTTAAAAAACATTAAGACAAATTTTGTTGATTTTCAAGTTAGACAAAAGCTTTAGCATTAAAGTATACTTTATATCATTTAAAATTATGAAAGAGTCAAGACTCATTCTAAAACTCATTTTTAGAACCGACTACGAATTAAAAAATGATTAAGAGTTAGGTCTTAAGTGTTAAATTTGACTTGACTTCAAACTTTTGTATTATTGTGTACAAAATGGCGTTGTTAATATTTTGTACAACTTTTAGAAATATTGACACACGAACCAAACGAACCAAAATGGGTGGCACCCCTGTCTCTTTTTAACTTTATTTTTATTCCTTAAACTAAAGAATTTTATAAGTGAAAATGTTGGCTTATTATTATTTTAAAAATGGTATAACATACAATTTTCCAGATGAACAAATCCTTTCTTGAATTGAGAAGTTGTCATTTTGTCAAAAATTTAAAACTTTAAGTCAAGGTAGAGGACTAAAGGTGTGTGGAGTTATTCAAAATGTATAAACCATTTTGTTCTTCTTCCTTCATTGACGCTTCACCCTAATGTATGTATATGTGAGTGTATGAGTGTGTGTGTTTTTGTGTATGCATATGCATTTTGAATGAGGTAAGTGAAAGCAGACAGAAATTCGTCCTTGCATTGAACTCAATTACTCGACAAAAATGACAATTGTCATAAGTTGACACATAATTTTTTCTCAATTCTTGCAATTCCTTACAATTGGGAGGTGATGGTGGTTACTGTATAAAGTATAACGAACATGTGTCATGTGCGATTCAACAACGTTGCACTTCAATTCGGCGAGGAGGTTTGTTATCGAATAGCACTTGCAAATGTAGCCACCACCACTTCCGCCAACTGCTCCACCTCTACCACCTACAACAACGTCCATAACGGACCAACCACAAAAAAAAACCCTTATCGAATGTATCTAGATAGTATGAAAATAATGAATGTACTTTGTAATGGGGTCCCACAAGGCGACAAAACGTTTACTGTTTTATTTATTGCAGGTAATAAACAACCAGCCTCCAATAATCAATTGTTTTTTCCTTTTTTCTTCTCTTTTTTGTTTGCTTATATTTCATGTCGCCTGGATGGCTTACGTTACGTATGATCCTCACTCCGCCGGCAACTTTCAATGGGTTCAAAACAAATGTGCAAACCAACTGTAAATTATGTCCACAACAACAACAAACAAACAACAATAACAGTTCCAATTCACAAAATGGAAGCATTAAGCGGCGAAACAATTTATCTTCCATGCAATGTGAGTACGTATGAAGGAGATGACGCCGTACTTATTCTATGGTATCGCGAGGATAAAGGAACGCCAATATACAGGTAAGAATAAAAAGTTTTTTCCCGTTTTATTAGCTGTTGTATATCGTTAAGGCATCCCTCGACTGCGACTCGCGTAGGTATTCTTTGTGTTCTTTTACGCCGCCGTGTACCGTGTACTGAGAACTTTACCTCCTTTCACATTTATTTTGGAATAACTGTTTTTTTTTTTTATTTATTTTACTTCCTTCACTTCCTATTTATTATTTTCCTTAAGGAAACCACTTATTATTGTTATTATATTTTTTTTTCTTTTCATTTTTCTTTTTTGAAAATTTTCTTACAATTGTGGAGAGATGGAAAAGTTTTCTTGCTTTTCAATTCAACGGCCAATAACGAATTCAATTTGAATATGAAATACAGTTATTTTTTTGTTATTGTTGCTGCAATGATGATGATGATGATGTGAAATTCATATAGAAAGCCAAAAGGAGGGGGTTGGGTTGTTCGGTTCCAGTTCCGGGAACACGATTCTCTCTCGAAACAGAAAACTTCCGGCTGAATTTGAAATTTCATTTCAGTTCTGTATTATTTCTTCTGGCAAGTTTACATCTTACATATAACGGGTGTTTTTTGTAAGAGTTGTAGAACTTGAAGTTGGTAACACTTTTTTAACTGGTAGCCATTTTGTCAGCTGTCAGTTGTGACATTTCAACATGAATAGACTGATAAATTTATTTTGACAAACATAAAACTCACTTTTGGGTGGATGGATGGATACTTCAAAACCGGCCATAAATATAGTGATGACAATCTTCCAGTGTAATTTAAGACAGCGTTGCATCCACAAAAACTGTCTGGTGGGTATGTTTTAGGCCTTGGCGGAGTAATTGGTTCGTATTTCTTTAAAAACTACTATTACTGTTCAGAACGTTACACTCAATATTGACCGCAGTAGAGCTATGATTACTGACTTCATCAATTCATCCCTCATGATATTATGCAGGAGCTCTGGTTTCAACAAGATGGCCTAACATGTCACACAGATAGTGCTAGCATTCATTTATTGAAGGAAACCTCTGATGACCGCATTGAATTGGCCTGAAAGATTATGCAATTTAACCCCACTTGAATATTTTCTGTGGCGATATACATATTAAGTCTACAGCGATAAGACCGAAACATTCCTCGAGTTATTGCCGATATACGACCACAAATCATCGAAAAGTGGACCTCCAGTTTATAGATACCGTCCAAGCAAGGCGTGGTTTTCAAATGAAGTAAATAAAGTTTAATTATAATTCCATCAAAAGGTTATCTTTTTAATAAATTAAATTTCATGTCAATATGAAAAACAGCTTTGTTGCATTCCAATTCAAAGTTCATAACCTCTAAGAAAACACCCTTTACTAGTTACCTCATCCTGAGCCCTAGAGGCTGTGTGCAGAACTGTATAAGACAAGTTACCTTAAAATAGGAATAATACAAATTATAGACATGATTTAACAGTAATGGTAAGTAGAGATATTTTGTGCAGGTGCGCCATTTTTGAATAGCTTTGTTTCGAGTATGAAAATCAAATGACCTAGGGGTTTCTAAAGGCTGTCATTCTTTAAATCAATATTAATTGCCTTTCGTTTCGACATTATCGAGAAGTCATTCAAATTCATCTCCTTAGTCTAATGGAAAAACACTGGTGGATCGGTGGGAAGTGAAGCTTTGCATTTCAAATTGTGACAAATAAAATTATAGGCTTTATCAAAAAATACTTATGTTTTGTTTGAAGAAAGAGTAGAGGTTTGATTTTGAGAATAGCCTGGTTTTTTGGTATCTTATAAACTTTTAAAGCTATCACCTTTTGACATTGACAAATATAAATTACGTCAATACATTAAAAATACAACGAAATACGCTACACAATGCTTTGAAAATGTTAAAAAAAAAAACACTACAAAATGTTGAAAATTTTGTTGCATGTTCTCAAAGCAGTTTTGAATCGTATCTCGTAAAGCACCTTATCGCCGGCAATAGTGAAACCGATGTAAACATTTGAGCTGAAGAATATTGAAACCCCATGCGTAGCTCAGTGCTAACGAAAATCGAGGTTTGTAAGATTCCACACAACTTCTGAGCACTGTTTTTTTTAAATAAAAACTTAGACCGCGTTTCCATTTGCAAGTCAACTCGCGGAAGTCTTGCAGAAGTTTCTTATTGCAGTCGCGTTTACATTGTCATGTGAATTCTTGTAATTTCTTCTGCAATAAAAATGTCTTGCAAGAAGCTCGCGCATCATACTGTCGCAACTTATTGCAGATGTATTTACACCAGGAAAGCAATTAATGTCGCAAGAAATCTGGTTGTTTACTTAAAATTGTGAAGTCATGGCGAGAAAACGTCAACGATACTGATAACTTCCCATCCCGTCTGTCGATTTGTCTTGCTTAAGAGTTTGTAGATTTTTGTGTTGGGTTAAAAAAGTTGTTAGTTGAATTATTCTTACAAATTTTAAAATTATCAACAATATTTTTCATATGAAGAAATAGTTTAGTTTGAAAATCTAGTTTTGTTAAATAGATTTTTAGTCGAACAAAATTTTTTACCAATTTTAGTAGCATTTCTTAAATTTTTACAAATTAATGAATGAAATTAATTTGAGAGATATCAAGAACCGAACATCAATTTGCGTACTATTTTTTGTAGATTTTATTTTTTTATGGAAAAACGGACTACTGAAAACGAAAACAACATTTTCTGTGAAATAAAAAGAGTTTGAAGACAATATTTTTAATTTTTAAAAGGTTTTTGAGTCGTAAATAAATGTTTACCAAGTTTTAGTACTGTTTTTTTTATTAGGTTTTTATTTTTTGTAAAACAATAGATTTTCCTCAAAATTTTACTGAGTGTTGATAACAATATTTTTTAAAAGATAAAAGTAGTTTAAAGCTAATATCTCAAGGTTTTGAAAAAATATTTGAGTCGAAAATCAATTTTTACCAACTTTTGTTAAATATCAGAAAGACCAGCCACTTGCGTGAGATATACGAAACTGTTTCGATAAGCTGCAAGAACTGTCACGAGTCGATGCAAAAGTGTTCAAACTAGCAATTAATTGCACTTGCAAATACTCGCAAGAAGTTATGAAAGTACTGTCGCGATAAAACTTGCTTGGTAGTTTCCACTTGCAATTCACTGTCGGACAGACTATCGGACATTTATTGCAGAAGTTTTCTTGCAAATGGAAACGCGGCCTTATGTTTCAAGACTTTTTTTAAAGTTCAGTCGATCACCACCAGTAACGTGTAGTATCGGTGGGTTCTTTAAGTGTATTATATTTTCGCTAAAAAATTCATGTTCAGTAATGAGATTTTCACACAATCGCGATTTTACAAGAAAATTTGACTGGCCGTGGAAATTTTCTAATGGCCTTGTGAATAATGTCTGTGCCAATGTTCCACAATCGATTCAAGTACTTTAAGCTTCGTGGAGTTATCGAGGCCATAAAGACTTGAATGAGCTCTGACTTATTTCTTCATCAAGTTCTCAAGCGTTAGAACTCTGATTTAAATCTCAGTCTGAGATATAAATTCGATTTAGTCATTTAAATTACTTCCATCATTTAATATTCTATTGATTGCAAAACTTTAGTATCTGAATTAATGGTTCCATTTTTCAAGAATCAGTGGAAAAAATGGAATCGAAACTTATTTCTTTTAATCTTTATTCAAGTAAAAATGTTCAGTGCAAAACGAAACTGTGCACATGTGTACATTTATCATAAAATGTAATGCCTATAATAATTTAAAAAAAAAGCAATTTGCTATCCTTGTACTTTTGATTTCAATGTCCAAAATTTTTCCGATTTTGTTGATGCATTCCAGAATTGTTATAACATGTTTATTTTCCGCATCGAGACGCTTTAAAGTTTCCGTTAATTCACTGCGACGACACTGATATTTTAAATTTTGAATCACTTCTTGTCGCAAGGGTTCTAGTTTTGAATTTGCATATTTGTTGGAACATAATTCAAATGACTTGATATTTTTTTGTAGGTTTTTGGGATGAGCCGTACAATTATCGATAATAAGTAATTTTTTTTCTTTCTTATATAAAACTCGTCAAACTATCTTTACAATCTATTTTTCAACAAGTTGCCCGGTCATTAACGTCATGGATGTATCCATTAAGACCTTGAAAACAATACGATTTTTACTTCTAAAGGGTGTCCCAAAATTAACGCAAGATTTGAATTTGCCGCCATTTGTGCAGTGAAGTGTTGGCAACCCTGAAAAAAAAGCAATTTGACAGCTAACAGTATAGGGTTATTAAAAATGGAGCGTTACACGATAGAACAACGTGTCATTCATTATTAAAGAATATTTCAAAAATAGTGAAAGCTTAGCGGCTGATTTTTCGAGCAAAATCATCCTAAGCGATGAAGCACATTTTCATCTTGATGGCTATGTCAATCGCCAAAATTGCCGCATTCGGGGTTCGGAGAGCCCACATGTGATTGTCGAAAAACAAATGCATCCACAACGCGTGACTGTATGGTGTGGATTTTGGGCTGGAGGCATAATTGGGCCATATTTTTTTGAAAATGATGCTGGTCAAGCAGTGACTGTTACTGGTGCTCGATATCGCGACATGATTACACAGTTCCTTCTGCCAAAATTGGATGATATTGATGTGTCCAATATGTGGTTTCAACAAGACGGTGCCACATGTCATACAGCCCGTGAAACAATTCAATTACTGCATGAGACATTTCCAGGTCGTGTACTCTCTCGTTTCGGTGATCAAAATTGGCCTCCTAGATCGTGTGATTTAACACCATTAGACTTCTTTTTATGGGGTTATTTGAAATCACAAGTCTATGTCAACAAGCCCACAACCACCCGTGCATTAAAGGAGGAGATTCAACGCTGCATCAACGAAATTCAGCCACATTTATGCAGAATGGTCATGGAAAATTTCAACAAAAGAGTGCGCATGTGCATGCAAAGCCGTGGAGGCCATTTGTCCGATGTGTTATTCCATACATAACCCTATCCTATGTACTTTACGAGTCAATAAAAATATAACTATCAAAAGACTAAAAACGGCGTTTTCTATTTAATTCAAATCTTGCGTTAATTTTGGGATACCCTTTACCTATTAAAAGAATTTTACGTTTTTCAGATCCATCCGCATGTTTTCAGCCAACATTAATGTGACCCGCTGCTTACTGTATTTACTGACGTTTTCATTTTTTTTAAATGTCAAAGTATTGTCTGACAAGCCATAGGAAACAATCCAGTTTCGTCTGCTTTTAAAAATATCTAACTCATTGTAGTTTTTTAAGAAATGTGGCAAAATTTCAATCTTCCATTAACCGCAATCCTGAAAAATTTAGTCGTTGTAGGTACCCGTGGCGTGATGGTTAGTGCGTTTGACTGTTATGCCAGAGGCCTTATGTTCAATCCCTACCTATGCCATCTCAAGTTTTTTTCACTAGTAATGCCCCTTGCCATGAAAAGTGCTTTCTCATATTAGTCGATCGGAATCGGCTTAAAACTGTGTGCCCCTCCTCCATTCCTGACAACATTACTCGCTCACAGGATTGTTTGAGAGTTGTAAGTCACTAATCCCTCACTTGGTTTTCAAAGGACTGTTTCGCCACCTAATTTATTTATTTATGTAAATTTAGCCGTCTTTCAAATTCCAGAGCCTTTAATACATAATACATTCAGATAAATGCATGTTCTGATGGCTTGCCATGAGATAGAAATCGCAAAGGCATGCTTTTGGTGTTGATGAATCTTTTTTTGTTGGGTTTTTTTGCTGCGTTTTGTCTCCGACGCTCTTACTTATTTTTATAAATGATCTTTTATCTTAAATTTATCACCCACTAAATTATTTCGCTGATGACAGTTCCCTCAGCTTTTCATATTCATATAGATGTGAACTATCGACGGCAGTATATGATAAGCTCATTAAATTCTGGTCTTGACAACATTGTCCAATGAGGAATCAAAAACAGTGTAGAATTTAATGCTTCGAAAACTGAATGCTGTTTACTGTCGCAAAAGCGTAACCCTCCACCAATGCTACTATTCATGGGTGGTACTTGCATTGAGGAAACTGAACAGCTTTCAGTTCTAGGTATGTTTATTACAAACCACTTGTTGTGTAGTGATCAATTATTCGACATTGCAAAAATTCTGCTAAGGGTTAAGGTTTTCTCAGACAATGCTAGAATTTTTACCTCTTTTCATCCGGCTATAATTTACAGAGGTTTTATTCTTCCAAAACTCGAGTGTAATTCCCTTATTTGGGCTGGTTCCCCAACAACGTCTTTTGGATAGAATTGAAAAAAGAGCTTTAAAATTGATAGGAGATCGTTCTCTTACCGAGACATTGCCTATCATTGTTTAATCGTTATTTTTATAAACAATGCTTTAGTGAAATAGACAGTTGAATTTCTCCCCTTAAAAAATTTAAAAATGCCCATCAGGTTACCCTTGAGCCCAATTTCGGACGTACCACTACAGGAATTCTTTCTTTAGCCGCACTACACGAATGTGGAATGCTTTTCCAGGCTCAATATTTCAGACTAATTACAATGTGCAGACATTCAAAACCAATCTGCATCGGTTTCTCTTTTCCAATCCTATCCTCCTTTCCTAATTGTTCTCACTGTGTCTAATCATTATAAGAGTATTCAATTCATAGCTTCTTTAGTGTGCTCACAACATATAAAAGGATTTTTTGTTAAGATTTTTTAAATGTGTTAATTTCCGTTGATACAATGGATGTTTTCAGACATTCATTTTAAATCTAGTAGGCATTAAATAAATTGAAAGCATTAAATGAGTTACTCTTTTCAAATCAATAAATTATACTGCTTTAAAATATTGTAATTCGGCATTTTCTAATTTCATTCGAAATCGTTTCATTCATATTTCACTTTTAATTTTGTACCTCAATCTTCGCGTGACTTTTAATTTCACTCGGAACGAGTTTTAAACATATTAATGTTTTAAAATTACATAGTGAAATTATTCGAATTGAAAACTTGTAAAATAATTGTTCGTACCTACACTAAATAAAATAAAAACAAAACTTTTTCAGTAATAGTGCAATTTCTGTTGTGAAAATACAAAATTCACGTGCATTATTCATCGCATAAGTCAAGACTGGAATAAAGAACATTTCCCATGTCTAAGGTATCCTTATCTCAATGTTCTATCGGTAAATGTTAAGTTTTCGATCAATCACAAAGTTTACAGTAACAAATGTTCATTTCCGTTCAAATGCATCTTCAACTTTTTATAACCCTGTATAATTCACTGCACCAAATTTTCATAAGAATGCAATAGTTTGTATACTAGGTACATAACATATGTTAGAAGATTTTAAGTTGTCAAATAATATTATTATTTTATCTTATTTTGTTTTCTTAGTTTTTATTATTTGAATGCGGTTTTCTTGAAAACCAAAAAAATAAAAGTCTTTGCCACTTTAACTTACTTTTTCTGGGGCCACACCCTCGAAACATTCAAGAGCTCTTGATATGCCAGAAACCACTATGTATCCTATACCCTTACTATGTGAAAATGAATAAAAGTGCTATGTGCATTTTGTACATAGGAGTATGTATACCTGTGTGTTTGTTTTTGAATGAAAGCTTTTGAAGAAAAACTGGTCCATGGTCACGATGTGAGTTCTTTCCTCCCTGGTATTATCGTTGGTCGGTCGGTTCGTATAGTCGTCGTTGTCTTGAATCTTTAAAAGATGAAAATATAGGAGAGTTTTCTTTTTCTTTATCGGTTGTTTTATTTGCTTTTCAAATTTAAAGATTCTTTTCTTTTTATTTCACTTAAAAAAGAACGAACAAAATGAAATAGACAGTCGTTCCCTTGGCCGTATTTCAACTTGTAAACATAAAATGAATTATATTGCAAGGGATGAAAAAATATATCCCTTAAATGGGGTTAGGTAATTTGCAATGCAGTTTGCAATCAAAATATTTGGGCAAACTAAATTTGCTTTAAGAATATAATTATAATGAAATTTGCGGCAAAAGTTCAAGATATTTATTTTAAAAAAAATCAACTTTTTATAATTTAGATTAAATTTTCTCCAACGCGTAATATTTTTGGTGAGATGAAAATAAACTGGAAAGGAATTTTTGTGGAAAGCGAAATGTTTAGGTCCTTAAATTTTATTATATTTAATTAAGCTCCGAATACATCTGGAATACGATTGCCATGCAAACTTTAGAAACCCTAGCACTTTGATTTCACTCTTTCAGACCAATTGCTTTAGGAACTGCCATAATTTGGTTCTTAAACCAAAGGTTCGGCCTTTTATTTTGAAAATTATCTTGATTTGACCGTTGTTGTCCATTCGCACCCTTTACTTCCGTGCTATTAGTGGCAGTCATTTTTTAATCTGAGATAAAAGAGCTCCTTCAATACTTCGAAATTCCTACTATCATTAATGAAGCTTTGTCCAATTCGGTTAATAGATGGTTTTTATTTGTTTAGGTATTTGGTCTTATGACCTTCATGGCCAAAAGCGATAATGGAGGACTGGTAGAATGTCGTCCGTATGTATATCCGATTAACTGTGGCTAAAAGGTAAACATCTTAAGTCGACTTAAGTTGTTTTAGCTATTCAATGTTATTTCAAATGTATGCTTCTTGCTCTTTTTTTTAAGCCAATTGAGGTGTAAATAACTTCAAAAATGGGGAAGTTATAACCGATTGTAAATTAGCTTAAGTCTTCAACTGTAACGCATGCATAAGGTAAAACAGCTTATGTTTTATACTTCAAAAGGTAAAAGAACTTATGTGCCAAATTGTTGGGACTTTAGTTCTTTTATTTCTTTTATTTTTGAAAATCTTGTAGAAAATATTACGGTAAAACATCTTATGTCTGCATTAATTCCCTGATTGACTTTAGAGCAAAAAATCCTACGTGCACCTAAGATTCTTTACCTCCATAAAAGTGATGGTTTTGTAGTTCTTAGGTCGACTTAAGTTGTTTTACCAAATTTTTTATTCAAATAGCGAAATAATTTTGTAAAATCATAAACAACTTATGTAACTTAAGCGATTTTACCGAATTGTAGTTGCCCAAAGTAACGGCCTTAGGTAGACATAAAGTGTTTTACTGCGTGCAAGTGAAGTTCATATTGGAACGTAAGTGCTAAAATACGTATAATAAATTGCAAAGTTTAGTTCTTAACAAAATTTTAAAAGTGAAAGAAAGCTAAAAGATTATAATAATAATTATAAAGTGAAGAAGTGATCATTATAATTAAAAAATTTATCAGTGAAACTAAATTTAATATGAAACGCGCACATCAAATGTTGATGCTAGCTTTAACATCACAAAATAAAAAAATGATAAAACGGCCATGGAAAAATGTAATGAAAGTTGTGATGAGCGCATGGGCCCTGAAAAAGAAGGATTTTATGGGTCGAGTTCTGCTGAAAAAGATAAGTTTGTTGTAATATTATTGGTTTAATAGTAGTCATTTATTTCTTTCATTAATAACATATTTTATTTATTCAATTTATGTATGTAATTTCATTTGTTCTAGATGATCCAAACAGTTTAGTTGATTCGAACACCTTGGTTGAAATCCAGGAATCTGATTTTGATTACACCAACGGTCTACCGGGCACAAGCAGAGAATTTCAAAAGCAATTGGAGAATCTATTGAATATTGGTTCCATCGAGAGTGATCAAGGAAATGATTTTGATTCTGACGATGCCTTAGCTGATCCCGACTTTCATTTGAATAGTGATAGTGAATTGAGTGAAGAAACAGAACGTGCAGTACAACTTTTTGAAGAAAATCTAAAGGGTCAAAATGTCAATTGTGGGATAAGAAAATTAAAACGAAATACTGGACAAGAATACTTCAACAGTTCAGGTAAATTTATAGTAAAGAAGGAGGTTAAGAAATTGGAGAATTGTCGCATGAAGTGCAAAGAAAATATTTCACCAGAAGTTCAAAAAAAATATATTTGAACAGTATTGGAAGCTAGGCAACTATAATTTGAGAGCAGCATTTGCCGCTGGGCTGATAATACTTTCAGGGAAAAAACCACGGAGAAACACGACAACGCATTTGCGGACTAGGACGCAAGTGAACACATTTTTTTGGAAGTTAGTGGCCAAAGGATACAGGTCTGTCAAAAATGTTTTCGTTTCACGTTATGTGAAACAGAACAGTTTATCAAAACAGTGGTAAAGAAAAAACAAGAGTCTCCAGGTACAACCATTTCCCAAAACAAACGAGGTCGAAAAACTCCCCCAAATAAACTTAATGATGCTACAGAAATGGAAATACGCACCCATATACAAAGTTTTCCAGCATATGAGTCACACTACACTAGAAAGCAATCAGCGCAAAATTACTTCCATGCCGATTTAAGTCTTTCTCACATGTATCGGTTATTTACTGACAAATATGGCACAACGGTATCCCTTACTACATACTCCAAAATTTTTAAGACTATGAACATTAAATTTAAAAAACCACAGCTCGATACTTGTAATAAGTGTGAAATCCTGCACATGAAATTAAAAATCACCAGCGGAAATGAAAAAGAACAATTCGAAAAGGAATTGAAAGTGCACCAAGAGCATGCTGATCTGGCATACGAAACTAAAAAACAGGACAAAATTCGTTGTCAAAATGACATAAGTAAAAAAGTATTTACTTTTGACATGCAACAGTGCCTTCCCACTCCCTTCCTGAGGAAAAATTTTTCATTTTACAAAAGGCAGCTATGGACATTCAATTTAACGGTTCACGGTGGCGCAACGAATCAGCCTTTCTGTTTTATGTGGCATGAGGGCGATGGACGTCGTGGTGGCAACGAAATTGCTTCTTGTGTTTTTGAGCACCTTAAGCGTTTACATGAAACCTGTAATGAGGTAATCTTTTATAGTGATTGTTGTGGAGGTCAGAACAAGAACTCTTTTGTTTCAACGATGTTCCTAGTGTTTATGCAAACAGAATCAAGCATTCGAATTATTGATCATAAGTTTTTGATACCAGGTCACACTCATATGGAATGTGATACCGACCATGCAGCGATAGAAAGGAAGAAGAAACTAACATCCGTGGATATACACCATCCCCGTGACTGGTACCAATTCGTTCGCACAGTAGGAAACAAAAAGCCTTTCATAGTAAATGAAATGACTAGAAACAAATTCCTAGACTTTTCCAGAACTTCGAAAGAAAAATTTCTCTGGCGAAAAGTTGATGAAAGTGGAAATAAGTTTTTATGGCAAGAGATCAAATGGATCAGATATGAAAAGAAGTTCGGAGTTCTTTTGTACAAAACTTCACTCTCTGAAGAAGAGCCATTTGAAGTATTAAATTTAAATTGTCGTGGTGTTTCAAGCATAAGACTATCTGATGTGCCATTGTGCTACTTACAACCTTTACCTATCAGCAAGGAAAAGAAAAAGGATCTGATGGATCTACTGCCACTAATCGATACCACTTTTTACAGTTTTTATAAAAATTTGCCTACTGACAACATACCAAATTATCATCCTGATCTAACTGAGGAAACTGATGATGAAACGTCATAAACTACCTAAAAAAATTTTATCTCTTTCATATTTTTTTGTAAAGGCACTAGGTATGCCCAATTTTATGTTAAACTTTTCTTTTAAGTTACTTTGAATAAGCTTGTATGCATTTAATATTATCCTTTATTGTATTAACAACAATACAAACTTTGCTTTGGAAGTATTTTATTTATTTTGTTTGTCTTAATAAATTATTCACCTTGACTAATGGCCCTTTTTGTGTGTTTTCGATTTTAAACGAAAAGTTAAAGTTTATAAAAATGTAGCTTATGTTCACAAATTCCTTCTAGCACGTTTGGCAAACAAAACTTGAGTCGACTTAAGTTTTCAAAACAATTAATTGTTGAGTTTAAAAAATATCTTATGTGACTTAAGATTAAAAATGTACTCATATTTGATTTGGTAAAACTACTTATGTCAAAAAAACATATTTTTCTTAACCTAATTCTTCAATCTATTAAACAAAATTGCTCTTAATAGAATTTAAAATACTACAAAATGTACAAAATCGACATAAGATGTTTTACCTTTTAAGCACAGTAATTTTACAAATATCTTGAACTGAGTATTAGCTCCTGACATAGTCCGTCATTTTTTTTATAATTTACAATCACTCAAGGAGTTATTAATACCCTTTATATGTTTATATTTAAACACAGTGCTAGTGCTAGGTATATAGGGAAGGATTCAAGAGCAAATACTAGTGCACGTGGGTCTTAAAGTTCTGAATATCAAAATGGGAGGGAAAAACAGAGTTGGCCAAAACATTCCACATTCTCGATGTGCGGTTAAAAAAAATCTCTGTACTTCACAGTACGTCCGAAATTGAGCTCAAGGGTAAAATGATAAGCCTTCCTAGAAGTACGAGTATTACGACTGAATTGTTGAGGGGTGGTATGCAACTGGCCAACTGGATAAAGCGCAATTTAGTTATATGTTTTTGGAAAAGTTCAAAAGCGTTTTCATATTCCATCGCATGTTTTCCAATGTTAAAGTTTCCTCGTGAACCGAAGTTCGGCCATCGCCATAACTCTTGATGATGGATGCTATCATTATATTAACTGAAAATGTATTGCATTTTTTATATTTATACTTAATATGTATTGTATTAAGTATAAATATTTGATATATGGTTGATCTGTCGCGGGCCGAAAAACACACTGATATTTTGCTGAGACATTCAAATATTAGCTATCTTGAATAGGATCTTATAATCGATGTTTAGCAGGATTATGCCTCTATAATTTCTGCTAGGACATTTTATTGTCTTTTTATGGAGCTGATGGATCATTCGTCGGACATATTTTTATTAAATCATACATTTTTGATGATATGATATCCGCTTAATATTAATTTCTCGAAGAAACGCTTAAAGACATCCGTTAGAAGTTCATCAGAAGCAGTAATCTTTTTGTTTTTAAGCTTTTTAATAGCAAGACCTATTTATTAAGTGCTAAATGGAGGAACTTGGTCTTATTTGCTTGGCTCTGGGTTTTCTTCTTGATATATCACTTGCTTTTCCTGTGTATTGTTCCGACCATTGGAATTCTTCAATCTTTTTCAGCTGCATGGCTGCGTTCGCTTCTTTTTTCTTCACAGGATCTTCTTTTCCACATTTCTTCTGGCTTAATATTCTTCCTTGATGATCTTATTTTGCACTGCAGAATTCTGCAACTTCTGTCATGGTATTATATTTTCGGTACCATACACTTTTTGGCTTGTTTCGTCCCTACGATTTAATCTGTAAACTATCGTAGATCAATGATATAAAGTCAAAGGTATAGTCGACACAGTATCGGCGATGGCCAAATATTTCGGAATTTCAAGAACTTTCCAATTAGAAAGTCCATCAAAAATTCTACTAAGAAAGTTCCATGAAAGTTTAATAAACAAAATACGAAATACAACTTACTAAAATTATTTTTAAAAAATACCTTGCCCTTATTTTTATCAAAACATTTTGAATTATTATAATTACAGTGTCGACATACGTGGTGGAGGATCAAAAGCTGCTAAACGATGGTCCGACGAAAGTGTGTTTGGCGGAAGAGCCTACTTCATTTTTGACAAGGAGCCTGGGGAGCTATCAATACAAAGTACTCGTGAAACTGACACAGGAATCTATCGGTGTCGAGTGGACTTTTTGAAAGCTCAAACGAGAAATAGCAAAATAAATTTAACCATAATATGTAAGTCTACGCTTTCCTATGTCCAATATTATACGAAACAGTCTTTTGTATTTTTAAAAACGAGTCAAATTTAATTAATAATTATTTGTACGAAAGGTCGACAGCAGAAGTAGGTATAGAGGTTGGGTATATTTATATTCCAAGTGTTCAAACCCACAGTGAAATAACCATAATTTATATAATATTAAATGTATGTATTAACATTTTTATATAAAAGTGCATTCAAGTAAAAATAATTTAAAAAAAAAAAGTTATGAGAAGAATATTTTGCATCCATGTGCACCTTTTAAGCTATAATGAGTATTTTAAATTCTGAAAATAAAAAAATTATATTTCCGAGGCCCTAAGGCTCAGGCGTCATACAATTACGCTCTCAACGTACTTTGGTCCTTCCACATAGTGTAGGTAGGTATTAATTACTATATTGACTGATAATATTTATTACAACCGCATCCATCAGGTATAACATAGGTTGTTTCGGGCGAAATATCAATGTTATAGGTAAAGGTACTCCCAGCGTAATCGGCTGAAGAGTCATTATAACAATTTTTTTTTTAATTTATTAATCATTATCTTTGTAACGTAACTCAATGCGCATTATACATAGTTTGATCCTTTGAAGAGGAGAGAAGTAACATACAACAAAATAAAATCCATAATAAGTTGTTATATACTGGTATACCATCAGGATCAGGATAGTGTGATGCAAATGAAAACGATATCCGGTGGCGAATTGGCGGGCGGCGGCGGCGGCGGCGCGGTGGCGTCTGATATACAAATGAATATCTTAATTAAAAACCCACGGAATAATTGTTATGGAGCTAATTAAAGGTGTTCCAGGTAATACCACGCAGTGTTGGTTTGAAGGGTTATTTTTTTCAGCATTTTATAACAGAATTGAATAATCAAGCGGTGGTAATAAGAGGATAAATTATTGTTATAATATATTGATTGAAAAACTCTTGGAAAATGAAACCGTTTTTAAAAAGAATATGGTTTTAACAATAAAACAATAAAATATTGTTTCAGTTTATGTGGTAGCAAAATTTTGAAATTAATACAATACTCATTGAAATTTAAAACAAAAATGTGATTAGCTTTAAAAGTAAATAGGTCTGAGAAAATAATGTTGTTTATCAGTTATTAATGCAATAGGCAATTTTTGAAGGAAATTAGATACCAAATTTTCTGGTTCCATTAAAGTTCCAAAAATAGCTGTTTTAAGGGAACTTAACTCCATCCCATTTTGTCCATTGTGGACATTTTTTAGCATTAAATGCTTTATTTTCCTATTATTTATTGTCTCAGTTTTTAGGTTACAATACAATGTTTTCAATGGTGATCGATACATTTTTTATGAAATGCGCGATATCAAGAAGTTTTGGCTATATTTTTATGCCAAGATCATAGTGTGAAAAAAAGTAAGGGTTTGAAAGTTTGTTTCAGTAGCTTTAAATTCTTAAATATTGCAATTGAAACAAAAGATTAAGTATCAAGTAATGAACATTCCTTGATCCACGAGTAAAGACAGTATTATGGTAAAAGTTATTAAGAAAATGAATATAACTGGGTTCTTCAAATACTACGTCAAAATAACTTTTCTCTCAAAACGACCCAAGGTGCTTTCACCCGCTTTTATAATAGTCCATGCTTCTGCACCGTGTAGCAGGACATGGATCAAGAGGGTCTTATATAGCGACACTTTGGTCCCTCAAAACAGGGCTTTTCTACTCTTTGCTTTCTTTGTCCAAGGAAACAGCGGTTAGCAAGAGCAAATCTTCGTTTGACCTCAGAGTTGGTGTTGTTTTTTGCATTAATAGCGAAGCTAAGGTAGACAAAGTCCTTAACTACCTCAAAGTGACGTCTGTTAATGGTGACGTTTTGACCAAGACGTCGGTGTAGAAGTCCCTTTCTCTATGAACTTTGTTTTACCCGCATTAACCGTTTAACCCATTTTTGCCGCCTCTGCCTCAATACTCATTAAAGAAATCGCATCGACAGCGCTTCATCTTGCCTAAAGTCTTTCTTGACATCGAAATGTTCTGTTAAATTGTTTCCAATTTTAATGGAGCAGCGTGAATTTTCTATGGTCATCCTGCACAAACGGACAAGTTTGACGATGAAGCTCGTCCCTGTAGATGCTGTCATATGCGGCCTTGAAATCGATGAAAAGATGGTGGGTGTCATTGTTGATGTTCTTAGGATTTTTCCAGAATCTGCCCTAATGTGAATATTTGATCGACTGTGGACATTCCTGGTCTAATACCACGCTGATGATGATCTATCACGTTGTTGACGATGGGCTTTAGACATTCACATATTACGGCAGAGATGATTTTGTAAACGATGTTATGTGGACTTATGCTTCTATAGGTAATGCATAATAGAAGGAGAATAGAAACCTACGTCACTACTAAGGAAGCATAGAACGTAATTAAATATTCCCAAATTTTTGTATTATTACCCGTACTTCCTTTTCTAACTGGATTTGTTTAAAACGAGGAATTAGTAGATAACAGGACCTAAAGAGTAAGGTACTTTTTCAGCGGGAATACCATCGGTGGCGTTGGATTCTTTTTCATAAGACATGTGGCGCTGTTGATGTGTTCTCAAAGGGAGGCATTGTTCTATTGAATAATCCGCATTCCCAACAATCCTGTACAAAAATTCTTATCAAATTCTAGTATGCTAATTGCATATTCCTTACAGATATGAATATAAAAATTTCTATTTCAAAAACCTAATCGAAACCAAATCCTAGTCGTCTGCCAATTTGATTTCCATCTAAACATGCTATTTAGTAAAATTTTAACAAAAACTTCAAGCCCAAAAAAAAGAACGTTCTATTGCTCTTCTTTAAGGTGCGTGCGGAAAAATGATTAAGCTTAACGGCATGCCTTAACGACCATTCACTTACAGTATTCCACTTGCCTATGCTACGAGCAGGGTGTTCATTTCTAAACATCAATGATATCTGTTGAGTTTGAAGACAAATTTCAAAACTTAGTCACCTAAATCTTTTTAGAGAGAAAAAGCTTAAATCCAAGTGAAATATCTATTTTCCCAAATTAAGATTCATATTCTATTTCGAGCTTCAATTACTTGTTCCGACACCATTATGACACTGAACAGAACACCCTGTACTCCAGTTGAAAAGGTAAAATAGGTATGTAGAAAAAAAATAGCAATCCCGAAGTGCTATGTGTGCAATCAAACTGAATGTCTGGAATTCGTTCTCTCTGCGCTATAAGGCAACACAACGACCCGACTATCGTTATCGTAATGTCTGGAATCACGCAAACCTATCGCCATAGAGAATGTTAACTAATTCCTTTTTGATTGCCTTGAACAAAAAATGGAAAAACAACAAACAAATAAACAAAACAAAAATCTCAAATGGAATGTTTTACCCATTGTGGCTAAGCGCCATTCCGTTTCTCTCTAAGCAGAAAAATATAAAAAAAAAGAACTGAATAAAGCTCTATATTCGAAAACGGATATTCAGAGCTACAAAACTCCCACACGACACGCGCAGCCATGATATCCTTTTTCTACGCCACCGGATATTCGTCGATGAGAATTTCTAACGATGTAATTTCCTTATCTCCGTACCCGTATCGCTGCTATGAGCGAAGGACTATTAGGCGATGTTTATGTGTGCGGTGGTGCAGATACACATAGATAAATTATTATGAATAAAAGCAACTTTGGTACGGTATTTCCTCGTTTCTCGATGTTCGTTGTTTGTTACTCGTTCATTATAGTTCGTTTGTTGGGTTTATTTCGTTTCGTTTCGTTCTGTCAGTCAGAAGGCGGCTTGACTTGACGGATTTTGGGCTTCTGCTGGGGCTGCTCTTGCTGGTAAAAGATTTATCTATAGAAACATTTTTATTAGGAACCTTTTAACAAAGAACAACAGAAGGCTCTTATATGCAAAACCAGTGTTGTCGTTTTGGTAAGTCAACAATTCTTCGCTGTTTAAAAAAAATGTTCTTAAGAGATTTTTTCAAGGGAATGAAATAATAATCTCGTTAGAAGAATTCATTATAATGATAAAAATGTGAAGATATTTTTTTGTGATATGAAAACAAGTTGAGTTTTCATTTTTAACAAACGTTGTGAATATCTCTTTTCCTAAGACGTTTTTGATTTTCTTTTAATCAAATTAAAGAACAACTGAAACAGTTTTTTTGTGTTATTTTCAACAACAGTAGAAGAACAACCTTATGAAAAAAAAGGCTTGAAACCTACAAAACTATAAATAAAAGTCGAAGGATTAAAAGGAATTAACAATTTACTTCCGAAATTCTTTTGGAGATGTTTGGACTTGTAAGCATGTGTTTTCATAACGTCAAAAGTCTTTCATAATATTGATACAAAGTACTTAAAAGCAGAGACAATACTTCCAAGATACTGGAAACTCTTTATACTTTCTCTGCCGGTTTTGAGTTACGTTGATCACAGAGGGTGATGGAAATGTTTTGATTCTGACCACACCGTAGTATTTCCAGCAATCATTTCTAGCCACTATTTCTCATTCTCTCTGTACTTTTTTTTTATCATTTGATGAAGATTCATGACAATATTATATATAGTCTAAATGTCAAGGCTGTCCATCACCAATATAACCAATAAAAAAAGAATTAGTGACACTATACAGTCCTCTATGACCCCATTTTAGGCTTAACTCTTCTGTCAATCTACCTCCTCCAAGATATGACATTAGGTCCATTATATAATGCCTTTATATAGGGTGTCCCAAAATTAACGCAAGATTTCTTGCGTTAATTTTGGGACACCCTTTATGTATATCAACTTGTTTGAAATTAACGCAAGATTTCTTTCGCTTTCATATTACAAATTGTGCACTGATTGGTTATAACGTTTCTATGGGTGTCCCAAAATTAACGCAAGAAATTTTGCGTTAATTTTGGGACACCCTATAAAAGCAATGTGATAATCTGGAAATCTCCTTCTCTGGAAATAAACCCGGATAAAATCCCTAAAGCGGTCAAAACACCACTTAAGATCATTGAAGTTCAGGTGGAGTGGTGATCGGTATTTGATGAACACAAATACCTCTAAAGTTTTCAGGCTTCATCGGGTCTCGTTTTTTTGGGGTCTTGAAAGTTGTTTCCTTTATCTACTCCTTAGCTCTGGCAATTCTGTGGCAGTGCTTTGATCGCGGTGCATATCTCTTTCTTGCTGTAGGGATTATATCTTTCACCTGATAGATGTTGTCTTGGGGTCTGAATGTCAATGAGATCTTTGGTTACTCAAAGGTGTAATGGCGTTTATCATTTTTCAGACAAATATCAAATTGATAAAAGAAATGATTCGTTATTCCGAAGCATAAAGAATTGGGAAAATTCCAAAAGGTTAAAATAGAAGCTACTTCGGCTATGTAAGAAGCCCTTTGGTTTTTTTCTAAACTTCCACTAAAAAGAAATACATATTATTTGACAATTTTAAATAAATATTTCCTGAATCTTCAGTGGTTGTAATTGAGGCTTTAAGCTACTTGATTATATTAATAACCTTGTTATGAGTTTATTGAAAGCAGTTGAAAAGATTGAAACAAATCTTTGACCACCGATACTTTTCAAGTTTAAATTACAGTGTAATCCGTACCCATGGCATGATGGTAAGTGCGTTGGATTGTCATGCCAGAGGTCTTGGGTTCGATCCCTGCCTATTCCATCTAAAGTTTTTTTTTTCACGGGTACGGCCCAGGGCTGTCGTTTCACTTTTTGATCCTGCAGTACTTTCAGAAAAATATAGCAGTACGGGGCAGTACAGCAAATAAAACAGGAAATTTGTATAATTTTTTTTTATTAAATAATAAAAGATTAAAAAAAGGTAACAAGAATTCAGTTTTTTGGTTAAATTAAGTACATTATGTTTCAATTTTAAAACAAATACCTTATGTATAAAGCTTACCATTTAAAATTAAATAAAAGGAACAAGTTTTGACAAGGCTTTTAAAATGTTTAACATTTTTTTAAAAACATATATATTAATATTATTTTTAAAACATATATATTTTTGATTATGTACATACTAGCGCATTTATTAGGATTTTTGTATTCTTTGAAAAAATAAATAAAATTGTACTGCAAAACTCAGTAAATTACTATATTTTTTTATTTCATTAAGTTTTCGAATGATGATGAATTGATGTGTGCTATAGTCACCTAACAAAGACTTGGCTGAAAGAATTCCACATACGGTGGAAACATTGAGGCAATTTCGGGTTTTTGTTTTTTATTAAATTAACACTTGAAAATATCCGCTCGCAGGTTGCTGTGTGGTAGAGCAAGTAAATTTCCAACAAAAACCTTTATGTTTGGAAAACCGAGTTCTCCCAAGCCATTTTTTGCCAACAATACATCGTGCCAAAACTTTTCCAAATCATGTTCTTTTGACATCTCATTGCAGTTTAAAATAGCCCTCCATTCATAGTCCAAATCTTCTACTTCTAGATCTCTAGCAATGTTTGTCAACTAGTTTGTCAACTAGACTTTCACCTACATTTTTAGGGTTAAGTTTTTGCACTTCATTAAGCACTGTGTCATCAAAACCAAACCGTTTCTTAATAGCTTTACAAAGACTTATATAATAATTCAAACAATTAGATTTCTAATCTAAGAATTTTCAATGAAATGTATCAAATAATATATAAAATACAACGAAACTTACTTGTCCATGATATTTTTATTTTATAATAGATATAGGTCTAAGTACCTAATTATATAAGTTTTTTTTTTTCAAAAAATTTGCAAAACGATACAAACAATATGCAATGGACTTGAAATTGAAAATGATAATGAAGTTTGTGTATTTAAGTTTACCGTTGCAGAAAATCCCAAAAACAACAAGGAGATAGAACGGAATGACGATAGCTGATAGGTATGAATAGTGATCGGACTTCTCTTTTTACTTAAAATGTGGGATTTTTTTTGAGCGTTCCGGGTTGAAAGAAAAAAATTCTGTTAATTTAAGATGGATGAGTTCTGCAATCAAAGCAATTTGGTGAATTTAAAAAAAGCAGTACTTTTGGCATGTGAGCAGTACGGCAGTACGCAGAAACAAATTGCAGTACAAATACTGCTATTGCAGTACTTCGACAGCCCTGGTACGGCCTCTTGCGAGGAATTTACAAATTCTCCAAGGGTTCTTCTTCTTGTCATAAAAGCGTTTCTCAAATTAGCCGTTCGGATTCGGATTAAAACTGTAGGTCCCCCTTAAGCAGCAGTCATTTAATAGAAATATTTGAATTAGCATGAAATAGATTCTTGGTACTACTTGAACTCTTGAACAGGGTTTAAAAAGCGAAATTGTCAAAAAGAAAACATAAATCGCCAAAAGATTGCCAAATTTTTAAAATTTTTGATTGCAAAGGGTGGTTAAATTTTAAGAATCGATGTTGAATGTGAATAACACCTATAAACGTCAAGTTTTGTCTGCATTTCATTTGACATTTTTGAATTTCAAACTAATTTAATTTGAATTATGGAAAGATTTAAAAGCGAATAACGCGTTACAGTTATTCGGGCTCATTCTGAAATTGGTCGTTCAAATCAAAATGCATGTTGTGAACTTCGTGATTTTGTTCGGTCAATTTAATCTTCCAAATGTGCCGTCAATCGGAAAAATCGTGCAATAATTTGAGCAACCCGCGTCTGAAAGATATTTTAAAACACATTTGAATGCTCGTACAGCTCGTTCTGCATAATGTGGCTGGTGTGACAGTTACTGTGAATGTTGTTCGTAATCGTGAGATGATAATGATATTTTTATGGCTCGAATTGGAAAATATGGATGTAGACGATATGTCGACAAATTCAATGGCCGTATTATCTCAAGTGGTGGAGATGTCAATTGACCGCCAAGGTCATGTGATTTGACACCATTGGACTTTTTTCTTTGGGGTTATTTGAAAAAAAAAAAATAGGTGTATGTCGATAAGCCAGCAACAATTCAAGAGCTTTAGGATGAGACAATTCAGAACATTAACATCCAAGAACCTCAATTATACCTCAGCGTCATCGAAAATGACTATTTCCTCATTTATATAGGTTTGGGAACCATTGTCTCCAAAATTCAATAATTCGGAATAAACTGTTTCTAGTTTACCTTAGATTTAATATTGGCTTCGTCTTCATTGAGGGTTTAAGGTCAAAATATTCGTTTGCCTGCATAATGACAACCGACCTTATAACAACTAAATTCACGTTGCGTATTTACGTACAACTGAAAATATGGAATATTTAAGTAACTTATGCACGTAAATTATAGAAAATTTGACATCGTGACGTCAGTTCCTAAAACTTAAAAATTAAAAAGGCTGTCATTGATGATAATCACTTTTTAAGCGTAAAGAACCCGGTCTTACTAATTAATCAGTATTAAATCCTTATCAAGCTTAAATTCAGATTTGATAAATGTAGGTAGCTTTGAATCAAACCAGGCCTCTTATATCTCTTTAAAATAATCGTAAGGTAAAACAATGGCCAAAGCTCAAAAGTCAAACGTTATTCCTCTTGCGGATATTCACGGCTATTCACGGCACTGATTCAACACATAAATCAAACAGTACCCTAGCACTATTTTCAACACTAATGTAGCTATGAAAATCCTATACAGTATACCCACGAAGTACCAAAGGACTATTTTCGGCAGCCATGAACAAAGTATCTATCCTAAAAGTTCTAGTTATCTACTATTCCTTTTGATATCTACATACATACAAGATATAAAATAAACTTTAGATATAGACATAGCCTTAGCTTCACGGACTACAAAATAAAGCTAATTGTGTGATGATAAATTGCTTTGTTTGATGGGCTTTGATTGCGCGCAAAACGCAAAACGTAAAAGGTAAACAATGCTAAATACAAGTTGGCATGTGGTGATTTTCTTCTGCACTCTGGCAGAATATTAAATGAGCTGAAGATATACACTCATACACATGCATAAAACTGGATACTGTAATCGTACTACTTATAGTTTGTATGTTATCCCGAATATTTGTTATACGTTTTGTGTATGACTGCGAATGTATAGGAAACTATAGACATAGACATTAATGTACATAATATGTATATATATGATATATAGATGATGATGATAATGATAATTATATGTAGTGCAATGATTTATTGTCCTAGAGTGATTAACGGTTGTTATAATAAACAGACGTTTCGAGTTTGTTTAACTTCGAGAGCAGCTATTTACCTGGTATTTAAGTGAAACGACTCATAAATAAATCAAAGTATAGGTGTAATAAAGTTTTGATTAGTTTGAAGGTAGGTTAGGTATAGGACAAAGGTATGTTAATTTCCCCAGAGGGAAGGGAAATGGAAAAAAAAATCAACTTCCTGTAGGTTAATTATAACCTACCTACCTTACCTTCCTATCTTACCTACCTAAATGTACTTATACAGAAAAATAGGAGAGGTTTGTTTTGGAATTCAAAATTTAATTATTGAATAATATTAGTAACTATGATGATGGGCTCCATGGGATGATTGCTTTGCAAACAAGGGTCTAATGGTTTAGGGAAGACTTTTAAGGTGAAACGATGGAAATGAAAGAAATTTAAAAGGCAGAGTCAGAAGGTTCTTATGTTTCTACTTGAAAATACTTAACTGGCAAAATTCTGAGACGAAATCTTCAAAATATTATTCATATCTATTCTCCTAACCTTATTGATGGTATATGGACTCAAGACTCAGTTATTTAAAAAATTCCAAATGAAAATTTTGAAGAACCCAAAGAAAAGCTTCTATAAATAAGGAAAAGTTTCAAATGTTGTCGAAAATACCTCCCTCATGCTTAAAAAATAACGAAAGAGATGAAATATTATTTGACCAGACTCAGAAAAGTTTTTGTAGACATTGGATCCTTTAATCAGCGATTTTATTAATTTTCTTTGCATTTTCATTAAAAAAAAAACACACACACACTTTATTTAATTATTTCATTTTACCTCTCTGGGAAAAGAGAAAACAAACTTTTCCATATCCATTACAGAAGTAAAAATCGTAAAAGCCTATATCCTCTCATATTCATGTTGGTATATTGGAAGATTTGTGTACAAAGGCACAGGTAAGGTAGAGTTTCTACCATTGAACTTAATCGCAAGTAATTTATATCCTGAAAATGTTTTAAAATAATATTAAAACAAAAAAACATGCCAATCACATTTAATCGAAATGGAAGAACATAATATAATATTAAATTATTCATTCATAAATATAATGGTTGAATGATAATGTTTTTAACTTTTTTCTTGTGTGAGTAATAAATTCATCACGGTGAGAAAAAGTGTTCATGAAAGTAACGAAATTTAAAGTACGAGTAATATTATAATTTATGATTCACCTTTTCTGTAAATGTCCTGCCCTGGCCAGGAATTGCATTCCTTGAAAGATCTTGATGAACTTTCCGAGATACACGGAAAGAATTCTTAGATCAGATCAAGAAAAATAAGCTACAAATCACGAAAAATGAATTCAGTTTTGGACCTTGGCTTCGAAATAAGTAAATTGCTACTTTTTGTTTGCAATTTCATAAAATGAGCAAAATGAAGATATTGACACTCAAAAATCATATTTCACTACAATTGAGTAGCAATAATTCGACCGAGGAAATCAAATATTTCAAACAGCGAATTGCAATTTGATATCAATTTGTATCAATTTAATGTTTGTTTTTATCGTAAATTTCAGCAGGAGTTTGTAGATTGAAATTGTTTTCTTGTAGATTATGATTCGTTTTTTTAAATACCTACACACACAAGTGGCAAATTTCAACCCTTGTTTTCTTAGACTGCGACAGTATACATTAGTTTGCAAATGACAACTAATGTTTTGCTACTTCTTTTTTTTAAATTGCAACTTTTGAGTTGTAATTTGAAACAGGTTATTCTGCAGTTTGGAAATGACAGTCACAGTTTTGATACTTAGTTATCTTTAAATTGCAAATTTTGAGTCGTAATTTGAAACAGTTTCTGCAGCAATTTGTAGCTTTTAAAGATTAATTTACTTTCCATTTTCAAGCAATCATGTAGAGATTCAAGAACAATTTGTTTGCAAAATCAACAATCTTCATTAGTGATTTACAACATAAACTTATTCTAATAAATATGATTTAAAATCATGAAAAATATAAACCAGCATAAGTGTTCATATATGCGTTTCGCCCCGATGCAATAATTGAGCTCATCAGAAGATGACCATTACACCTTGTCTTGACGCATACTTTCCCGGATAAATCGAGACTCCGTAATAATCCGAGCTGCATAGAGCAACTGCGAATTATACAAGTGCTACAAGTCTTCAAAGAAGACAAACTGTAGCCACTTTCATTTCCCTGCTATGGGACTTTTTAAGAAGAAATATTCGACTGTTAACAGTCGAATTGTTTTTTCTGAACACCGCTTATTCTAATAAATATGATTTAAAATCATGAAAAATATAAACCAGCGTAAGTGCATATTGCAGCTTGAATATTTATATTGTGATTATACTTTATTGAATTGAGGATTAAGAATGCTTAAATCACCGCATACATTTCGCAAAACAAGAGTAATGCAAATTAAATTATTCCCCTAAAATAGTAGATTCGACTCAAAAGTTGCAATTTACTTTCATTTCAACAAGCTCGAATTATAACTATTGATAATAATTACAAAATTATAAAATGTTGTATTTTACGAAGATTTGAATGCTGAATTACAACTTTCTCATTAATTTTATAATAAAATCGTCTTGATTTACTAAAAAAAGGGTTTTCGTAAATTGCAACCTGAAATTTAGCATTTAGTGATTTTTCAATTCTCTCCGTATAAAAATCAAATAATTGATTTCCTTTTTGAATGCGACAAAATGGCTCGAGTATCGCTAATTTTGTTAATATAAATCCGTTATAATATTTTGGTGCTAGCCAAGGCTACTTGTGATTGTCATTTCTACCTACCTACCATAAATATCGGGTTTTTCAATGAGATCGCTACAAAAGTTTTTTTAAATAAAACAAAAACAGTTTTGGATATCAATGAAATTCTTTATTCCTGTAAAAGTTCTTTCGATGCCATTATGTATGGAACTCGTTTTCTTTTACATGGTCACCACGGGAACGCTTGCAGAAGTCCAGACGCTGAACCCAATTTTCGACGGTTTTTAAGCATAAATCGGCCTATACTGCTGCAATTTCACGTTCGATATTCGTACGAAGTTCATCAATCGTCGCTGGCTTGTTGCCAGAGACCATAGACTTGATGTAAACTTACAGGAAATAGCCTAACGGCCGGCGTCAAATCGCACGACCGAGGTGGCCAAGCGACTGGACCATTTCGTGAGATAACACATTCTCCAAACTTGGTTTCCAAAAAATTGATAGTGACATTCGCTGTGTGGCTTGTGGCGCCGCGCCGCCGCGCCGCCCGTCCTGTTGGAACCACATGGTCTATATCATTTCGCAATTGGAACCAAAAATATTCGGTTATCATTGAACGATCCCCATTCACAGCAACGTGCCGGTCTTGATCACCACGGAAGAAGTACAGCCCAATGACGCCGCCGCGCCGCCGCACAGTGCGTCGAGTCAATAGAAAGTAAGGAAAAAAATCAAAGCTCAGATTAAGTTTTTTTTTTTATGTTTATGATTTATTAAAACAAAAAATAAAGTTTAGACAAAGTAATAAAGTAAAAATATAGTTTTCAAATTTGTTTGTAAGCTTAGGGAATATAAAAGAAAAGATTTTTCAACACTTGAATTTAAAATTAAAAAATAAAACTTAAAATAAAATATTCTTAATCATCACAAGAACAATCATGTTCTTCACTAAAAATGAGGAAGTTTTTTATATTTGCATCAAAATGTCTTTGTTTGCGCACAATTTTTCTTTGTAATGAAACGAAGGGATCAGATATTAACAACGAATAATTTATAACATCTTGTATGTTGTTCGACCTCGAGGACTTTCTTGCATGACAGAGCCTAGTGCGACGAAAAGTCTTATGTAAGCCCTCTAGTGCTTCCTCAGACATTTGTCCAATTGGTATTTGAAAACTTTTCATAATTTCAATCCCATGAAAGAAAAGCTTGTGTAGTGTACAGGGCATGTAATACCAACCATACAATTCTAAGTAAAGGTTCTTAGTTTCACAGAGTAACAAATCGAATTTTTCAAGGTCGATTTCAGCACCCGATGAAATAACACGTAAGATTATTGAAAATCTTTCAATCAATGTATGATTTATTTTTGTTACTTCAGAACTTTGTTTAGGGTCAGAAAAAAAAGTTCTGGCAGTATTGCCATCATTGGATGAACCAAAACCTTGCCTAGGATGGTCCACATTTAAACCCATTTTTGCCTTAAATTCTGACTGGATTCGTTTTTTTTCCTCTTTGAACACAGTTTTATTTTCTTCTCCTTGAACTCGCCATTTTTTAAAATTTAATCTATATGCAATGTGTAACATGCATTCAAATGTTCTTATCCAAAGATGAAGAGTGGATAAGCCAAACCGATAGTTGTCTTCTTTAGGAGTTTTATCGTAACACTTGACTGTGTTCATTTCACTGGGTAATGCACCACAGATGTAGCATTTTGAAGAAGAGTTGGTTTCCGACAGCACATTACACACACTTCCATCAACCATGGTTAAGTGAAATTCGAATGAAACTCTGAAGCTATGCCCAGCTACACACACAGTAGTTTCACCAAGTTGGTTTATTTTAGCTTGCATGTTAGCCTCCTCTTCTTTCACCAGCTCAGGACACTCTTTACGAAACAAAAACTTAAGGGGCCTACAATACAAAATAGATCCAGGTCGATCATTTATCCAAAGAGATTCTCCCGAATCAATGTCAATTAATTTTAAGGGAGCAAATGCGACCAAGAATAAATATTCGTCCGAATTGTCTGCATTGTCAAATCTAATTTTAAAGACACTGTGGCTACCACTACCGTCAAGCCCCACTTGCAGACCAATCTGGCTTTTGTGTCTTTTCTGATAATAACAGATTTTGATATGCTTTCAACGGTTTTAGCCATAACATCTTCAAAATCCACCTCAGCAGATGTTTCATTCACAATTGATTTTGGCAACATACCTTGTTTTATCCGGCGTAGAGCGTAGATGCTCGGAAAACAATCTTTGTGTAGAGTGTTTACAGCGTTTCTCAAAACTTGGTAGCTTCGTTCATTTAAATCCAGGTCAAGGTACAGTGTCAAAGCTTCTTCGGATGAAAAAACCTTATTTTCTTCCACTAAGGACCTTGAAGACGATGAATTTGTGGCTGCTTGTGTTGATGCAAACCTTAGTTCGTCAAAAGATCTTGACTTCACCAGATCTTCCACTCTCTGCTTCTTAGTTTTTTTGCAACACTCGTCAAAGGGTTTTATCGGCCTTCCACGTTTATTTTTTAGATTTTGATTATTAGATTTCATGTGAGAAATGCTGTCCGGAAAAGAGTGCACCAGATTGAGCCAGTCCCTGTTCCATTCTAGAAAACGATCAAGCTTCCTACTGCACTTTTGCCACCTTTTTTTTATGTTTGAACAAAATGTAAAAACATGTCTTCTTAAATTGGCTTCATTTCTTGCATCCTCAATTACGTTTTTTTTAATAAACTCTAGAACAGCAGCAAATCTGTTCGTAGGATGGGTTGACCATTGCTGAAAAAGCTCCCTATTGGTAAACATCCTTCAAATAAACAGGGGAGTAAATGGCGTTTAAAAAAAGGCGCAAGTTGGCGCAGATAATTTTTACACCGTCGGAAAGCCCACACTGTTAGCTTCACTTAAAAAAAAAATTTCACGACAACCAGCAACACTCGTTTTAAGATCACTACTGAAGGTTGAATAGTAGCTCGTTAAAGAGGTGCATGTTAGACTTAGTAAAAACTGTCAAAAATCTGTCGAAAAGTAACAGTAAAAAAAAGCAAATAAGTTGTACTTACCTTAGTGAATAAGATCTGACTGAAAACCGGTTTATTTAGATAATTATTTTACTCTGCAGGCCAAGGCTTCAAGAACCAGTGCAAACGTTCTCGATTTGAATAATCAACTAAGCTCATGTTTTGTGGTGGGCAGGCAGCAGGGGGGTGAATATTATCTTACAAGAAAGTTACAGTTCACTTATTAGTGACTTTACCATGACTGTGCGCCGGCCCATAAACCGCACTGTGCGCCGGCCCATAAACCACACCAAACCGTAAGTTTTTCGGGATGCAATGATGACTCATGGAGTACGTGAGGATTGCTGCCTGACCAATACCGCATATTTTGTTTATTGATCAAACCATTCAGCCAGAAATGACCATCATCGCTGAAGATGATTTTTCGATGAAAATCCGAATCATTTTTAAGTTGTTTCTCAGACCAATGGACGCACATACGACGCTTCTGATGATCAAGCGGCTTCAGTTCTTGCGTCAATTTAATCTTGTAAGGATGTAGGCCCAGATCTGTTCGCAAAATTCGCTACAACGACCGACGTCACAGAGATGCCCAACGCTTGAGAACGTCGTGTGAGACATATTTGGGCTTTCTGCAAATGAAACCTCAGCGGCAGAAATATTCTTGACACTACGGGCACTTTTTTGTCTCACTGGCACGGAAACATTTAGTACTGTGCCTGTGGGTTCAGATTTTTCTACAAGACGCTCAATTGTTGATCTGCTAGGACGATTATGACGACCATAAATTGGACGTAGCGCTCTTATCGTTGAGGCCACTGACCCCGAATTTCGGTAGTAATCATAATGAAATGGCAAACTGTTGTTCAAAAAGAATGAATACTTGACACTTGTTTATAATCTTAGCTTTAAACACTGAGTGAATAATCACTTCTTCTTTGTAATTTATTTTTATAAAAAAAAATAAATATATACTTTATTCTATTTATGATTATCAAAGAATAAACATATGTAGTTTCGATTTTTCTCGGTTTATTGTTTTTAAACTCGTTTTTCATCAGGTTATGGGCCCAGGTCCTGCAAGATATTTGTTTTGTTTTTAAATTTTAATTTTACTTCGAAATAAAAATTGATCATGGCTTCAAATGCTGTGTCCGTAGAAAAGCTGAAGGGACGAGAAAATTTTGATTTTTGGAAGATTGCGGCCAAATCATGTTTGGTAATCAAAGGATTATGGGATTGTTTTGAGAATGAACTGGACGCTGCAGCTACGCCTGTTCAAATAGCAACTGATCTGAAAGCGAAGTCTGAGCTTATTTTGTTGCTTGAAACCCAAAACTATTCGTACATAGCGGATGCTTTATCACATAAAAGTGCATGAGATAGCCTCACAAATGCGTTTGAAGATACTGGTCTGGTAGGAAGGTGGATTTGCTGAAACAACTCGTTGAATTGAAGGTGAACGAGTGTGATTCCATGGAAGACTACGTAAACAAGATGGTTATGACGTCATTGAATTTAAAAAAGGCTGGACTAAAAACTGATGACGAAGTTCTTGCGTCGTTGATGTTGGCAGGGTTGCCTGCAGATTATAAACCCTTGGTTATGGCTGTTGAAAACTCAACAAAAATACTAACTTGTGATGATGTCAAAACTCTACTATTGCAAGAAGTTAAATACAATCCGAAATCAATTGACAGTGCCATGTTTGTGAAACCAAAGTATAAGCAGCAAAAACATAACCCACAACAGAAGTTCAGATGCCACACCTGTGGAGAAATTGGTCATTTCGCAAGACAGTGTCCAAATAAGAAAAGAGTAAGAAATAAATCGAAGGAAATTGCTATGTTTTCATCTTTTTTAGCCAAGAATGAAGTCTCAGAACGAGCGTGGTTTGTAGATTCTGGAGCATCAGCACATATGACGTTGTGCAAGTCATTAATGAAGAATCTATGTAAGGTCACCAACCCACAAAGAAATTATTGTTGTTAATAATGCAAAGCTGGCGGTAGAAGGTATAGGCAGGGGATGTTAATTTGACTCTTGTAGATGGAAAGAAGAAAACGAATGCTACCGTTTACGATGTACAATATGTTCCAAATTTATGTGCAAATTTAATTTCTGTGAGCCAATTAGTCAAAAATGGCAAAACAGTACGTTTTGAAAAAAATTGTTGCAAGATTTTAAATGAACATAAAGAGGTTTTAGCATCGGCATCTCTAGATAACAATACGTATCGTTTAAATTGCATTGCTTTGCTTGCACAGAATGAAAATAATCTATGGCACCGTCGAATGGCGCACATTTGTGAAGACAATTTGATGAAATTGAAGAATGCAGTCACTGGTGTATCAATCGGTGGAAAGATGGATGAAAAATGTGTAATATGCATCAAGGGGAAGCAAACAAGAGAACCTTTCAAGTCAACTGGTACCCGTGCGAAAGAAGTTTTGGAGTTGATCCACTCTGATGTCTGTGGACCAATGTCAGTAAAATCATGTTCGGGATGTAGATTTTTCGTAACATTTGTGGACAATTATAGTCGAAAGTTATATATTTATCCATTGACGCAGAAGTCCGAAGTTTTCGAGACGTTTTTAACGTTCAAGGCTCTCGTTGAAAGTGGAAAGAAAATTAAAGTTTTGCGTACTAACAACGGTATGGAACATTGTAATTCAAAGTTTCAAAATTATCTATCTGGATGTGGCATTCAACTCCAAAAATCAGCCCCTTACACCCCTCAACAGAACGGAGTTGCGGAAAGGATCAATCGAAGCATTATTGAACGAATAAGATGCATGTTGTTTGATCCTAATCTTGAAAAACGTTTTTGGGCAGAAGCAGCATCAACCGCAGCATATATTTTGAATCGAATCCCTTGCAGAGGTGAAAAGTCGAAAACACCTGAAGAATTATGTTCAAAAGTCAAACCAGATTTAAGAATGTTGCGTGTGTTTGGTTGCAACTGCATTTTTCCAAAACAATACTCATTTTAGGTAGTGTTAGAAATATGAGGAGCACTTCTTCTATTTTCTGGGTTCTGCGATCTTTGTTAATGGAACTTCACTTGGAAGTTATTTAAAGAAAATCAGCCTATATTTCTGCTTATAAAGTTTTCTTTAACGTTGGAAAAACTTTCTTCGTAAGCTTTTTCTTGTATCCCACTTGGCAGGTCTTTTTCCTCGTAGATGAAAAGCCGAATTTGTTTACTTTACACCAACAAAATAAGAATTATCCATCTGTACTTGTCGATCGATGTCAGATACGACTTTTTTTTCAAAGGTCATGTAATCACTTATAATTTGTATTAGCTAAGAAATATCACGAAGATCGAAATCGTAACATCTTTTGGAGAAAGCAAAATCATTGAATCTCATATCATTGAGTTTAGAATCTGACTGTTTTATTGAATACAAGTAACTTCCCTTATATTCCCTTATTCATTAGAATACAAATTACGACTATCTTTCATATCTAATTAAATACAAGTTCTGTTGTGTAAGTTAAAGGCTGACACCAAAAAAAAATGTATGGTATGCCCTAAGGATCTGTCTTGTCTCCCATACACTCTTATTAATGATCTCCTGTCTGAAATGTCTAATACGCTTACCTGCATTATTGGCGACAGTAGGTACCCTCTGCTTTTCATATTTGGTTTTAAATTAACAATCCCAGCTCTACTGATTTGGATCTTCAATGGGAATCTTTGACAAGATCATTAAATCATTGGTAGCATTGTTAAATGGGGAATTGAAACGCATGTAGATTTTAATCCCATACAAATAAAATTAAAAACGAACAAATTATGAGTGTTGAAAAATTATCTTACGTAAAGGAGGGTTAATATCGATTAGTTTCCATAATACATCAAGGTAAGTGAAGGTCTCTACCTCTTTTTGACCCCTATTTCTATATGCAAGAAGAATTTCTCCCCTTCTCATCAGCAGTTATTTAAAGCCTTATGTATTTTCAAAGATTAATAATAACTCAAATTTCTGGGCATGTGTTTCAGTAACTAACTTAAGTCTCATCGGCAGCTTCATCATCGATTCATTTGGAATTGCTTTTGTTTAATCTTTTCTCAACGTTATTCTCACAGATTATGCACTTGTGAAATAACCAGTTATTTTCTTCCCCTTAATCAATTCAATCGTAAAACTGGGTACCTTAAGGAATGCACATTACTATACCATCGTGCCTAACCTTAATTCTAGTGTCAAGTATAGAGATTTGTTCTTTGGCCGTACGATGTGAATGTGGTATGTTTTACCACAATCTGTTTATCATTGCAATATTCAGAGTTTTAAAACTAATGCATTGGCGTTGCAGGTTGGCAGCATGCCTTCCAAACATATCTCAGTATTTACAAATCGTAAGGAATAATTGTTGCTTGGGTTACTTAAAAAGATTGACTGGACTTTTGACCAACTTTCTTAAGGAAAATATGAATTTATGACACAATTTATTTTGAACTTTTGGACTATGTGGACGGGTAATAAACTTATAATGCATTTATGGACTCTTAACCCACACAAACTAAAGTTAACAATGGAGTTTTGATCCATCCAACAAAGACGACGAAAGCCTACACTCCCGCCTTCCCAACTAAGACAAAGTAAAAATTTCCATATCTTAGCTAATGGCTTAGCGTCGAGAATCTGGACAAAATTTGGTTAGAAGCAAGCAGCAAATTGTCTGTAAAACATGATCGGAAGAAAACGTGCCCCATGAATGGAAATTCAATATTGTTTGCCTGATACTTACAAAAGAAAACTATCTAAACTGCACCAACTTTAGAAAAATCAGTCTACTTAACATCGCAAAATCTGTTTAAGGCCCATCGTCAACAATTTGATAGGTCCTTATCAGTGTGGCTTTCCTGGAAAAAATACAAGCATATCAAACCGACAAAGACGGAACTGTTAGATAGTTAAGGACTTTGTCTACCTAGGCTCCGGTATGAATTTATAAATTACAACATTCCTCAAACGAAGAATTACTCTTGCTAACCGTGATTTAACTGGGCTAAGAAAGCAATTGACTAGTAAGGCCTCTCTCTAGTAACTAAGGTGTTGCTATATGGATACGGATGGATAACAAAAACGGATGCAATACCTTGGATCGTTTCCAGAGAAAAGTTCTCCGTGTGATCTATGGTCCCGTATAGATGGAAGGTGAGTGGAGAAGAAGATAAAACGAAGAGCTGAACAGTGACGTAAACCTATAGCCAGAAGAATAAAAGTCCAACTACAGAGCGCATGGAAACCATTAATCCGGCCTGGAAAGTATTCGAATTCCACAGGAAATTGTAATAGAGGAATGGCAATAGTGGAAAGTGACCTCACCCAACTTGAAGTGTGCAACTTTAGACCTTTAGCTAGGGAATGAGCTAAATGGAGAATATGGACTTTTGACTCTCATCAATTTTGAAAAGTTGCAATTTTATCTATACCAAACTGAAGTGCAACAAATTTTACTTGCGACATATAGGAACTATATGGCAAGTTTTGCATTCGTGCAAAATTTCGAACTCGAGATTTTAATCAAACATGATATTACGATGGTAGAGAAGTCGAAAAAAGTGGGTCCCGCGATTCCGTCCGGTCTGTTTTGTCTGTCTGTCCACGCTACTACAGCCTAAACAATTGTGTCGATTGAGTTCAAACTTGGAAGTTAAGGTTTTCAGTAGATTCGCGTTAGGCGTTTTTTTCATTTTTTTTTTTAAGACCAAAACTAACAGTGGCTCCCATACTATTTTTTTGGTCAAAAAACGAAAATTCGAATTTTCTCAAAAACAAACCGATAGATTTTTTTTTAAATTTTCTCTAAAATTTTATTTTTAAACTTGGCTTCTTTTCATAAGAAAAACATATTTTTGTATTGCTCAGGAAAGGTACCGCTCATAGAACCGTTATTTTGTTTCTTAATTTTCTCAGCAACTTATCAACCGATTTCAATAATTTTTTTTCTGAATAAGCTCTTATATTGCCTTAACAATATTTGATTATCAAAAGTGAAATTTTTTATTGTTTGGATTTTTAAAAAAATATTGAATTTTGTTTTTCAAAATTCTATATCTCAAAAACGGGTCAACATTTTTTTACGAAATTCGAATGTAGAGCGTATATTTACAATCACTAAACAACTGCATACCAAGAATAGTTTTAGAACAAAATTTAAAAATTTTATATATAAAAAATTAATTTAAAAAAAAACCGCTCTAACGATTTTCAAAAAAAAAATTTGAAAAATCAAGGGTTTTTTGATTTATAAAATGGCATCTAAATTTTTGAAGACAAACTTATTTTTCAGGTAAAATTTTGAATCTTAAAATATTTTTTTTTTAAATTATTTTAACTGTATTAAATGTAACCCCCTCCCATCTCACCAGATCAAATACTGTGCGTGAGCCCGAAAGAGCGCATTACATTGACAAAACTTTTATTATATTCAGCCCTATCATGAATTCCATCGTAATCGGAAATTTTTACGAATCCCGAAAAACTGGATTTCATGATACAGTTTTTCGGGATTCGTAAAAATTCCGACTACGATGGAATTCATGATAGGGCTGATTACTATCTTTTATCCAAATTAGATAATGCATTTGGTACATATGTATGTATTGTTTATAACTATAACTATTGTAAATACCAATTCATTTCCGGGATAAGTTGTCCTAGGATAAGTTGTGTCTTGGGATGAATCGCGCGGTTTTTTTGACAAATCGAATAGCATTTAAATCTTTGAAGACAAACTTGTTTTAAAGGTATAATTTTAAATCTTATGTAGGTGCTTTTTTAAACAGACTCTTTGCATACAGGAGCAAGTTCGTGCGACCCAGTCGTGCATTTTATTTCATTTTCACATCGTGTTTTCTGGAACATTTAGAACTTGAAAATTTATACTTAAAAGTACCTGCTGGAAGACCTTCGGTACATTTTTGGAGAAGAAATGTTAATTTAAAAATTTGTGCGCACTTATGCAATCAATAGAAGTTTTAATAAATGAAACTACAAATTTTTAATAATATTTTCTCAAGTTTCTTAAATAAATTTGAAAATAATTAATAATACTTTTGTATCTTTCCCCCCTTAAAAACATATGAATCTCAAAAATCTTAATTAAATTTTGCAATTTTCTTTTTACCTCTTTCTCTATTAAAGTACTATCAGATAGTTATTGTATATCGCTCAACCAATATCCTGTGAGGTAATGGCTAAAAAATGCAGACAGGACATGAACAAAAATCAATTCCTTTGTTATGAAGCGCACAGTCGCTTCGCTATAGTGAAAACACTATACACAGTTGTAATTTTGTATTTGTCTATATCTTATATTTATTTATTGGCAAAAATTATATTGGGTTTATTGGCAAAATCCGACAACAATATTTTGTTGCTCTTCAGAGATTATTGTCTTCTTACCAAATGAAAAACTGCTCTAAGCCAAGTGCATTCATATCCTCTTTTTTGAATATACCAATATATAGATGTAACTATTGCACAATGCACATTAAAACATGTATAAAAATATCATATTGAATTTTATGCTGCTTTTTTGTGTTATTTTGTTGTTGTTAAACATTATAAAGCATAACGGTTTGTATGCTGCTGTTAAAAGATTAAGTGTTTGTGTTTGTTGTACTCAACTCATAGACTCTGTTATAGTAACTCGCAAAGAAGGACTTGTACCTACTACCATACCGACTATGACTATTATCGTGTTGCTAGAAAACTAACAATGGCGAGGACAACAAAATGAGTTATTACTCTCATTTTGGGATTTTGTTCAGTTAATGCATTTTTGCACAAGGAGCGAACCACGGTACAGGATACAAAATAAAAAAAGGAAAAGATGGAAAACAAAATATTCACTATGAAAGGGTTTAATATTTTCAATATGAATGTTACTTCTTGTTGTTGTTTTTTGTTTGTTTCTTTATTTTATTTTTTAAATACAGTAAAAGAACTTCGTTAAGAACAACAAATTCTTTTTTGTTTTAAGTTCCTTGCAGGATATTAGTGATTTATGAATTTAATTTTGCAAGGTTATTCTCTTGAGGCGGGTTCCTTTGAATGAAAGTATGAAGGTATAATGTATGTGTATAAGCTCTGATGGCTATGATGAACTGTTATTCTCTAAGCAATTTTACATAGTTTTCTAGAAAATATAAATAATGGCTTAGCATTAATCAGAACTATATATAATATGTACTACAAGTAGAGTGAAGGCAGCATAAGTTTAAGCGCTTTCTTTTCTTCTTGTTTTTTGTTGTTGTTGTTGGGCAAAGTAAAATAGGACACAAGTTTTGAAGTTTAAATTGTGCGTTAAGGAATGTGCATATTATTAACTCAGCATGATGGTAGCTCAGAATTTGTATGAGTAGAAATTTTTATCATAATTAGAGATTATTCGGAATTCCTTAGATTTCCAAGAGCGATTTCTTCTTAAAACCATGCGCAAATAATAAGGCAACACCAAGTGAATTTTTGCATGCTTTCTTTTTGTTACGTGACAGAATATATTTAATAAATTATTATGTCATATTTTAACATCCAAACATTTTCAGACTTCGGACTATATGCAAGAAAATGTCAATAAAATGTTATGATGCACCTAGGCGTATGCGTACTTTTTGATAATCGTAGCTATATCTCGTAAGAGTATTCAACTTCGGTATTCTAAATATATTCACTTTCTTCTTGAAGATAAAGTGGTAAATAATTGTTCAAATTTAAATTACTAGAAATAAGTTTTAAGTTTACTTAAAATAAAAGACAAAGGCAAATATAAAGATAGATAACCTTCAATTTGGAACACCAATAAGCATTTAACAATTTTTGGTTGGTATTGTAATGGTTTCGATTTTTAGAATTAAAAATCTTATAAGAATTGTTTTCAACATTCGTAAAAATTTTAAGAAAAATCGAACTGACAGTTTTTTTACAAAAAATAAAAACCTACACAAAAAATTATTAAAATTGATTTTCGACTCAAATATCTTTTCAAAAATTAAAAACATTGGCTTCAAACTTGTTTTATCTCACAGAAAATATAAAACAATCCGTTTTTTTTCATAAAAAAATAAAATCTACAAAAATTAGTACTTACGCAAATTTGGTAAAAATTGATGTTTGGTTCTCGATATTTCGTGAACAATAAAAGGTATTGACTAAAAATTTATTTCATTTATCCAATTTGTATTTGTTTATATTATAAGAAATACAAATTTTTAAGAATTGCTACTAAAATTGGTAAAAATTAGTTTTCGACTGAAAATCTCGTTAACAAAACTAGATTTTGAAATAAAACTATTTCAAAAATATTGTTAGCAATTTTAAAATTTTTTAGAATAATTCAACTGATAACCTTTTTTACACAACACGAAAACCTACAAACTTTTAAGTAAGACAAATCGACAGACGGGATGGAAAGTTATCAGTGTGGGTGGCATCCTAGCCTATTTTTAGTTTTAATTTAACCCGGGCTTCTAAAGAAAGTTTAACTCTATGCTAAAAATTCTCTTCAGGATGTATGTATGTAAAGAAATTTGTAAACAAGATTGAAAAATGAAAGAATAGTTTTTTTATGCAATGATTTATAATTTAATATGTTTGCAGTAATGACGACTGGTGGTACTCAAATAAACAAGTAGTTTTGGTATCACTTTACACCTTAATACATTTTTTCAATACAAGGTTTCATTGTAAATAGTGCACTATTTGGTCAGCTTTCATTTTCGAAGCTATCATCTTATGGTGTTTAAGGCATTTACTAAAAATGGAAAAATATATGCTTCAACAAGGCTTTGATATTGTTATAATAGTCTCTAAAAAATGGTGAACACTTTGCAATCACAGTAAAGCAATTTTAGGTCATCTCCGTTAGGCACTTTTCTATCCCAAGTGGCATGGATTATTTTTGTTAATTCATAGTGAATTTTTTGTCAAAAACAAACAAAGATAGAAATATATCGATAAAACCTTTACATAAAACTAAAAAAAACTCCAAAATACCATTGTTTTCTAACTTAATTCTTCTTTCACAGAATTTTCAATCGAAACTTGAGTATAACCTTTAAAATTTAGTTTCTAAACACTTGTTTATGATTCAATTAAAACTTAATCTTAGAACTCATAAAGTATTCTGTCTGTGACCGCAGATATATTTGAATTGAGTACCTATGTGAATCAGCAATACTGCCGTATTTGGAGTGATAGTCACTGTTTGGTGTAGATCATGGGCTGTCGGAATCATTGGACCGTATTTCTTCAAAAATGATTCGAATCGCAACGTTACTGTGATAACATACTTTTTTCTGCTAGAAATGGAAGAGTTTGACTTGAGTTCGGTGAACAGTTTATTCCACGTTTGGGGCCGTCTAGATCGTGCGATTTAACGCCTCTAGCCAATTAGACAAGCTCATTTTGAAGCAAGCCAATATTGAAGCATTTATTTGTGAGATACCGGACGAAAAGTTAGAAAGAGTATGCCATAATTTGACTATGCGGATGGCCTTTTTGAGACGGAACCAACAATTTCTTCAAATAATCTTTAAAAAATAAATTTTATCGACAGCTCTTTGTTTTGTTTTTAAATTATTTTATAATACATGGTAACAATCTGTGATTATAGATGGTAGACAAACAATTTTAGAATTAAAACATTATCTAAATAAATGAGTTTGGAAGCATATTCAATGCAAACACTTTAGATCAACAGGAATGAAATTTCATTACAGAAAACTACATATGTATATTGAAACACTTAAAAAACTTATTTAGTTTGTTATCAGTGGTTATTAAAATTATATAAGTTACTAAAAATTTTCAGTTTATGAATAATTATAGTAATCAAGATTACTCAACAAGTCTACATCAGCAGCTACTTTTTAGCTGTCCTTTTTTGTCTGATACTGTTCTGTTACTACAAAATAATTATAATTTAGAGATGGCATTATGTTATTTTTAATACTTAGAGTAAGGAATGAGAAAAATACTATCTACGCATATCTAAACTTAATTGTGTGAAGTAAAATGTAAAGTTTTGCTAATATAAGAGCTTTCTCGTTTCAAAAATCATATGTATGTAGTTTGGGAAGCTGTCAATAGACAAATAAGTCGACAAATTCGAGCATGTTAATATAAGAACTAAGCAGCAGCATCCTACCTGCGCTATTTGAGAGTCCTTAAAATTCACTAAAATATAGATTGAACATTTTTTAGAGGATGCATTAATATCCGATTTGAAGCTCAGAAAACCCAACATTTACTATGGAAAAGTCTTCCATTCTCAACATGTCACTAGCAAGTTTAATTTTTAGCCTAGTTGTGTAATTGAACTTGACTTATTCAAAAATTAGGCACTTGGCAAAGTCCAATATGGATAGAATTGAATTAATTAATTTTGGAAGACAGTGACATTTTTTTTAACAAGACTGCACTTAATTTCTCGGAAGTATGGAAAAAATACCAATGTTCTCAAAAAAATTCCGAATATCGTTATTTATTGAAAAGGTGATCAGAATTGGTCAGCGAATTCTTGTGAAAACCTTTTTTCTCTATATAGAAACTTTAATCAATGCCAATGATTCACAATCGATTCGAGATCTTAATGAATACATTTTAAAATTTATAGCGAATATACAGCCGTAAATGCGGGAATTGGCCATGGTCTTATCACCGGTACTTAGTTTTTAAAATTCTTCGAATGTGACCTGCGACCGATAGTTCACTTTTTCAAGCGAACGTAGTCTCATTTCCTCAACATAACAGTTCTTTGCATTTGGGCTTCTAAATTATTAAACAACACTAACGTGACGGCCAAATCATGAGTCCAGTTCCTGAAATTATTTGAGCGTCAAGAGTTTGGTATTGTTGAAAGAATTTCTGCTCCAAACAGCTTGCAATGATTTAAGGAATAATTAATTTCAAATTTAAGGAGAAATTGATCATTGAAGCCTTCAGAGTGTAAACTGCTTAAACTAAAATGACAATTCCGCTTTCTGATATAAACGCTAAGCAAATACTGACCTTTATTGTTCACTTCATAAATTAAAGTTCAGTGAACAGTGAGACCAAACTTAATTAATAAAAATGTCTCCATAATGGTGACACTTAAAAAAAGACACATCCTTAGATTGACAGTTATCAATTATCTATCAGAAGCTTCATTACTGACAAAACAAACCCTATATAAATCCAGTTACAATTAAATTAAAAACATATTTCATAGGTATCTCAATTACATTTACAACCGATGCATGTTTCTTCACTCATATACAATATACATACGCCTAATAAAACTATCAAGTGAAAGATTTACGGCAAAATTCGTTTAAACTAAAAGCTCCTTATAAAAGGTACCTGACATAATGCAAAAGACTCTTAAAAGATGATGATTGTTAAATTCTTTATAGGTCTGAATTAATTCTGTGCAAAAAGGTGTGATTTATATATTCTTTTGATGGTACCTAGGTACTTATTATTCCTGCTTCCTCCTCCCCTCCCAGCACCAAGGTCCGTTTAATGTTTGCATAAACTTCGCAAGTATAAATTGTGCTTGTTAGTTTATACTGCGCCAAAATTATTATGCAGTTCAGTTCCTACTTGAAATCGAAATCACTTGTGCTTATAATAATAATAATAACAAAAACACAACAACAAAAAAAACAAACCCTTATCCAAAGTGTTTTCCTACCGGCAAACCCTTACTGAAAATAATGTATGTATATACCTTTGTAGACAGCAATACAATATATTACTACGTTACGGTAGCTATGTATGTAGTTAGTGAAGAGGTACAGGGTAGGTACACAATTTTTGTTTACCTTTCTTGCATATATTTGATTCATCGCCAACAAAAATAAAAATTGCAGAACAACATCGCTTGTATAAAATAAAGATATATATTTTTTTAATCATCCCTTACATCGGATGTTTACCGAGTATCAAATTTGCATTTACAAAAACACAAACAAACAAAAAGTAAAAAGAAAGAAAATGTGGAAAAAATGAAAATAAGAGCCTTTTGCGCCCACCAAAAGTTATTGAATGAGATGAGGTAGAAGAATAACTCTTAACCACGTGTTCAATTCTTTCGGCATGGTTAGGTTATATGGTTTGGTTGGCCGACCTCTCTGGCTCCCTATTTTTCTCTTCAACCCCATTCCGAACAAACCACAGCAACTAGCGACCAAAACGACCGCTTTGTGCCTAACTGTAACTGGAGTATAATCAAAGGATCCAACAAAGCACATCCACATAGAAGTACCAGACCATCATACCTACTGTAGGTATAGTATAGCATAGGTAGGTGGGTACAACATGCAACATGCCACGGTTATATGGCGGTCGTTTATTAAACGTAACTCGTAATTTTCCACTAAAGTGTTGTACTTGTATTAAACGCTTTGTTGTTTAACACTGAACTGAAGAAACGACACAGGACAAAGAGAAAAAATGTTGGGAAGGGTGGTGGGTTTGGTTCGGGTTCACGGCAGACATTTTCCTGGGTCAACCCTTGAGGCGTTTTCATTCAATGTTTCTTTTTAGTTTGTTTGTATTTTTATTTTTTTAATTTAAGGCTTTGGCGAAGAGAAATGAGTTCTTTTATTTTTTAAAAATCGTCGTCGTCGTTTATTCCTTTCACAATTCCTGTAAAGCCTTTATTGTAATTTCGATCTTTTTACTTTTTTCATCTCCTTTTTTTCCTTTTTGTAATTTGTTTTTTGTTGGTTTTTTTTTTTGAGAATCTTAAAGTTTTTTTTTGAGGCTAAGCGAAGCAAGGCTGCAATTTTTCATTTAGGTTATTACTTGTATACTGTATCAGTGAGAAAAGGATTTTTGAGTTTCTGTTTGTATTTGAAAATGGAGAGGTTTTTACCGGTTTTTCTTCTTCATTAATACATTTACATCAGCAATGGAATTTATTTTGTAAGAAATTGATTTATTTTGATCTTAAAATGAATAGATAAAACACGATATACTGTATGAACGAGAATTACAAATGAAAAGTAGTACTGGTACCTTTGAATGGCTTCAACGTTTACAAGTTTCTTTAAAAAAAAAAAATGCAATCGACTATGGCGTTTTTAGTAAAAGTAAACATTTCATAAATTTAATTGACTTGCACGTTGTTCAAGTGACTGCCTTAACTCCAAGACCTTGTTACTGGTTTTGCGCTGTATACTACAATCTTAAGTTCTTGAATCTTAACACTAGCCCTTCACGGTTCCCCACAAAAAAGCGATCAAATCCTAGGTCCGAGGTTGCAAATTGAAATCGCCAAGATGTTGGTTAAATGTAGTGCTTATGAATTATACAGGGTTATCCATTTTTCATGATATTTCGTTTTTATTATAAAGTTTGAACGTTAACGCATTATGTGTGAAACACTGCATCATTTTAATGACCACCCCGCAAATTATTGCAAGCATCAATCCTTTTGAGGTAATTTTCGACCATTTTTTGACACATATTGGGTGGTATTTTAGCCATTACTCGACAAATATTGGTTTTTAAGTGGTCAAAAGTTGAAAGTTTATCTGCATAAACACGGTTTTTAGCGTAGCCCAGCGGTGTCAAGTCTTGGTGGGCAGTTGATATCGCCACGACGAGAAATTGGCATGTGGCACCGTCTTGTGGAAACCATATATTCTCCAAGTCGTATACTTTAATAGCAGGCAAAAAAGATACGGTTATCACATGACGCTCCGAATTGAAGGTGACAGTCGTTCCATCGTCGTTTTCAAAGAAGAAAGGTCTAATCACACCTCCGGACCATAGAGCGCACCAAACAATGACTTTTTGTGGATTTAATGGCCTCTCTTCAATTATTTGATGATTCTCAGAACCCCAAATACGACAATTTGCTTCGTCGCTGAAGAAAATTTTGTTAAAAAATCGCTATCCACTGCCTTTTTCTCAAGCACCCATTCTTCTTTATCTACGACGTTTTGAATAGCTTCATTTGGGGAGCGGGTCGAAATGATGTATTTTAAAATTCTGTATGGTCATAATACCGTATGGTTAATATTCTGTATTTGAAAATATTGTACATTTAAAATAATGTGTCTCAAAATGCTGTATTGTCAAAATACTGTACCTCATAATACTGTATAATAGTGGAAGTTTTGACAGACCAATTATTTTGGTGAAAATGTTTATGCAATTGTTGATTATGATAAGAAAATAAGAAAATGGTAAAGAGAAATTAAGAAGGAGATACCATTTATATTGTTTAATTTCAAACCCTGCCTGTGCCATCTAAAGTTTTTTTAACGGGTACTGCCTCTGGCGGAGAATTGACAAATCCTCCAAAAATAATTCTTGTCATGAAAAGTGCTTTCTCAAATTAGCTGTTCGGAATCGGCTTGAAACTGTAGGTCCCCTACATCCCTGGCAACATTACTCGCACACAGGAATGGTTGAGAGTTGTAAGTCACTAGACCCTAGTTCTCAAAGGACTGTTGCGCCACCTAATTTATTTATTTATTTATATATGTTATGGTTCAAGGCAAGTATATAAGAACATTATGCTAATGAAGAATTAATATTATGTTTTCCAAAAAAAAAGGATTCTGTTTTCAAAATTCTGTGTTTCAAAATGCTGTAAATAAGGATAAAAATAAAAATCGTTTCGTCAAAATCGTCAAAACGATTTTTATTTTTTAGCCTTATTTACAGCATTTTGAAATACAGAATTTTGATATACAGAATTTTGAAATACAGAATATTGAGATACAGCATTTTGATCATGTAGTATTTTGTACATACAGTATTTTGAAATACAGTATTTTGAGATACAGTATTTTAAATACAGTATTTTGATCCATACAGTATTTCAACTCCAACCCCTTCAGTTGTTGTGGGAGCTGGACTTTAAATAGATGCAAAATACGCCATAATGTGCCATAACATAAAACGATTATGCACAGTTCTTATAATATCTGTAACCAATCCAGTGTCTTAAAATTTCTTCTTCTTTTGTAGTAGGTTTCAACAATTTGTATGCGTTATGCCATAGTTAAGCGATCCATTTTAACAACTTAGTTTGACAGATGTCAAATTCCAGGATTGGATTTTGACATAGGTATATGTAGGTTAGGTTAGGTACACTTCTATACAGATGGTTCAAAGACAGATTACGGAGTTGGAATTGGTATCTATTCAGAACAACTGAATCTCAGTCTATCATACAGACTTCCCAATCAATGTAGTGTATTCCAGGCAGAAGTAATGTCGATTAAAGAGACATTATCCTGGCTCAAAGAAAACGTTATATCTTGCAAAGATATACGTATCTTCTCGGGCAGCCAAGCCGCTTTTAAATCTCTCGCGTCTGTCTCCACAAACTCTCTAATAGTCCACGACTGTCAATCATCTCTGAATTAGATGACAGAACAGGTTAATATTCACCTCATTTGGGTACCGGGCCACAGAGACATTCCGGGAAATTGTAAAGCCGATGAGCTCGCCAAAAACGGAACACTTCTGCCTAATGTTAGACAAAAACATAACATAGGAACACCACTTGCTACATGCAAATATCTTCTAAAACAATCTGCTCTAGAATCAACAAATGCTAGATGGTCACAGAGTACCACCTGCCTAGCAACCAAGCAAATATGGCCAAGCATAGACTTAAAACGGTCAATATCCCTGAGCAGACAAAATATAAGCTCTACAATTGGAGTAATAACAGGACACTGCCTCATAGGAAGACATGCTCTGAGGCTAGGGGTCAACACAAATGACTTCTGTAGAAGCTACATGAACGAGGAGGAAGAGAAAACAGTCCAACACCTTCTATATGTACATGTCCAGCACTCTCCATTAGAAGGAATAACTTCCTCGGTAATCCCTTCTTCGATAATACCAGTGAACTGGCAACGATTGACACAAAATGTCTCTCTAACTTTATTAAAAGTACAAAATGGTTTGTTTTAGTTCATTACTCTCCCATGAGTAACCCCATTAGTGGTAACACAATGGACCCTTGAGGTCTAGGTGAGTAAATATTGATGTTTTTAAACCATATCTGAAGTGAAGTCAAATTTTCTTATTTTAATTGGTTGAAGAAAAAAAAACAATCTGGGGTGGAATCGGCTAAGGTGATTATTGATAAATTACAATCAAAATAATAAAATTTGATCCCTGGAAGGTGATAGTCAAATTGATACCTAAAAAGTTGTCAAAACCAAAATGTAATACTCATTTTCCTACAAATATGTCGTTTCTGAAAAGAGCTAATAGACGCTAACAAAACAAAACGAATTTAAAATTTTGTCAGTTACCTTTTTTAAGGTACAAAAACACATTCTTGTGACCGACAAAGCTTACGACATTCGAAAAAACACACGAAAAGTAAGAATGTTATTTAAACACAGCCAATTTGATACTTTTATTAAGATATTTTATAGAAATCATTTTAAAATTTCACCATAGCAACAATGAATTGTGACAACTATAATCTGAAATTGATTTGATTTTGTAATTTTGTGGGTCAATTTAATCGTCCAATTGTGCATAGAATCGAAAAAATCGTGCAAGAATTTGAGCAAACCGGGTCTGTAGGAGATGTGAAAGCACTATTCTCTTACAACTCGTACTGCCGAAAATATTGTTGCTGTATATGTGATATATGTACCTCAACTCTCCATCATGTTATGATAATAATAAAATGATAATCCAATATTGATTGACGAAAAGCCAATGCACCCACAGAGAGTGACTGGTTGGTGCGGTTTATTGGATGGCGGCGCGCGTCATCGTGCCCTATTTCTTCCAAAATGAGGCCGGTTTGGCAGATGATAACGAAGTTTTTATGGCCTGAATTGGAAGCTATGGATGTTCACGATATGTGGTCTAAAGACGAAGGTGCCATTTTTCACACAGCTAACGAAACAATGGCCCTTTTCAGCATCAAATTCAATGGCCGTGTTATCTCATATGATTTGATACCGCTGGACTTCTTTGTTTGGCGTTATTTGAAAGAACAGTATACGTCAGTAAGTCAGCAACAATAATAAAAGTTAAAGGACGAGATAACTCGGCAAATTAATGGCATAGAACCTTAAAGTCTCAAAGTCATCGAAAATTTGGACCATTGGAATGGTGGTGTGCTGCTGAGCTCACGGCGGCCATTTGGCCAATATTTTATTCCATGCATAATAGAAACATACCGATACAATAATAACAAAAAGAAATGACAATAATTTCCTAAACAATTTGTGGTTTATTCAAAACAGTACAAATATAACCACTATTTAGAATGTTTGGAATGAAAAAACAGAGTGAAAAGGTCTTTTTTTTTAAAGACGAATGTAGCTTGTGACTCTCATTATCAATAATTGTAGAAATTTTATTGAGTACAGGATGTTCGCAGTTGACTTAAAACTTCAGGAAAACAAGTTGACTATATGACTATTAACAAGCAAGTAAGGAACTTTTATTTATGAAGAAAAATATACAAATCCAATGAATATCTGAATGAATAAGTTCTTAAACATAAAGTAGAATTATACAAAGTAGTTAAAGTGAGATGGTATTCTTAAAGGTAAGTGTTGTATTAAATAATTCATTTGAACATACCTCCTCAACACTTAACATTAAAACATAAATTTAAGTTTAAGAGAGTTTGGTTTCTATTAATTTTAAGCTAATATTATTCCAAGATTCTTAAAATGTTCACAATGTTTAGCAAAAGACAAATTTTTAGTTACTGGATCAGCTAACATATCTTCGGTTGATAAGTATTTAAGAATAATTGTTCCATCTGATATGGCTTCACGGATGTAGTGGTATCTTATATGTAGATGCTTGGTTCGCGAACGTCTTGCTTTAAAGTTCGCAATATATTCTGCACTTTGACTATCGGTGGATATGGTAATCGGTTCATTAGCACAATGTAGATGAAGTTCAACAAGTAAAAGCTTGAAGTACTTGGCTCGTTTTGCAGCTATAGTTAATGTGACATACTCTGCTTCTGCGCTGGACAAAGTAACTATGGGCTGTTTGCGAGATTCCCAATCAATTGGTTCACCACAAAGTACAAAAATAACACCAGATTGCGACTTTCGGTCATTTTCGTCTTCACCATAGCTTGAGTCAGCATATGCTACAATTGGCTTTCCAGTTCTGCAATAGACAAGTTTTGTGTTAGGAGTACCTTTCAAATACCTAAGAACTGAAATAGCTGAATTCCAATGTTGAACTCTTGGATCTTGATTGAACTGTGAAAGAGTATTCATTGTGTACGCTATATCTGGTCTACTGTACGTAGAAAGATGAAGTAAGCTGCCAATGAGTTCTTGATATGACTTTTGGTTCACAGGTTTAGTTTCTCCCTCAATTTCAGGTTCTTTTTGTAGTTTTCATATCATCATCATATTTTGAAATTAAGCTCTTGATATAATTTGACTGGCTGACCGATAAAGTTCCTTTTTTACGATCTCTTGAAATCTCCAGTCCTATGGTTAAGGTGGGTTCACCCATGTCCCTAATTTCAAAAAATTGTTTAAGATGCTGTTTGAAATTTACAAAATCGGATTGGCTATTTGTTGCCACAATTAAGTCATCAACATATGCAGTAACTAAAGTCAAAATACCGTTTTGTTTTTTGAAATAAATGCATTGGTCATAGTTTGAATTTATATAGCCGATTTCTTGAAGTTTGCTATCAAGTGTCTTGTTCCATTGATGGCCAGATTGTTTTAATCCATAAATTGACTTTTGAAGCTTACAGACCTTTGATTTGTCATTCACAAAACCTGCAGGCTGTTCCATGAAGATTTCCTCATCCAAGTCTCCATATAAAAATGCCGTTGATACATCTATGTGGTAAAGATCTAGGTCATGTTCCGTAGCAATAGCATAGAGCATACGGATAGAGCTTATCTCAGCACCTGGAGCAAATGTGTCAAAATAATCAACACCATAGCCTTTAGCTACTAACCTAGCTTTCCTTCTTTCGATGGTTCCATCCGACTTTCTCTTAGTCTTGAATACCCATCGGCATCCAATCACTTTTTTATCCTTGGGACGATCTACAATCTTCCAGGTTTCATTTTTATGTAAAAAATCTATTTCGATTTTCATGGCTTCTTTCCATTCGTCAATATTTGAAGAATTTTCAACTTCTTTTAGGGTTTTAGGATCATCGTACTTTGATTGGTCTGACAAATATGATTTCTCTTTATAGTTGTGAATAGGAACGTTGCGTTTGGGTCTGGGGTTTGATGTAGTGGGCTTAAGTTCTTTCCCCCTTTTTGAGTTTGGAATTTCTTCAACATCGAATTTGTTTACATCTTGGTCATCTAGGGCTTCCTCAAAGTTTTCAGAGTCTGAAGTTTTTTCTTGCCTATCATTTTTTATTGGTACCTCTGTCGTTTTTTCATTTTCATTCTCTTCAGCTCCATCGGTTCCTTCTTCATCAGCTCCACCATCATCATCAGGGAAATCTGACTTTTTCTCAGGCTTCTTAGCTTCTGTCGATCGTTTTTCTTCGTTTATCCATTCAAAATCAACGAATTTTGACAACTTTTTGTTTTCTTTATTTTCGATAAAAACAACGTCTCTACTTATAATCACGGATCTTGTACCCCTTTTCCAAAGCCTATACGCTTTCGCATCGTGACAATATCCTATCAAAACAAATTCATCGCTTCTGGCATCGAACTTGCTTTGGTTTCCAGATTTATTTAAAACGAATGCGCGTGAACCTATCTCTTTAAAGTACGAAACATCGGGAATCTTTGATGACCATAACTCTTCTGGGGTTCTGTTGTGATTTGCTGTAGTTGGACAACGGTTGCGAATGTGAGCTGAGGTTACAAATAGTTCAGCCCATAAAAAGTCTGTCAAATTCGCTTTGATTTTCAAACACCTAGTCATTTCGACAAGTGTGCGGTTGGCACCTTCAGCAACACCATTTTGCTGTGGTGTATACGGTGAACTAAATTCTTGTTTGATGCCATTCGATTCACACAACTCTCTAAAAGCACGACTAGTGTATTCTGATCCATTATCAGATCTTATTCGCTTAATTTTGGAGTTTAATTGATTTTCGACAAGTTTTTTAAATAAAATAAATTTGTCTATCATTTCGGACATTTTTCGCAATGTATAAATGAATATTTTTCTAGAAAAATCATCTATGAAAGTTACGAAATACAATGACTTACTCAGAGATTCTGTTTTCATAGGTCCGCAGATGTCCGAATGTATGAGTTCCAAACAAGATGATGTTGATTTTCCATATTTCTTATCAAATGGTAAACGTGTTTGCTTACCTCTGATGCATGCGTCACAGTCGAGTTCATAGTTCGTAAAATCTGGAAGTCCTCTCACAAGATTTTCATGTTGCATACGCTTCAAAGATGCTGCATTTAAATGTCCCATCCTGTTGTGCCAGATTTTGAAATCTCCTGCTGCCTTTACATTGCCATTCCCAGTTTTTGAACTTAAACAAGCTTCTTCTTTAGATGGATAGACAAAATAAAGTCCCTCTGACTTTTTCGCGCTCAACAGATGTTTTCCACTCTTGCTCACAAGGCTTTCGTTGTTGGCTTCAAAATAAACTTTCACACCATTCATGGTGGCTTTGTTGATGGAAATTAAGTTTTCTTTAAGGTCTGGAACAAGAAGTGTATTAAAGAGCGAACAGAAAAGAGTTTTGCCATTAACTTTGCTGACTATATTAACAGTACCAATACCCATGATCTTTATTTGTTTATCATTTGCAAGTTTAACATACCCAACGTGACGTTTTGATAAAGATGAAAAAAATGTTTCGCTGTGGCACATGTGAGAAGTAGCTCCACTATCCAAGCACCAACGAGAACTTTTGTTGTATTTAAGACTGTCTGATACCTCGAGTGCTCTTGTGGGAGAAAGCTCTAAGGACTCCTGCATCATAAAACCAGTTTCGGAATACGAGGCATCAAATTTTCTTGCCACTTCATCATTAGATCGGCAATTACTTGCCTTATGCCCTCTGCGTCCACAACGTCGACAATTGTAGTGCAATACCTTGAGCCAAATGAACTTATACCGGATGTTTGTTGTGTTGATTGACCAAATTTCATGGGTTTGTTGGAATGAGATAAAAAATTGTTAAATTTACCTCTTACTTTCAGTGCATTATCATTTGATAATTTTGGCTTTGAATCACCAACTTCCATCAACCTTATACGCACTGTTTCTAATGAAGGGAATTCTTTTTGCGCTGCAAATGCTGCTTGAACGTCTTTATAACTTTCGTCGAGACTATCAAGAAGTAGGACCACGAGAAGATCATCATCGAGCTTTGCTTCTAGTTCCGTCAAACGACTGATTATACCACAGAATTCCCGCAGATATTCGTCCATAGTTTGAGTTCTTTCCATACGAATGTTCAATAATTTTTTGAATTCTTCAGCCTTTTGCCGTACACTTTTCCTATCATAGCTTGAAGCCAAAAAATCCCAGATCTCTTTATATGTTTGAAAGTTCTTGACAAGAGCTACTACATGTGCTTCCATGGCGAGTAATAGTTCACTTCTTGCATCCAAATCCTTTTCATTCCATTTTTCCTGCTCATCCCTGTTTTCGGTTGGTCTTTCTTCCGTTCCTTGGACTATTTTGAGAAGACGAAGCTTGTGCAATACTTCTTCCATTTGTGCCCTCCAAGTTGAATAATTTTCACCATTAAAAATGGCTATACGACCTTGGACCGCATTCGAAAGCGACATTTTAAAATGTTGCTAGTGCGATACAAATTTTTTATTAAATTCAAAAATTATGTAACACCAGCTGGGCTCATAACCTGTAGAAATTCTATTGAGTACAGGATGTTCGCAGTTGACTTAAAACTTCAGGAAAACAAGTTGACTATATGACTATTAACAAGCAAGTAAGGAACTTTTATTTATGAAGAAAAATATACAAATCCAATGAATATCTGAATGAATAAGTTCTTAAACATAAAGTAGAATTATACAAAGTAGTTAAAGTGAGATGGTATACTTAAAGGTAAGTGTTGTATTAAATAATTCATTTTAACAATAACGAATCAAATACTTAAAGTGCTGTAATACTTAAAACAGTGAAGCTTAACAATTAACTACTTTTTCCTTTGCTAAATTATTGCACTTGGAAATTATGCCGGAAAATGAATGCATCCCAAAGTGTTCACTTCGTTTATTATGAAACAAACAACATTTTGGAAATACTATGCATTTTTAATAATTGTAAATAATATTTAATATGAAGTGTGTGTTTTTAAACAAACTCTTGTGCACCCTGCGCTACCTTTTTAGTCAGTACGACGTTGACGATACTATCACATACATACATACATGCTTTTTTAAGCCTATTTAGGTTTTGACTCCAACCACTCATATTGTCTATAATACTCAACTATCCTTCAATCAAAAAACTAAACCCTGTTTTCTTGAAAACGATATATTCGTTTGATAAATATTTAATATTAATAAAAAAAAAACTATATTATTTACAAAAATTTAATTCTAAAACTGACAGTTTCTGATTCATTTTCAAAAATATCTCAAGTATATTTTTAAATTAAGAAATCGCCCTTAAGCAATATTCACATGAGCACGACCAACGAATGAACGAATATTCGTCGATTTTGACATTTCTTTCACATTAGAGTTTTAAATTCGTCGCGAATGAAGTTTGACAGCCGAACACCATTCACCACCGAAACCAAAACAAGAATGAATTTTTTAGGTTAAGTATACGCGCGATTATTTTATTCGTTGCGAGTGTGGATAATGTGGAACGCGAATAAAGTTTGACAGTTCGTATCAACTACAATTTTTTTCGCGACGAATAAATTTGTTTTCTTAAATTTATTAATATATGATCTTGAAAAGTAAAAGTATGCATCATAAATCAAATAGAAACTATATTGCTATCGTTTTGTTAAGAATTTTTGTGGAAATATGTCTTCAAACGTAAATAAACTCACATTTTGTAATTCATTCCTCGTTCGTTGGTCACGCTCATGTGAATACTACTTTAGACATTTTTATATTTTTTTGTTTTAAAAGAAGCCAATTTTAGAAAAAAAAAATCGATAAAAAAACATACACATTTTTCGGGCTGTTTTTGAGAAGATTGAATTTTTTGATTTATTTTTGTTCTTAATAAAATAAAACGAGGCCCAACGCAAATCGTCTTTAAAAATTAATTTCCATGTTTGAAATCATTTGTTAACTTCCCATAGGAAGTTATTGTAATGGTCCCGATTTGTCAAATTGAAAATTTTGACAAATTTTGTTATACAGATAATAAGGCAGAAAGATGCAGAAAGGGCTCTCAAGAAAATTGCGTGGGTGGTTTTTTTACCATAGCAGTTTAAAAAAAAGGTGAAAATTTTGGTTAACCATAAATATCTCATGAAATGACGCTAGAGAGTTGAGTTAAATTTTATATTATATATTGTAACGTGATACAAAAGCAGTATATTTTTGGAAAAAATCCAATTAACGGTTTTTTTATAAATCAAAAAAACTAAAAAAAAAAATGTGTCACCTCGAAAATTTTACGACTAAAATATGATTTTATCTCCAAAACAATTTTGTGCAACGAAAAATAATGTTTTTGACATCTGATAAAATTTTGAGAAAAATCTAATTGACAGTTTTTTTTATAAAAAATAAAAACCTAAAAAAACATTACTCAAAGTTGGTAAAAATTGAATTTCGAATCAAATATCTTTTCAAAAACTTGAGATTAAGGCTTCAAACTTATTTTATCTTATAAGAAATATTATTTTCAACATTCTGAAAAATGTTGAGAAAAATCGAATTGACAGTTTTTTTACAAAAAATAAAAACCCAAAAAAAAATTAACAAAAATTGTTAAAAATTGATTTTCGACTCAAATATCTTTTCAAATTTTTGAGATATTCGCTTTAAACTACTTTAATCTTTCAAAAAATATTGTTGTCAACATTCAGTAAAATTTTGAAAAAAATCGAATTGACAATTTTTTTTACAAAAAATAAAAACCTAAAAAAAAATTAATAAAAGTTGGTAAAAATTGATTTTCGACTCAAATATCTGTTCAAAAACTTGAGATAATGGCTTCTAACTAATTTTATCTTATGAGAAATATTGATTTCAACATTAGGACAAATTTTGAGAAAAATCGAATTGGCAGTTTTTTTTACAAAAAATAAAAACCTAAAAAAACAATACTAAAACTTGTAAAAATTTACTTTCGACTCAAATAGCTTTTCAAAAATTAAAAATATTGGCTTCAAACTTTTTTTATTTCACAGAAAATATTGTTTTCGATATTCAGTAATTTTTTTTATAAAAATCCAACAGTCCATTTTTTTATAAAAAAATAAAATCGACAAAAAGTAGTACGCAAATTTGGTAACAAACTTTTAAGCAAGACAAATCGACAGACGGGATGGGAAGTTATCAATGTGGGTCGCATCCCAGCCTCTTTTTTTGTTGTTTAAATTCTCTTCCATCATAAAATCATGTTCAATTTAAATCTCTGGTAAAATGTTGTGTTCGAATGCAATACTTGTCATTTCATACTGTTGAAAGAAACGTTGTTCTTAACCTTAATTTCTAAATTAGTGCCGCCACTCTCCAATCCACACATTTGTCATGAATAGATTGGCCTTACGATAACAACGGACGGCAATTGAATTTGTTAATATAGCCCACGATATGAAAATTTGCATAATCAGAAACAATGAATTTTCGCTTACAATTGTAGTCCTACTTTGGCTTCTTAAATTGGGAGTGACAACGTACACCTTCAATTACTAATGCGATTGGAGTTTAAAAGTAAATAATTCAATATCTTTGTTAAAAATTCTACTCCGGCCATTCCGTGAAATGTTAAACTGAATCGATTGCGAGTTGTCATCGAGTCTTCTCTGGGTTGCCCTTATAATGACGTGAATCTTGAGCGCTATCCACTAGCACGCCATTCTTACGAACTTCTTGCACACACTTGCGTACAGAAAACGCAATGAGTTCTTAATTTCAGCCAAAAATGTTCTTTAAAAAATAAAGAAGCAGGTTGAAGGAAAGGAAAGAAATCAAATTCCTTTTGTTTGCAAATATCAAATTAGTTAAATATTATATAACATCTATACTTGTGTACTGTGACCTATTTTGATCCTTCCAATGTAAAATTTACAAGCTTATTTTCATCAAAATGGTTTAAGCCCTGTACACAGCACTTCCAAATCTCAGTTTAAATTAATTTATATATCACATTGAATAAATGTGACAACTCACTATACCCATATAAATTCATCTCCTTTTTATGAATTTCCATGTAGGTATGTATCTTTTTTTTGTCATTTCAAATTTGTACCTTTTTTCAAAATATAAGTTCTTTATAGGTAAGCTATATTTGTATGCACCCACCCATGTTTCATGAAAATCCTTGCACTATGAATTCTGAATAAGGAACTAACTCTGTGTCTGTATGTTGCTAGAGGTACCTTTCAACTTCCTTTTCACATCATACTCGTAGTAATCGGTTTTTCTTATTCTATAGAATTTATGGAATTCAGCAAATTGTTATAATAAAGCCATGAACATATTTCATCACTGATGATGGTCATCTGTGATATAATAATCCAAAAATTCACAAAATATTCTTCTCCATAAGCATACCAATTGCTGTATCCGTAACTTAGCAACATCATAAAAAGAAAAAAACCGAAACGAAAACGAAACAAAGTACCTACCTTAAGTAATCTTTTTATATCTCTTGGAATTATTACCTCTATACCTATATTACCTCTATATCTATACTAGGTATATAATCCTTACGAAACACATGTACATATATAAAAGAAGAAAATCTAACAAAATTTTATTTTATCAGCAATCGAGAAAATTCTTTAAAAAGTATCCTATTTTCTATATTATATATTTTACAGCACCACCTGAGCGCATTAGCATACGGGATGATGCGGATATAGAACGTTCCAGTATTGTGGGGCCATACAGTGAAGGCGATGTGGTATCCTTAAAATGTGAAGTTTATGGAGGTAAGTTGGCCCCAAATGTCAAGAACAATGCACAAACTGGAAAATATTCATGAAATTTTTGGACACATCCTTTTTGTCTTTTATGAAAGCCAATAAACTACATATTTATATCTACCTATATACTTTATTTCAAATCCATATAACTGGACTCTGTCTCTATTGTATATGTATGCATATGCAAAACGATTCTTATTCTTTTATTTATCTATGTTCATATTTTAATACCTACAATATTGTACAAGAAAGATTCTTGTACATATTAAATTTAGAAAACTCATCCATTTTGATCCCTTATTGCATGATATTCATCAGTTTTTCTTGTTGTACTTGTTTTCTCTTCTCGCTCTCTCATATACTCTCCTTATTCAGTCTATTTATAATAACTTGCTTCTCTCTCTCTCTGTCTTTTTGTATTTTTCATTTTCCTTGACCACAGGCAAACCAACGCCAACCATAAGCTGGTACCGGGACGGCATTCCGGTAATCTCTGAAACAAATCATGTCCCAGGCGGACGTTATGTACAAAGTGAAATTACATTGGGTCCCCTTAGCCGGGAGGATCTTAACTCAAGACTGACATGCAGAGCAAACAATCATCCCAGGGCAACACCAATTGAATCAGTAGTACAAATTGATATGAACTGTGAGTATAATGCCTTCAGGATGTTCCAAAAACCGTTCACCGAAGATCCTTCCTTTTGCAATCCAAATCCTCCTTTCCTTTTAGGTATCACTATGACTATAGAATACAGTTTCTAGGTATATACTGATGTGAACTTTGAATTCACCTTTTCAAAAGTGGGATAGAGAGGGTCGGGTTGGTGGTGTGGATGGTCCTGGTCACAACTTGTTTCAATACTTTGACTCGAAATAATTTAAACATACCGAGGACTAGGATCTACCTCTATACAAGGGATATAATATGTCCTTCTATCAACACAGCACATAGCACCCACACTCCGCTCCAGCCTTTGTATTGAATAACATGGTAGACAGGACATGTTAGATCGCATAACACTATCTTCTGTAGATTCACATTTTTCATGCAATCCGTTACAAATTCAATTCCAAATACCTATTACATAGTTTTTGATTTACTTAAGACGAGACGAGATTGGGTAAATTTGACAGTCGCAGTTGTGTGAGTATAGAAACTACTCGTAGAAGGGATGTGAATGTGAATGTGAAGGTGTAGTAAAATATAAATACATGACGAGGACGACGACAACGGTGATTCTCCTCACGACAAAAGTCAACACATTCTTAAGGTTTTGACTTGTCCTCTCTTTTATGTTGGCATGTTTTGAATTTCATTTTTTTTTTCGAATCAACAATTTATTAAGAATGTTATCAAATAGGTATAAGTCTTAATCAAAGAAATATCCTGAGGTCTTGTAGTGATTAAGGAAACGGAAACATACAATCAATTCACTTGTAATATTATAGTGCTCTACAATTATATTTAATACTTGAATTAATTTTGCTTTTATTTATTTCTAAAGAGAACACCATTAAGGAAATTTTACTTAGAACAAAATTATGACAATTATGTTTTTTCATGCAGTTTTTTTCAGATAGCTTCAATTAGTAAAGTCCAGGACTATAATACTTTTAATTTTATAAAAAGCATCACGAATTTGTCACCATCAGGAAAAATAAAAAAAATAGGAAAACAAAATTCAAAGATCAAGGTGAATTTAATGAATGACGTGAGTTTCAAGATTGCGTTTGTTGATTAAACTATTATTTTAATGATATTTTATTGTAAAATTTAATTCTGTTTTATGAAATATTATATAGGAAATGTTTAGTATTTAAAATGGAAAAAAATAAATCTTTGTTATAATTTTCCTTATTAAGTGAATGACCAAAGCGTAAATGGTACTTTTTACAAAACATATACAAAAGCATTAACTACTATCGGACGTTGAAGGTCGAGCAGAAAACACTCTTGACTTGTTTCTTACCTCTGACCCTAATAAGTACACTGTTAGTGTTCTATCTCCTCTAGGCTCATCTGACCATTGTGTCATATCAGCAAATTTCTCGTGTCAAAACTCTCCGGTTAAAGAAAGAGCTCCTAATAGAACCGTTTGGCAATACGAGAAAGCCAACTGGGACGGTCTCAATAATTATTTTAGCATCTTTAACTGGTCACTATGCTTCCTCGATAGTGACGTTGACGCCAGCGCTGATATGATCACAAGTTTGATTCTCCTGGGAATGAGAACTTTTATCCCGAATAGGGTTAAAAGCATCAGACCTAAGGAAAACGCATGGTTTGATGCGAGCTGTAAAGAGGTTATTAGGGCCAAAGAGGTAAGTTTCCGTTGCTATAAAGCCAACCGTACTGAGGAAAGCCGGAAAAAGTTCAAACAAGCCAGAAAGGCCTGTAACGCCCATATTCGACGGACCAAATTTTTTACATGACCAAAAATTACGGCAAAAAATACTGCAATGTCCCAAAGGCAGTAAAAATTTTTGGTCATTTGTAAAAAACATGAGGAATTCTTCCTCTTCCTCGGTTCCTACACTCGTTGTCAATGACACTCCATTTGTTAGCTCTTTAGAGAAAGCTAATCTCTTTGCTAGGCAGTTCGCCGCCAATTCTACGCTGCCAGTGAGTGTTATGACTCCGCCTGTACTTGAGCGAGTTAGTGATTCTATGGGACCAATCTTTTTTCGCACTCGTACAGTGGCAAGAGTCCTTAGAGATCTAAACACTAAACACACATAAATCCGCTGGTCCGGATGGTATCCCCGCTATTGTTCTGAAGAGGTGTTCTTCAACGCTGGCAAAACCACTGCGTAAGCTTTTTCATCTGTCCTACTCCTCTGGTCTCGTTCCGAGCGGATGGAAAACTGCATTTGTCCAGCCTATTCCCAAAAAAGGCGAATCTTCTTCACCCTCTAATTATCGACCGATTGCACTTACGTCCCTTCTTTCCAAGGTCATGGAAACGCTGATAAATTATCAGCTTAAGAAATATCTCGAAGACCGAAAGCTTCTTAATGACCGGCAGTACGGCTTTCGCAGCAATAGGTCCACTGGTGATCTCATGGTTCATCTCACCGAACAGTGGAGCAAATCTTTACATCGCTTTGGAGAAAGTAAGATTATTGCACTTGATATTTCAAAAGCATTTGATAGGGTTTGGCATCAGGCTCTCTTATCGAAAATGCGTGCTTTCGGATTTCATGAATCCCTGCTTCATTGGATTAGTAATTACCTTTCGGATCGTTCAATACAAGTAGTATTGGATGGATTCAAGTCTGAAAACCATAAAATAAATGCTGGTGTGCCCCAGGGCTCTGTTCTATCTCCAACACTCTTTCTCATTTTTATTAATGATCTCCTGTCTGCAACATCTAATCCAATACATTGTTTCGCTGACGATAGTACTCTTAGCTTTTCATATTCGTTTTTAGACTCACATCCCTCTTCTTCGGATGTGAAACTGCAACGACAAAATATGATATGCTCATTAAATTCCGACCTAAACAGCATTGTTCAATGGGGATTAAAAAACCGCGTGGAATTTAATGCTCCGAAAACGCAATGCTGTCTTGTATCGTTAAAGCGAGATATACCCCATTGCCATTATCCATGGATGGAACTTGCATCAATGAGACTGAACACCTCGATATTCTCGGTATGTGTGTCACCAACCACCTCTTGTGGAATGATCACATACGCGATGTCGCCAAAAATGCCGCAAGGTGTTTTGGGTTTCCTTAGGCGATGCAAGAAATATTTCACCCCTTCTGATCTGGCTGTTATCTACAAGACTTACATACGTCCAAAGCTTGAGTATAACTCCCATCTCTGGGCTGGTGCTCCTGCAACTTACTTAAGCCTCTTGGATAGTATTGAACGTAGAGCATTTAAATTGATAGATGATAATATCATCATCAGTTCATTTACTTCGCTTGAACATCGTCGTAAGGTCTCTTGTCTGACCCTTTTTTACCGTTATTTTAACGGCTTATGCTCTAGTGAAATAGCCAGTTGCATTCCTCCCCTTAAACAGTTCAACCGTAATACTCGCGCTTCTAGGAATGCTCATCAGTATACCCTCGAGCCCAACTTCGGCCGTACTGTCAAATACAGAGATTCGTTCTTTAGCCGTACTACGCGAATGTGGAATGCCTTACCACACTCTGTCTTTCCTAGTCATTGCAATATTCAGAAATTCAAAACCAATGTGCACCGACATCTCCTTTTAAACCCTCTCTCCTCTTCCTAGTGCTCACACTGTGCATTTGCATAATAAGGGTAGTAATATCCCCTTGAGTGTGTGCTTATTATAAAAAAAAAAAAAAAAACACGAGAAATAACAACAAAATTATACAAAATTACCAACAAAAAAAAAAAAAAAAAAAAAACAAAAATGAAATTAAATAAAAAAATAAGATATCGTAAATTTAGAAAAAATTAAAATGCATAACATACAATTTAAATAATGATGCAACTAAAATAAAATTGAAACAAATATTTGATATCTTTAATATTAACATTTAATAATATTAACATTTATTATTATTAAAAACATAGCTTAACAGATTAATTACAATTTGAAAAATAAAAATAAACATATCTTCTATTATCTATCTATCTATATACAATAAAAATGAATTACTGTTCGTTAGTCTCACTAAAACTCGAGAACGGCTGAACAGATTTATCTTATCTTAGTCTTGAAATGTTCGTGGAGGTCTAGGGAAGGTTTAAAAGGCGAGAAAAAATCGAATAATTTCCGGGTAAACACTAAAAACAGCTCTTTTCTATTTTCCATACAAAGGCAGCGATATGGCTGTCTTCGCTGTAACCAATGCAAATGATGAAATATCACATATGAATCGAACGCGGCAGACAGAGCGGCACGTCCACCATCGACAACATTAACAAGTTTATTCACAGTCTGTCAAACTGATGAATTTGCTCGCACTTTGCTGACATGCTATTACATTTGGAATGCATCATCGAAATCGTTTCAGCGTCGAAAACAAGGAACACCATTTGAAGGACATCCAAATGTATTTACTCCAGATGCTCTGGGTCGCATCTACACTACACAGTACATCCAAATAACGATGAATGTTAATATTTGCGATTGTTGTTGGTGAATGTTCGTGGTCCGACATCGTTCAAACAAAAACAACTGATAACAGTTAATGGACAGCTGTTTGCGACTTACCGTGAGGCATGCCAACTATTACATTTACTTAAAAACGATTTGCACTGGGATGATACGCTCAAGGATTCCGTAATATCTTCATCGCCGGCCGCATCAAATTCGTACATTGTTTGCGATTATCATATCGACATGTTTCCCCGCGAATCCATGCGATGACATGCCTGAGTTTGTTTTGCATCGTGTGCGCCGTGAAACTTTGAATCCTACACTACAAATGACTGAAGAAATTTACAATGAAACATTGATCATGATAGAAGATATATGTTTAAAAAAAAAAAAAAATAGGTGGCGCAACAGTCCATGGAGAACCAGGGCCTAGTGACTTACAACTCTCAACCATTCCTGTGTGCGAGTAATGTTGTCAGAGATGGTAGGGACCCACAGTTTATATGCCGAATCCGAACGGCTAATTTAAGAAAGAATTTTTCATGACAAGAATTACTCCTGGGGGATTTATCAATTCCTCGCAAGAGGCAGTACCCGTGAAAAAAAGTTAGGTGACACAGGCAGGGATTGAACCCAAGACCCCTTCCATGACAGTCCAACGCACTAACCATCACGCTACGTCATATGCACGATGCATTAAACCACGAGTTGCAAAGGGAACAACAGTACGACATTGAAGCATTGGCCGAAACAGTTCGTACAAATGTTCCACAATTAAATCAACAACAAAGCATTGCGTATGACACTTGGATAGAAGCTGTGAACAGTGGATCTGGTGGAATTTATTTCCTTGATGCTCCCGGAGGAACCGGAAAAACGTTCTTAATTTCATTGCTTTTGGCGAGGATCAGATCGCGATATGATGTTGCTCTAGCGTTGGCTTCATCTGGAATAGCTGCGACTCTGCTAGAAGGCGGACGAACTGCGCATTCTGCCTTGAAATTACCATTAAACATGCAAATCACCAAAACACCAATTTCCAACATCGCCAAAAATAGCGCAATGGCCAAGCTCCTACAGGTATGCAAATTAATTATTTGGGATGAATGCACAATGGCCCATAAGAGGTCACTGAAGGCGCTAGATAGAATATTGAAAGATCTTCGTGACAACCAAAATAATTTTGGTGAGGCCATGATTCTGTTGTCAGATGATTTTAGTCAGACTCTTCCAGTTATTCCCCGATCAACTGTTGCTGATGAACTAAATGCATGCTTAAATCTTCGAATTTGTGGCAGTACGTAAAGACACTCCAATTAACAACTTCCTAACATGCGAGTATTTTTGCAACATAATAAAGTTGCAATGGACACCTCGACCGGATTCATCACATTACCCACAGATTTTTGTCACATCACAGATTCAAAAGAGGAGCTTATTCAGCGTGTTTTCCAAGATATAGCGCAAAAGTTCAATAACCATAATTGGCTGGGTGAACGAGCAATATTGACAGCGAAAAATAAAGATGTCGAGAATCTCAATGCGACCATTCAGATTTTTCTTCCAGGACAGTTGGTTTCCTTCAAATCAGTCGACACCTTTATGAACCAGGATGACGTAGTCAACTATCCCACGGAGTTTTTAAATTCACTGGAATTGCCTGGATTACCACCTCACAATTTGCAGTTAAAAGTAGGATCAGTTGTCATCATGCTGCGTAACATTAATCAACCTCGACTATGCAATGGAACAAGACTGGCTGTGAAAAAGCTGATGAATAACGTCATTGAAGCAACAATCATAAAAGGAAAATACAAAGGAGAGGATGCCTTGATCCCGCGAATACCGATGATTCCAACGGATTTACCATTCAATTTTCAACGCTTACAATTTCCAGTAGTCTGGCCTTTGCGATGACAATAAATAAATCGCAAGGACAGTCTTTAGAAAACCGTCTTCTTTGCTTATTTACGCACCACAAAACAAAACAAAAAATATAGTTTATGAGAAAGTTTTAAATTGATTAACAAATTATATCATAACAGTGTGTGTCTGTTAATAAAAATTTAAACCTTATAAATAGCCAGTATTTCAGGAAAACTCTGTTTTTTTAAGTAAGCAACATGATGTGTCGAAAATAATAATAAAACTTCATGCTTCATTAAAAAATGCTTTTTTTTAAATACGTTTTGCTTGTTTTGAAATTAATTTATACAAGAGTTTAGGTCTTTTTTTATCGATTGAGGCAGTACGAAGTCTGCCGGGTCAGCTAGTTAAAAATAAAAAAAAAAAAATAAGTTGAAATATAAGAAGAACCAAATTAAAAAAAGCAATAATAAGCACAATTATACTCGTATCTATTAGATAAATTATAATAAATGCAGTATACACAATTTTCTTATTTTACCAAGATTACAAAGGGTAATTTAGTTAGCTTTTATCTTTTTGGCAACACTGCTGATTTAAACAGCTGACGCACGTTTCGTGTTTTGTTTCAGAGTCAAACATCTTTAGTTTGGTCTATAATTTAAAAATGAATTTTATTATCAAAATGCGTGCTCTGTTAAGAAATTTCATCGCGCGTTACTTCCATTTTATGGTCAGTTTAATCGACCCACTGAAGCGGATATTCGGGCTATTGTGAATAAATTTCGCACCAAATGTACATTGTTGGACATTAAACCACCAACACGTTTACGTAGAGTGCGAACTGAAGAAAATATCGCAGCTGTATCGGCCAGTGTTAATGATGACCATCAATTATCGATTCGTCAGCTGGTGCAAGAATTGAAGCCGAACAACCTACTTCAACGAACAAATTTTTGGTGAATGGGCTCTTGGAAAGTTGACCGAAGATCCACTTTTTTAGCCAGTGTTCAGCGACGAAGCTCATTTTTGTCTCAATGGGTACGTAAATTAACAGAAATATCGATTTTGGAGTGAATATCAGCCAAAAGCATTGCAAAAGCTACCAATGCATCCAGAAAAAGTCACAGTTTGGTGCGGTTTATGGGCTGGTGGCATCATTGGACCGTACTTCTTCAAAGATAATGCGAATCGTTACGTAACTGTGAATGGTGATTGTGAGCGCTACCGTGAGATGATATCCAACTTTTGTTTGCCCAAAATGCAAGAGCTTGACTTGCATGACATGGGGTTTCAACAAAACTGTGCCACATGCCACACAGCACGCGCAACAATGGACTTATTGAGAGGCGAGTTCAGTAAACATTTTATTTCACGTTCGGGACCGATCAATTAGCCGCCTAGCTAGTGCGATTCAACGCCTTTTGACTATTTTTTGTGTGACTATGTTAAAGCTCATTTCTATACAGACAAGCTTGCTTCCTATAGCTTTTAAAAAAATCAGCCTTTAAAATAAAATTGACCACAATATTTGATGTTTTTAATATTAATATTTATTATTTATTTATTCATCTACAAGCATAGCTTAACAAATTAATTACAATTTTAAAAATAAAAATATACATGTTAAAAATTAAACAAAAAAAAAACAAGTGGAAATGTAAGAAGAACCAAATTAAAAAAAAGCAATAATAATTACAATAAAAATAGATAAAATATAATAAATACAGTATACACGATTATCTTAAAACTAAGAGTATAGATGGACAAGGCAGTTTTTGAAGCGGTTCCTAGAGTAATGCAATTCTAAATGCAAAAGTTGTTAAAAGATTTAACAGCTCTCGAAATTAGTAAATTGTTGCCATAGTTTGTTCGATCCGGTTTCTGAAAAAGAAAATATCATTAACTGAGTCATCTAGTTGGAGAATAAATGTGTATTAGATATAAAAGTGATAGACATTTAACATGATAACATTAAATCTCTCTTATAAACATTTTTTCATGCGCGTTCCTTTACTAAGAGGCAATATACCTACTAGCTTGCATCTAAAGGTGAGTATGAAGGCGAAAAATCCCAATTCATTTTTATGAATACCAACTTTGTGAAATGTCTTTGTGAGCTTTCGATAGGAGCAGAGTGCAACTTGTAGATATAGAATTCCAAATTAGGTACATATGTCGGCATATTCAAGAATGGATCTGACCAAAGTAACAAAAAGAAAAGGAAAAAGCTACGAGTATATATGTCAATTTGTTTTCAAAAATGACAGGACATTGCATTTTTTTATGTTTAGTTTTAAGCAGTTTTCATCACACCAGGGGTGCCAGCACGTAACTTGATACAATCGAGGATTGCCGATCGTCGATCAACTCGAAACAAATTATTTTTGACAGCACGTAATTTGAGACGAGTTCCATTGTGACTTTTACTTAAAAAAGTCATTGTGAACTATAAAATTAAAATCAAATGACTTTTCTTTGAAATTATTTCATCTAGTTTCAATTTTAAGTTTTTTTCGAAATGTTTTTCTTTTATTGATTGATTGATTTGGAGAGTGAAAGTGAAGGCGAAGAAGTGTCCTGCGCTAAAATCAAAAGAAAATATGTGAGAGATAATAGCAACGCATTCGAATTGAGTGAAAATGAGTAAATATTCAAAAAGAAAAGAAAGATCATGTACCTACATATAACATTTGTAAAACAATTTTTTTTTGCATTGTGCAACAGTTTAGAGTCAACAATGAATGTTTTCACACGATACTCAGCTCGTTAGATCTTCCAGAAGACGGAAGAAGAACATCAGTTCCACCAGTTCTACAGCTTTATGCAACATTAAATCTCCTAGCCAGTGGGAGTTACCAAACCAATGTTTGAACAAATGTGTTGCTAAGTATGGCACAGACAACAGTTTCCAATTTCTTTCGCCGAACGTTGAGGCTCCTGGAAAATAAGTTTTGTCCGCAATGGATTAAATTTAATAGCTCTAAATTTGGAGATAGCAAACAGTATTATTATAGGAATTTTAAACTGCCGTGAATAGTGGGCTGCGTTGATGGTACTCATAAAATTGGTCAAAATCTCAGTCTGTTTTTTATTTATTGACATATTATTTTGTTTTTCCATTTTTCTCATACAAAAATCACTGCCGACGATAACTAATTTCTGTCGAGTGAAAACTTTTGTTTCAAACGTTAGTTTGAAGTTTGTGTACTACCAAATCTGGCGAAACAATCGAGGACACACGATTGAACCAAAATGTGTGTTGCTAATGCTCGATTGTATCGACTAAACTCGGTTGTATCAAGTTACGTGCTGGCACCCCAGTTATACAGGATGCTTAAGTCATGTTGTACATTTAGGCAATCACACTGAAGAGAAAAGAGATTCTGCAACGTGTAATTTGTGAGTGCCACACTAAATTTTCTAACCAACTTATTTGTTTATCTTAATTTTTATTTAATTTTTAAAAATATTATGTACTTAAATGAACTTATTTCCTTAAATTCAAGAAAAAACATTATTTTTTTGGAATTTGTCTTTTACGAGTATTATCAGCTCAAATCTACGAGTTAGCAGACTGATAGTAATAAAAGAATCCCGAAAATTAAGTCCAAAAAAATACGTTGAAAAAAGGAAGAAAATTCTTCATAACAAATTCCGTTTTATTTTCCTTCGAAAACAAAAAACATTTTCTGACGAACTTTTTTATTTTCTGAGTTTCTGGAAATTTTTGGAATAAAGCTTAGTTTTAACACAATTTCAAACATTTCTGCGCAAAATGTTAGAAATTATTTAATTTTAACTCTAAAATATGGCATATTTAGAAAACTGTTTTAATATTGGAATACTTTCATATTTAGGGAGTCATCGAAATTAAATATGTAGTTAGACCATATCTTGCTGTAAAACAGTGTACTAAAATAATCTAATAACTAAAATTGTCACTTTAGCCCCTTAAATATGTAAATGTTGTAAGGTTAAGATAATCATTATGTTATTTAAATTTTATCAGCTTCCTTTAGAGAACATTAACATTTTTGAGCGGTGGTCAAAAATTATCTTTATGTTAAGTGTGTAACCCACAACTGCCACAAAGTCAAAGCTGGTCAGTCAGTCTTTGTCTGTTGTGGGGTACACACAAAGTCGACCATCAGTATACCTATTTACATTGTTTTTGATCAATTCATTTCCGAATAATGTCTTGTAATAGTTGTAGTGAAAAGGTGCATTCAAGACAACCAAAGTTGAAGTGCCAAAACTGCAATGACATTTATCATGCAGTATGTGTCCAAATTACGTCTATAGACATTGATACTATGAAAAAATCTAATAAACAATGGCTTTGCAAAAAGTGTGATCCAAATCCTACCAAACGTTGGCGTGAGTCATTATCTGAGGAATCCACCGCTCAGTTTTTAAGTGAAAACGAACCAAACTCTGCGACCATGACACAGAACACACTTCCAGTGAGTGATAGTATCACACTCAATATGATTTATGCCGAAATAATCGAGGTTAAGGAAATTCAAAGGCAACAAATACCAGAACTTCAATCAAAAAACAACGAACAAGAGCAAAAAATAAAACAATTAGAAAATAAAATCAATCATCTCGAACAACAGATCTATGCTAATGCAGTTGAGATTTTTAACGTGCCAATTGATAATGCTGACACTTCTAGCATTGATTTGGCGCTTAAAATCTTTCACGAAGGATTAAAAGTTAATGTAACGAAAGAAGACATTGACCATTGCTACACCAAAATAATAACCAAGCGGAAAAATGAGCCATCAAACAGCAAAAGCAGTAAACAAGAAAAAACTAAAATTCTACACGTCGAATTCGTTTCTCGTGGGAGCAAAGAGAAAGTGATGAGGGCCAAGAAGGAGAACAAAACGTTATTAACAACATCTTTATTCAACACAAGTGGGAAGACATAGACGATGTACCTGAACGACTACCTTACTCAGCAAACACGCCAGCTTCTCAAGACTGCAGTTGTACTTAAAGGGGAAAAAGGGTATAAATTTTTGTGCACTAGAAATGGAACAGTTTTTTTGCGGAAGAAGGAGGGTGACAATCCTATTAAAATAACTAGTGCTTCTGATTTTGATAAATTATGAATTCTCTTAATTCTGTTTCTTTTTCAGTTTCCAATGAGTGTAAATACCCAGTCTCCTCTCTTAATTTTGATAATGTTTTTTGTCTCCATCAAAACATCCGCAGAATGAGAAAAAATTTCTCCATATTATTGTCACAAATTGAGTCTTTTAATAATTTACCGATAGTAATTGTTTTGAGTGAAATATGGATTTTTGAAAAAGAACTTGATTTATATAATATAGAAGGGTACACACTTTTCAGTAATTGCAATGAAACATATGCAGCGGGTGGTGTGGCTGTATATGTAAGAAATGGTTATGCATGCAGTAGTTCTAAGCTTGATTTACACAGTGCCGATGTTCTTAAAGTATCGTTTGAATTTATGGATGTGATGTATTCGTTTTTGTGTGTTTATAGACTGCATGAATTTGTGAAAGGTGTATTTATAAATGAACTTACTGATATTTTAAATGCATGTAAAGATAAAAATCTTATAATAATCGGTGATATTAATATAGATATCTTGGATAAGCATGACAATGATACCGAAAAATATTTACTTCTTATGGCATCGAATGGTTTAAAGAGCTAAATAAACGAACCTACTCGAATGACTTTCTCATCGAAGTCCTGTATCGATCATATATTTATTCGACTTCATAAGTGTAACAGTTTTGTTTGCCGTGGTGTTTTATATGATTTCAAAATAACCGATCATCATATGATTGGTCTTTGCCTATATAATGATTCAACGTCTGTAAAACAAAATAACCCTAATGAGAAAGAAAGATACAGAATTGATTTCGACTTATTGAATGAAAAATTAATGTACGAATTTTGGGATTCCATTTATTTCGAAACGAATTATTCGGTTGCATTCGATCTATTCCTCGAAATTTTAAATAAACATATACTTAATTCAACTTTTCTAGTAGCACGTACTTCTACATCAAAACAATTTTTAAAACCATGGATGACACAAAATCTTCTGAAACAAATTAAATATAAAAACAAAATTTCATTGAAATGCAAAAAACATCCAGGAAATAAAAGACTGAATGATTATTACAGTTTACTGTGCAAAAATGTTCACAGAAAAGTTGAAGAAAATAGAAATAAATTCTACTCTGATTCATTTATTAGAGCTGGGGGTAATATTAAAAAAGAATGGGAAGTTATTAATAATATCGTAGGTAAAAATAAAAATCTTTCACACATCCAAAACTTGGAGATTGATGGCATTAAAATTGATGACCCTTTGACGCTGGCAAATAACTTCAATAATTTTTTTACTGAGATTTCGGATAAACTTAAACCATCAATTGATCATTGTATGAATAGTAATTGCTATGGATCATTAGCTATGTCTTCAGAAAATAATCAGCCGAATACCTTCGTTTTTCAATCATTTACTTCTCATGAAATTTATAAGGTCATATTGGGCATGGAAAATAAATATTCAAGTACAAGTGATGGCATATCTAGCAGTTTATTGAAAAAAATTGTTTTTAACATAGTTGATGTTTTATCCCATCTATTCAATAATTGTGTCTTCAATGGCTGTTTTCCCAAACATCTTAAATGTGCGGAAGTTGTGCCTCTTTTTAAAAAGGGAAACAAGACATGTTTATCAAATTATAGACCAATTTCATTATTGCCTACCTCCTCCAAAATATTTGAAAAACTAATAAAATCGCGTGTAGTCGATTTTTTAGACAAAAATAAATTCTTTAGCTGTAATCAGTTTGGCTTTAGAAAGGGATTGTCAACAGAGGATGCCATTCTTAAAGTATGTCCTCAGTTGTATGGTGGAATCAACATAAATTAATCATCAATGGCGATCTTTGTTGACATGACCAAAGCATTCGATATGGTTGACCACGACTTATTACTTCGAAAACTGTATTGTGCTGGTTTCAGGGGTTTTACTTTTGATTGGTTTCGTTCTTATTTAAATTTTAGAGAACAAAAAGTGTGCGTCAAGGGATCTTTTAGTGAGTCTAGAATGGGGTTCCACAGGGATCAGTCCTCGGTCCCTTGCTATTTTTAGTTTATATTAATTCAATTTTTGAAGTGCAATTAAACGGATCACCCACTGCTTTTGCAGATAATATTGCCTTGACATATCAGTGCAACTCAAATCTTGATTGCATTTCAAAAATCTCTGAAGACTTACACACGTTAAAAATCTGGTTCACTGAACACAAATTAGTAGTAAGTGAAAAAACCAAGTTAATTTCTTTTAAAGTTTCATCAAATGAGATACATGATTATAATCTATTTTTTCACGCATATGATTGCAAACAGTTTTGCTTACCGATTCATAATTGTGGAAAACAAAATGTTGCTTTAAACTCTTCTTGCTCTTCTTCCTGCTTCAAGGTTGAATCAGTGCAGAATTATAAATATCTTGGAGTGCTCATTGATTTCAAGTTAAATTGGAAAGATCATATAAATTCAATAATATCTTATATGTTGCTTGTTATACGTAAAATGTATCTCCTTAAAGATTTGTGTTCGAAAAAGTTACTTACCACATTTTACTACGGGTTAGCACATTCCAAATTGCAGTATGGAATTACAAGCTGGGGTGGTTCGTATTATAGCACTCTTGAACATTTGATTACAGTTCAGAAGCATTTGTTTAGGATCATTTGTAACAGAAATTGCTTTACTCATAGCTGGCCTCCCTTTAAAAAACTAAATATCTTACCATTAAGACACCTTTACATATTCAAGGTCTTAAGAGAATTTTTTAAGCAAAGTGGCAATATTCCTATTAGATATTCTCAAGCTTATAGTCTTCGTGTAAGCAATATGCACTTTGTATGCATACCCACTGCTTACAAAACACATTTCACTAAATTTTACACCTTTGTAGCCCCTTCAGTATTCAACAAGCTTCCATATTTTATTCGAACAATTTTGCAAAATAAAGTATTCATTAAAAAAATAAAAGACTGGTTATTTACAATGGACATTAATTTAATAGAAATTTTACTGAGAAGTTTATCTTTATTGCAATTTATTTAATGTATTTCTTGTTTTAATTTTGTATAATTTATTAACTTTATAAAAATGTATTATCTTGTTTAATCTTATTGTCAACTCAAATATTGCCTTGGAAATCTATAAATAAATAAATAAATAAATAAATAAATAAATAAATAAATAAATAAATAAAAAATAAATAAGTAAAATGTAATATAAATAAATGTAAAATAATATATTCTGATTGTCACCCCATATCAGATAGGTTTATAATTTTATAATTTGTATTGAAATGTCATTTCACACTAACTTTCTTAAGTTAAAAAATGAACATTATTATTTGATTCTCTATGTACTTGCATATATATATTGTTTATCTATATTTATTTTAGATGAAAAAATTAAATAAAAAATTAATCAATCAATCAAAAAATAACGCTCAAAGAAGTTACATTTTGTTTGATCCAGGACACTTTGAACGTTTTCTTGAAACTGCAAACAACAGGTGGACGGCTCTTTAGACTTGCAGGGTCACGAGGAGTCTATGGCCAAATATTTCCAAAAGAAAAACAAATTAAATTTTTCAACTGGGCGGGCAGGGCTCAATTGATAATAATTTTTCTACAGTGCAAAATCTGTCATAATATATTTTAAAGCAAATTTTTACTCCACATTTTTTAAATCATTGTATATTTTTCTCCTATAGCAAACTTAGCCAAAACCCTTTCAATTAATTTGACTTGTTTTAATTTGACTTTGGTAAAAGGTCTCATGCTTCCCACGTATTTTGGCAGCAGCGTCATTGATTACATACATAATATTACTGTATATACAACTTCATCCTGAACGAACTAAGTCATGTTGGCTGTAGCGTATAATACAATGTTTATAAGATAGGATATAAAACTAAGTATTTGAGAAAGTATAGGATGTCCAAATATTTCCAAGATTGAAACATTTATATACCTACAGACACATTTTCTGCACAATCATTTGCTTTGAAATAAAATATTTGCTCTAGAATATTGAATTTGAAATATAATAAGTAATTGATTTCCGGTCATGAATAGGAAATTCGTATCTTACAGTTGAGCGCAAGCAAGTACATACATAAAATAAAATATAGAGAGAGCGATTTGCTTGCCACATTTGATGTGATATAAAGTATCGATTGCGTTTTCTAGACATTCACTTCCTTTCCTGTGATATGACAACAACTACTATACTATACAAGGACAACGAGGTTGACGAGGAGGACGACAAGGACGATTCGACGAAGAAGATTTATAGGGCGGAAGTCATAGAGACAGAAAACCGATCGACTAAGCAAACGTTTTGGATGAGATCCTGTAGGAATATTATAGGGTGTATGGGAATGGGAATAGGATAATGCCAAAAAGGCATCCTTCGCTTTAGTTCGGTCGAGTCGAATCGAGTAGAGAAAGAGCAAAACATGGATGTGTGGATTTAGTGGAAGTGATATGGCTCAGAGGGATTTGATTACATTTGATATCCTTGGGGTTTCGAAACGATTTAGTCAAATGTGTAAATAAGCATAATGATTGATTATGTACAACGAGAATTCGGGGGGGGGGGGGGGGGGGTAGAAGTGGTGCTTTCAAAGGACACATTTCTATTGCGGGCTCTTTGCCAATATTTCTTCCTACTGTCTATACGCCTAGCCTATACTATATGAGTATGAAGCTCCAGCAGCGTATGTATGTTCATTAGATTAGATGTTATGGATGGTGAGAAAATTTTGTAGGCAAGGCACAAAAAGTGCTAATGAAATTTAGGTTAGCGTTTGACAGCTGAGTAGGGCTCTGTGCTCTGTGTATAAATGTCTAGTAGGTAGGTAGGTTTGTGTTTTGTATATGCCACTGTGCGCTGCGTACACCACCGTCTGGATTAATTGGATCCTCTAATTAAGTAAAAGATATGCCTTCAGCAGTAATTTGGATTCGCATAGGAAGACACACAGACATACCTACGTATGTATGTATTTTTGTAGACTTATAGCTAAGCTAGGCATTTCTAGCGTAGATGAAATGTTAGATGTTTTATATAAAGTGTCGGTGTGTTTATTCAAAAAATCATGAATTTGATTGTGTGACAAGCAACGAGGTGTTGACTGATGGGTGCGTTTATTAAGTTGGATTTATGTATGTGGGGGATGTTTACTTCATGGAAAGAGGAATGAAATATACATACACACAAACAAAAATGTAAATTGCTTTTTTTGTTGTTGATAAATTTAACTTTTTATAGCTGTTTTGAGGATTTGGTTTATATTTTTTGATAAATTACAAAAATAAATACAACACGAAACTTATATTGTAGGCAATTAAATGGAAAAAAAGGATTAAGAAATGCTAGCGGAAGTAAGAATTGTTAATAGGGTGAAATAGAGTAAGGATGTACTGAGTCAAGAAGGATTTAAGTAATTCTACAATATCTGAATTAGAATTTTGTATAGGCAGATTTTGAGTATTTAGCCATTTGAATCGACTTTATGGTAATTTATTATGAAAAAGGTAACATTAATCTTTGGTTTCCTGATATTTTTAATACGGTGCATTCAAAATTTTAAGCCAAAATTAAGGTTATAAGCTTTCAATGATAAGTCTTGTAATGTAACCACTATAAATCATATTTAATTCATAATTTTAACTAATTTTAAAAGTGCATAGATATCCAAGTTGATTATTTCTAAGAAAGGTTTCTGGTGTGTTAAAAATAAAAGAAATATCAATGTTAAAAATTTAAATTAAAACAAATTTTAGAAACAAAAAGAGGCTGGGATGCGACCCACACTGATAACTTCCCACCCCGTCTGCCGATTTGTCTTGCTTAAAAGTTTGTCTATATGTATCAATTTTTACCAAATTTGCGTAGTATTTTTTGTAGATTTTATTTTTTCATGAAAAAACGGACTGTTGGATTTTTATAAAAAAATTACTGAATATCGAAAACAATATTTTCTGCGAAATAAAATAAGTTTAAAGGCAATATTTGTGATTTTTGAAAAGCTATACTTGAGTCGAATGTAAATTTTTACGAAGTTTTAGTATTGTTTTTTTAAGGTTTATATTTTTTGTAAAAAAAAAACTGTCAATTCGATTTTGCTCAAAATTTTACTGAATATTGACAACAATATTTTTTGAAAGATAAAAGTAGTTTAAAGCCAATATCTCAAAGTTTTGAAAAGATATTTGAGTCGAAAATCAATTTTTACCAACTTTTATTAATTTTTGTTTAGGTTTTTTGTAAAAAAACTGTCAATTTGATTTTTCTCAAAATGTTATCAGATGTCAAAAACATTATTCTTCGTTGCACAAAATTGTTTTGGAGATGAAATCATATTTTAGTCGTAAAATTTTCGAGGTAACAAATTTTGTTTTCCGTTTTTTTGATTTATAAAAAAATCGTTAATAAGATTTTTTTCCAAAAATATAATTGTTTTGTATCACGTTACAATATATAATATAAAATTTAATTCAAGTCTCTAGCGTCATTGGTTCATGAGATATTTAGAGTTAACCAAAATGTTCACCTTTTTTTAAAACTGCTATGGAAAAAAAACCACCCACGCAATTTTCTTGAGAGCCCTTTCTGCCTTATTATCTGTATAATATATACATATATACGGACGAACGAACGTACGTTCACACGCACGCACATACATCTTTCTAAAAATCTTTTATTTCGACTCTAGGGACCTTGAAACGTCGAGAAATGTCAAAATTTTCAATTTGACAATTCGGACCCATTACAATAACTTCCTATGGGAAGTTAATAAAATTTAATTGCAGTAAAATAGATCTTAGGGCCGAAAGGCATTAGTATTAAGTGTTATAATTTAACTTAGAGTGTCCGTATGGGACCAGTAAGTTAGTTGTAAGTTATTGTTAATTAGGCTTGTTTTATAAATTTTTGTCTAGATTTAAGATTGAAGTATTAAAAATTAATTTGAAATGAGAAAAAAAAAAGTGCGTTAAACTGTCATGCAAGGGGTCTTGGGTTCAATCCCTGCCTGTGCCACCTAACTTTTTTCACGGGTACTGCCTCTTGCGAGGAATTGACAAATCCTCCAAGAGTAATTCTTGTCATGAAAAGTGCTTTCTCAAACTAGCCGTTCGGATTCGGCATATAAACTGTAGGTCCCTTCCATCTCTGACAACATTACTCGCATACAGGAATGGTTGAGAATTGTAAGTCACTAGGCCCTGGTTCTCCATGGACTGTTGCGCCATCTAATTTATTTATTTATTTTAAATAATCTCGACATCAAATGGACGAAGTCACTCTTTTAATAAATCCTATTTAATAAAGAAATTAAAAAACTTTGGTTTCTATTCTAAGTTTTTGAAATGGTTGCAATCCTATCTTAAGGGTCGAGTATAATTTGTTTGCATTGACGAAGTTTTTTCAAAACCAATTTTGGTTTCATCTGGTGTGCACCAAGGTAGCCATCTTGGACCAGTTCTTTTCCATATTTTTTTGAGTGATTTACCTAATACTTTCCTCATTTCAAGTCAACTTCTTTTCGCCGATGATGACTTAAAGTTTTTTTGATGTATAAAATCTATGACTGCCATCTCTTACAAGGCAATATTTCGAAATTAGCCCAATAGTGCACGAAAAAAAAACAATTATATTAAAATGTCGCTAAATGTCAATGTTGTTATTTTTGTCGCAACTATTCTGATATCATCTTTGACTACAAAAAAGAGAATCAAGTTCTGGAAAGAGTTAGGGAGAAGAAAGATCTTGGAGTAGTTTTTGACCCTAAACTTAAATTTGTTAAGCATATTGAAATTAGAGTATCCAAAGCAAATTCCCCACTCATATGTGTCTGTCGTATGTGTATATATTTAACTATAGTCTTCTAACTGTAGATTCTTAAATCTCATATTGATGAAACAAATAAATAAATATGAAAGTCGGCCAAGACACTATACGCCTAATATGAGCATTCAGTGACGTTGAGAACAAAACAAAATAAAATAGAAACGAATTTTAGTAAATTGATTTTCTTATAAAATTCTATAAAAGCTACCCTCTTGACTTAAGTTAAATTTTCAGAGATTGTTTTTCTCTCCTATATTATGTCCATTGTCTAATGATTTAACGTGTATCTTCATAAAAAAAGTCTACAGCTTTTAAATCACGCAATCTAGATGATTTTTCTAAAAGAAATTTTTGTTTGACATAATGCGACAATCATTTTCAAAAACGAACACAAAAATGGCTTCATACAGTAAATTTATAAAGTTCTTAGGTTCTTAAGCAAAAATTCAATAATAACAAAGTCATAAGAAATATTGAAAGCTTCTTCTATTACATACCCACGTAACATACTCGTATATACGGTATAGGTGTAGGCATTCAGACGACAAAAATTTCAAGTTATGTTCGCTCGACTAAGGTCAAGTCAATTAGGGTTTTGGCAATTTTTGCAAGCGAACAAAGGAACATGTCCTTTGACTTGTGGTTTTAACCTTGAATTATGGCCACTTATTAATGAAAATACTGTCCAAGGAAAAAATAAAGTAGTGTTTGCTTTCTATCAGATGCTATAAAGTATACCAATATATACCTATACAAGTATACAAATGTGTATAGAATTGAAACGTGCCAGCCGGATAACAAAAAAAGAAACGAATATACCCAAAAAACCTTATATAACATAAAAAAAACTCCTGCCATTTTCTTCCTTTTCGTTATCCCTTAATTATTATTATTATGGTCCTTGATGTTCTCTTAGTTTCATTTTTCTATCTTTTTGTGTATACATACATATATTATAATACTGAGAGTATATGTGTTTTATTTTTGTGTATATCTAGTTCCTCCATTAAATATAAGACTGCTTGGAGCGCATACACCACTATCGGCAGGACGTCGATATGATCTCTTGTGCCAAAGTGCTGGCTCTCGACCGCCTGCTGTGATAACGTGGTGGCAAGATGGACAACGCTTGGAGAAAACCACAGAGACGGTATAAAGTTATTTTTATAGAATAAAAAACATTGCATGTGTAATTTTGCTTTTTCGTATGAATGAGTTTCTTATTTTTTGTCATCTTAACTTTTTGTTAAAATATAAAGATATTGAATATTGAAGGATTAAATTCTGTCTCAAAAAAATGCAATGAGTTCATGAAGTCTCAAATAAGAGTTGCAATAATGACAAACTTGGAAAATTCATTGCAACAGTCAAATATGTTATGTTCTAATGAAGTTCTTTAAAATGCCAAGCTTGGCTTCAAATTCAGTCGAGACAACAGAACTGATTCTCAACACCATCAAAAAATCAGCTTTTATGAGCTCAAGGAGAGGTAAAGGCTTAAAATCTAGATGGTATGACGAAGAATGTAAGAAAAGTAGAAAGAAATCGTTCATATTGCTGCGAGGTCTCTACACCTTTAGGTTAGGTTAGGTTATAGTGGCTGTCCAAGATGGAAACGGACACACTTAGGCCAGTTTAATGGCCCATTATGATACCACATGAATCTTGAGGCATCCTCCTAAGCTCAATGGAACCAGTTTGATTCCCTTACGAAACGTGAAAGGCTGATTATGTTGATATGATTTAGATCGCTTAGATCGTTAAAGAAGAATTCTCCTAGGTAATTCTTGCGTTTTCGAGCCAGAGCAGGGCATGTGCAGAGAAGATGAAGAACTGTTTCCTCCTCTTTCTCGTTCTGCAAAAGTCATTTTAGAATACACCTAATCTCGCGGCGTGCTTTCCTATTAGACAGTGTCTGGTTATGACACATATTATCGAGCTTATATGCGATCTGTTTAGAGAGAGCAAGCCAGTTGAACGTTTTAAATCCAGTGTTGGCCAGATGTTTTTTGTGACTTGACACGTGGTGATGTTGTTCCACCTGGTGCCTGCCCTCCTCACAGCGTCTCGCATTGGCAACAGTTTAGAAGTAGCGATTGGTATGCCAGTACGTGCCAAACGTGGTAGGATGGACTGTACTGTACCGTTCCTGGCGAGTTCATCTGCCTTACAGTTACCTGGAATGTCTCTATGGCCCGGCACCCAGCAAAGGTGAATGTTAAACTGTTGCGCCATCTCCATTAGAGATGATCGACAGTTATGGACTGTTATAGAGTTTGTAGAGACAGAGTCCAGAGATTTAATAGCGGCCTGCCTATCTAAGAAAATGCGGATATCAGATGTTGATATTATGTTTTCTTTAAGCCAGGACAAGACTTTGGCGATAAAAGGCCAAAACTTCCGCCTGAAACACGCTAAAATGATTGGGAAGGCGGAATGAGAGACTTAATTTCAGTCGTTCAGAGTGCACATCTCCACCAATCCCTTCTTTTGTTTTTGACCCATCTGTATAGAAATGGATCGACTCATCTTCCAGGAATGTCCTATCCTCCCCCAAAAAAAATCTGGGAGGTATAGAAATCTGGCAATTTCTGTCGAATTGCAGTTGGGGGATGGTGTAGTCTGTGTGCTTTGGAATTGATTCTAAATAACTAAGAATTACGGAGTGGCCAATGTTGTTGTTAATCCACTGCGATGAAGCTTTGAGGCGAATAGCAGAGCTTGCAGCTATTTATTTTCTATTTGGTGTTAGGTAGAGTAAGGTGTCCAGTGCCGCAGAAGGGGTCGTGCGAAGCGATCCGCTTATACATAGGCAAGCTGAACTTTGCACTTTATTTAATTTATCCCGGTTTATACCTTTCTCTAAAGCAGTCCACCATACTGCCACACCGTACATTAAAATCGGTCTGATTACCGATGTATATATCGAATGCGTGATTCTGGGTTGTAAACCCCATTTATTACCGATGGCTTTTTTGCAAGAAAAGAGAGCTACAGTAGCTTTTTTCACTCTTTCCTGTACGTTGCGTTTCCAATTTAGTTTTTTCTCTAAGACAAACCCAGGTAATTAGCCTCGTCTGAGAATTTTAATTGGATTCCTTTAATATGGGGAGGGTTGACAAATGGAATTTTGTATCTCCTCGAAAATAAGACCAAATCGGTTTTGTGTGGGTTAACACCCAGTCCACACCGATCAGCCCAAATCAGCCCCACACCTTTAGGCAAATAACTTATACAAAACGTTATGTAGACTCAAAAAGAAAGCTTTTTTTGAATAATATGCCTTTAAATCTGATTCATTGCAGAGACGCTAGATCATTTTGGTCAAGTGTTTATATTCTAGGTGGAAGAAATAATATTAACGAAAAGGTCATAATATTGACTATTTTGGTAGTCAAATTGACTTTTAAATAGTCAATTTTCAGCTGATAATCACGATAAATAGGACAATTTTCGGTTGTCAATTTTTGTATCCGAAATTTTTTTTTAGAACTTGGTAGTCAATGTGACAACTGCAGTAGTCAATATGACAAATTTGGTTGAGAGAATTAAAACAACGGTTGTCATATTGATTAATGTGGTAGTCAATAACGAAAACTGCGGTAGTCAATATGACAATTTTGTTTGAAAGCCGAAATCTAATTTGACTACCGGATAGTCAATATAACAATATTTGATAGTCCTTTTTGGACAACCAAATTGTCACATTGACTATCGAAGTTGTTTTATGGATTACTTTTGTTGTCATATTGATTATACCCGAAATTGACAATTTAAAATTGTTCTATTGACAATCAAGTAGTCAATTTCTTAACATAACGTTGTGATATTGTCTATTTTGGTCATCAATGCGACAATTTGGTCAAACTTCAAGTTGATTATTGGCGATTGTTATTATGACAACTTTTTTTGTCTGTTTTGAAAGACTATCCGTAGCGGTCACTGAGCAAATGTATATAAGTTTTGCTATACCTTTTATCTACATTGAGGAACTTTATTCCCCATTCTAAATGGTGGAACCCTTTTACGCGTTAAGAAAAATGAAGAATAACAAGACGTCGGTGTTAGATGGTGTCCTTGCCGAGTTTTATGAAAATGCCAGCTCACAATTTATAAAATAAGTTTTATTCTTACTAAAAACAAATTTTTCTAGTGAAACCATCCCATTTAATTTTCCTGCCACATATATTTCTACAGTTTTTCAAAAGGGTGATTCCAACCTTCTTGAAAACTACAGAGGAATCTCTGTATTCGGAATATCTGTTGCTAGACGTGTTGTAGATAAAAAAAAAAAAAAACAAATCTTTGCTTTCAATGCTTACTTTGTTGAATAAAACGCAGTTACTTATTCTAATTTGCATAATCGGGTATATCAACAAAATTTATAAGAATAAAGGAGTAACTTCTAAAAAATACAACTGCAACTTTTTCAAACGGCATGAAGTCTTCTAAGTACTTCGAAACAGAAACGAGAGTTCCGCAAGGATACATTGTAAGTCTTTTGATTCAATCAAGGAAATTGAAGATAGTATCTCAGGTAACGTTTTATTTGGAGATGTCTTAATCAAAATGCTTTTATATGCGGATGACATTGTGATTTTATCCGATAACCCAGTGACTATGCAACTTTTAATCAATAAACTTAAACAATACTGTGATTTGTGGGGTCTTAAGATTAATGCAACTAAGTAGAAAATAATGGTATTTATTTATTTATTTATTTATTCATCTATCGAGTTTTCTCTTACAGATTGCTTAAAACTAATATAAACTTAATTCATATTTACATTTTCACTTAATTGTAATTTAAATACATTTCTTTCAAGACTTATATCTAAATTAAATTTAAGTTCATTAAATAATTTCATACATCTTGTGAATGGTTCATTACAACCGTAATTATATCTATGCAAGGGGATATAAAACAAATGTCTTGATCGTATATTTCTTCCTGGAACATAGATATTTAAGAGATTTAGCAAAACAGGGCATTTTATATGGTAAGACAATATATCATAAACAAACATCACACAATTTACAAGCCGCCGATTTCTCAGCGTAGATAGACTAATCAGGGCACATCTGGTGGAGTAAGTTGGCATTTCCGGTAAATTCAATTTTAATTGTCGAACCATAAATCTAGTGAAAGATTTTTGAACTTTTTCAATTCGATCTTTTGAAACTGTGTACAAAGGATCCCATACTACTGAAGCGTATTCCAAATGTGGGCGGACAAGAGAAGTATAAACTGCTTTAATTGCGTAAGGGTTAGAAAACTCTAAGCAATTTCTTTTTAGGAAACCTAGCATTGAGTTTGCCTTTGCCACTATAAAATCTACATGAACGGAAAAATTTAGCTTTTCATCAAAAACAACACCAAGATCTTTTACTTCAGATCGTCTTTCCAATGCAGTGTTTGAAATATTATAGTCATATAAAATAGAGGTTTTTGCCCTAGAAAATGAAAAAATATTACATTTTTTAATATTAAGTACAAGAAAATTTTGTTTGTACCAGAATCTCAGAATCGAATTTAGAGCACTTATCGCAACTCCAATCCCAATGACTCCGATATAGAAGTATTGTCCGAGTTCAAATACCTTAACATGACACATAACCCCGAAGAAATGTCCCAAGATCCTTAGAACAGGAAAAAGACGTCGACCGTGAAAAGAATACAAAATGGTTGAAAGTACGATTTCCATTCAAAACGTTGTCAATATTTCAACAACTGTTACCGAAGCCATTTCATATAAATACGCTGGAAATTGGGAAAAGGCAATTGAAAACGAATATAATGCCCGTATATTAAGATATTCTGGGATTAGCAGTGAATAATAATCTTTTGCTACATAACCTTGATGCCGAAACAGCAAAGTTATGTAGCAAAAGGTCAAAAGAGTCAACTCAACAACTCGAAGGATTTGTTGACTCTAAAAATCCAAAAAAGGTATGCAAACTGAAAAAAGCTGGAAGGGAGTGGAACAAGAAATTGAACAGTTATCTTCTCGAAATAGGTTTCAGAAGGTGCAACGGCGGCGATAACTGCGTGTATGTTATCCCAAGCAACAATTTTTGGTAAAAAATCGGCTTACAAACCGATTTATAACCCGAGGTTATTTACCGAAAAGTAAATGAAATCGGTAAAAATCACGGCTGGGAAACGTTCCAGAACCATAACCTTAACCGAAATGGTCAGTAACTTTTGAACTTGGGTTTTTTCTTGGTAACAAAAAACCGATTTAAAAGAGTTAAATAATAACTTCTTCTAAACCTGGGTTTTTGTGTGGTAACAAAATTCCAGCTTTAAACGGTAAAATAATAACTGCTTATTGGAGATTAAATGTAACCGATAAGAAACGGTTAATATCTTACGTTTCGTTGACGTTATTTTGAAGCGTTATGGTGACGTATTTTATTTACCAGTTATAACAGGTAGTAAGGAAACCTACAAATCGGTTTTTTTAATACCTGGTTTGAACGTTGTAATTAGGTTACTCAAAAACCATTATTTTTCGTCGGTTAGAATTAGGTTACCAAAAAACCCAGTATAATTTCGAAATCAGTTACTTTATAACTTTCTTGAAAATAAAATTCCTTTTAAATAAAAAGAGGTTAAGAAATTACTTTTTACATGTTTTTTATTCATGTTTAAACTTAACATTTAACTACTTTATGAACTTAAAACTAATGCATACTTAAGTTTATGTGTATTTATATAACTTAAGACTAATACAAAGAATTTAATCGGTTGCTGCCCCGTCGATGAAAAAAAATACACAAATTTATTAGAAAAAAAAAAATAAAAGCAATATTCTATTTTTTAGTTTATTATAGCTACATAAATATATAAATATAACTATATAAAAATAAATGTGGGTAAAATTAACTTACATTTTTCCTAGCCTGAAACGGTCCTGTTTCAAGTACGTTTTTATGTATGCGGATCCCTCCGCATCGCTAAAGTTAGGGAACCTCTTCCTGACCGCCTCCACCATCACTCCAAAAATTTGCTTAAACACATCTAACCGTTTTTTGGTGACCGTCCCGAACCACGAGTATTCGAGAAGCAAAGTGTCTTCAGACATGCACCTGGACATTGTGGGAACAGTTTTCGAATCTATTTAAAAGAAAAACAGAACGAAACGAAACATAACACATAGAGAAAAATAATATTAGTAAAAATACATTAGTAAAAATACATTAGCAAGAAACATTATAAAAAATACACAATAAAACAAATTATTTAAAAATCAATTTGACTCAACTACCAATAAAATAAGTTTTTCTATAACTAGTTTTACATTTTTAGTAAAACTGGTAAGATTATAGCCGATAAAATAATTACCAAATTCAAAAGTGTTTTTTTTAACCTAAAAAATCAGTTATTTTAAAGCTGGGTTTGAACTTGATAGCTAGAATTGGTAATAAATCAACCAGAAAATTTAAAAAAAAGTAAATAATTGGTAAATATAAACCTGATTTATGACCCAGGTTTCAAATAGGATTTTTTAAAGCCAATTTTAAACCTGGGTTATTAAAATACCTAAAAAAAAGGATGCAAAATTACCTGAAACTAACTTTGGGTTTATTTCAGGGTTTGTTTTTACCGAAAATTTCCCGCAGTTAAAAGATAACCTATTTCAAACCATTTTAAAACCAAGGTTATTCCAGGTAAAGTTAATAACCGCGGTAATTTTGCTACTGAGGTAACAAATTGTTGCTTGGGATGTGAATGAAGAAAAATGTTTCAACTTAATTGCAGTTTATGTAGATGATATGATGATTGCATGCTCAACAGACTTATATCAAATACCAATTTAGAACACAATAAATTATTGCATAATTCAATTGTGATGATAGAGGTGAAGTTACTAAGTTCCTTGGAATTCAAATAGAGCGTAACAAATTGAAACAGCAGATAGCCATCTATCAGAAAAACTACACATCAGAATTTTTAAAAACGCAGCGAATGGTAATCTGAAGACCTGAAGACTATAAGCAGTACAGAGGCCAAATATATGGCTCTTTCTCAAGCCGAAATCCCATTAATGAAATAGTAATTTAAAATCCAAGCATCTTAATGTCTAACAATTATTTAAAAACCCAGTGCATCATCCAAGAATTAAGTACATAGACATACGTTACCACGATATCCGACAATTTCACGAAGGCGTTATAGAACTCAAATATTTATGTACCCATAATATGACCGCAGATATTTTTATGGAAAATCTAACGAAATGAAACACAAGACATTTTCATCATTATGTGGTATTACAATATTCTATCAAATTTCATAAGTCATAATGCGTTGTCATAGGGGTTGTATTGTATGTTTAAAGCGGTCCCTAGACTATCAATATTATTGAACAATATATTACACAATATTATTGACTGGTACCCCACACTAAACAATATTTCGCACAATAAATTATTTGAGAATTCTTTATTTGTGCTTCAACATCATGCTCGATGATATGGATTATTGTTGTGTGGCAATTGCTCTTACTATTTCATTAAAAAAAAAAAAGAAAAAAACAAACGCAGATGGATGAAGGACTGGTACAAAAAACGGAACGTGTTTGCTCATCAAAATTTATTAAATGAGCTGGCTTTGAGCGAACCAGGGAGATGTTATCACTATGAATATTCAAAACAAATGCCAAAATATTGTGCAAATACATCCACAGACTATACAATAAATTTGGTTGCACAATAAATATCAAAAGGATTTTGATTTTATACAATATATTGCACAACCCTTAAATATGAGCCCTAGACTCTCAATAATATTGTGCAACATCAAATATTGCACAATAATATTGATAGTCTAGGGACTTAGGGCTTAAGTCTTTTTTTTACAACGAATAGTTTATATTGATGGAATGATGTTTAGTGCGTTTGACTGTTATACCAGAGGTTTTGGGTTCGATCCCTGCCTATGAAATCTATAGTTTTTTCACGGGTACTGCCTCTTGCGAAGAATTGACAAATCCTCCAAGAGTAATTTTTGTCATAAAAAGTGCTTTCTCAAAATTCGAATTTTCGCCAAAAGCCTTGCTGCAACAACTCAAAAAATAATCAACATTTATTTAAAATTTAAAAAATGTAATACTTTAGAAAATAACCTACATTCGAATTCCATCATCTTACATTTTCTACATACGAGTACATATAACATCAGCCATTATATTTTCAAAAACAAACACCAGACAAAACCAAAATCAATCTCAGTAGGTATGCGGGTAAATAGATCAAGAGTGAGATTTTATTCTTTAAGTGCAACCCCTCTCAATGTGTCTGCATCAAAAACCTCCCATCTTGCGAGTATTGTTCCATAATATGATTCTGAAGAGTTGATACGTCTTCTTCAACTTCGACCCACTTTTAAGCCATCTGTTGTTACTTCATCGAATAAAAAAAAAGAAAGAATTTAAAAGGATATGCAACAAATGAAGAACGTATTTTGTCCTTCAAAAAATCCACCAGCATCATACAATAAGAGGATAGACAGAAAAGAAGTGTACTCGTATATTTACTCAGACAAAAACCCACATACACAAAATAACCTTGAATGCACTTCAAATAAAATTGCTTTCGTTTGATATTAGAACGAACTTTGATCGAAGCAGAAGAGTTGTGGTACATCAGGACAAAAGATGTACAAACTCGATGGCATCGCTCCTTGATGCACTTTCATCCTTTGATGATGGGTTGGCCGCGGACAAAGTGGATGTAGTTTTTTGTTTGTATCTTTATTTTCTTGTATTTGCCTTGTATCCATGGAAATGTTTTCTTTTATTTTATAGACTGTTTTTTCTTTAAGTGAATTTTTTCTTTTAGTTTATATCTTATCTGCATTTATTGGATCGAAAAAAGGAATCTCTTTAACGTTGCTCTAATTTAAATCTTGTTTTTTGGTTTTTCTTTTTCACAAATATAGACCTCAAGTGATGGAAATCAAACAACGAGTACATTATCAATAACACTAAGCCGAGCTGATGCTGGAAAGTATCTATCTTGTCGATCCTATAATCATGCAATACCATCCGAGCCACTAGAAGACGGTTGGAGACTCGATATTCAGTGTAAGTACATATATTAAATTTGGTTTCGAAATTAAGTTTTTGGTGAAAAGACTGACAACATTCTTTTATCTATCTCAAAGTACGATTAATTACCTAAGTTAACTCAGAGTAAATGTAACATTTTGCCATATGATACAAAAAAATACCTAAATACATTTTTAAGCTCATTGAAAGATTAATATTAATTCTTTAAGGAAAAGTTGTTTACTCTGATTCTATTACAATACATGAAGATATATGGTTCTGAAAAAGATAACTTTTACAAATCTACTCATGCGTTTGAAGTATCAATAGGTTACGTTAGGTTAATGTGGCTGTGGATACAAAAACCACACACTTAGGCCAGAAGAAAGGCCCATTGTGATACCACATGAATCTAGAGAATTACTTCCCACTAGTCGAACCATTTTGAGCTTTTTATAAAGCGAAGGAGATATCTGATATCCTTTTTAGCTAGTTCACTTGGATCATCAAAAGAGTATTGTCCCAGATGAAGTTTGCGTCTTCGTGAAAGAGTAGGGCAGGTGCAGAGGAGGTGAGAGATTGTTTCTTCTTCTTCCTCGTCCATGCAGCTCCTGCAGAAGTCATTTGAGGCTACACCAAGTCGTATTGCGTGTCTGCCTATAAGACAGTGTCCCGTAAGGACACCTATTAGGGAGCTAATATGAAGTCTGCTTTGGGATAACAAGTCTTTAGAGCGCTTTAGGTCCAATGAAGGCCATATTAGTTTTGTGGCTGCGCATGTTGGTAAATTGTACCACTTAGAGTTTGCTATCTCGAAAGCTTTTTCTTTTAGCAGAAGTTTACATGTAGCTATCGGTATACCTATCTTCTCCCTTTCAGGTCAAATAGGTATGACAGTTCCATTTTTAGCGAGTTCTGTGGCCCGGCACCCAGCATAGGTGAATGTTAAATTGCTGCGCCATCTCCATAAGAGACGATCGACAATCGAGGGCCGTTAGAGAGTTGGTTGAGACTTGATAGCAGCCTGACTGTCAGAGAAGATGCGTGTATCAGAAGTTGATATCACGTTTTCTCTTAGCCAGGAGAGAACCTCTTTGATCGCTAAAATTTCCGCTTGGAAGACGCTACAATGATTAGGGAGGCGGAATGAGATGCTTAGATTAAGCTTTTCTGAGTACACACCACTACCAACTCCCTCATTTGTCTTGGATCCATCTGTATAAAAATGGATGCTTTTGTCATCCAGGAGTTTTTTTGTCTTCCCATTCATCCCTGGATGAAATGGATACCTGGAAGTTTTTTCCAAATTGGGGTTATGGAATCGTGTAGTCTATGTACTTTGGTATAGAACCAAAGAGGTTCAGAATGATGGAGTGCCCAACATTGTTGTTGGTCTACTGAGATGAGGCGTTGAGTCTTATGGCTGTACTCGCTGCCACTTGTTTGCTGAAAATGTCAAGGGGTGTCAGATGGAGGAGAGTGTCCAACGCTCCTGAGGGTGTGGTTCTCAGAGCCCCGCTAATCCAGAGACATGCAGTGTGTTGGACTCTGCTGAGTTTGTCGTAATATGTGACTTTCTCCATTGCAGTCCACCACACTGCAACCCCGTACATAAGTATTGGTCGGATGACCGATGTGTATAGCCAATAAGTTATGCGAGGTTGAAAACCCCATTTGTTTCCTATGGCTTTCTTGCAAAGGAAAAGAGCTGCTGTAGCTTTTTTAACTCTTTCCTGAATATTAGGTTTCCAACTTAATTTTTTGTCCAACATCAGACCAAGATATTTGGCCTCATTGGTGAAAATTAGTGGTACACCTTTTATTGAGGGAGGTACAATTTCTGGGATCTTGTATTTCCGCGTAAAAAGGACGAGGTCTGTTTTTTGAGGATTAATACTAAGTCCACAGTGATCTGCCCATCTAGTGAGCATATTGAGTGCGTTTTGGAGGAGGTCTCTCAGTGTATTTGGATGTTCTCCTATGACGGCGATAGCAACATCATCGGCATACGCAATCACTCTGTAGCCTTCTCTCTCAAGGGATATTAGTAGCTCGTTAACCACTATGTTCCACAGGAGAGGGGACAGAACACCACCTTGCGGAGTGCCTCTACTGACAGACCTTTTCGCACAAAAATCCCCCATCTTGGAGTTGATGATCCTGCTTTTTAGCATTAGATTTATCAATTCACAGAGTGAGTATTCGACGTTTAGGGTCGTCATAGCAGAAGTGATAGCGGATGTGTCAACGTTGTTGAAAGCGCCTTCAATATCCAGGAAGGCCACCATAGTATATTGTTTTTGTTCTAGGGAATATTCGATAGTTCTTACTAAGGTGTGCGAGGCTGTTTCTACCGATTTCCCTTTGCAGTAAGCATGCTGAGACATCGATAGTCTCTTATCAATGCTGTTACGTACGTGGATATCAATCAAACGTTCCAGAGTCTTGAGAATGAATGATGATAGGCTAATAGGTCTTAGATCTTTAGGGTTGACATGCGAACATTTGCCCGCCTTGGGAATGAAAACTACCTTTACTTCTCTCCATCGCTGAGGTATATGGACCAAATCTAGACAACTTTTAAAAATCATCTCAATGAAGGGCAGAGTTATGTCAGTCGTAAATTGTAACTCAGCTGAAGTATCAATACATCATTACAAAAAGTCGGTTGTAAATTTAATCTCAAAAGTGTTTACTTTTAAAACTCAATTATCACTTTTTAAGTTTGATTGATAAGACTATTCTAATACACTATGGCGTAAAGATACTTTTTTAAAAATGCTGCGATATAGTATTTGGTATCTTTTCAAGAGGCATAGAACTTAATATAATTAAAATGTAATATTTTCAATAGAATGATCAAAATGTTAGATTTATAAGTTCACTAATTTCAAGGTATTTATAATATAAAAATAAGTCGGGTTTTCCTTCCAGACGCTATAACTCCAGAACGCACGAACCGATTTCCACGGTTTTGCATTCGTTGAAAAGGTCTCGGGCTCCGTGGAGTTTATAGCAGACAAAATTCAGGAAAATTTTCAACAGAAAAGTGGTGAACTTCGTTTAGCTTCCCATAGAAAGCTATTATAAAAATTCCGATTTGTGGAATTGAATTTTTTTTAATTTTTTGACGTTTCAAGGGTCCAATATTCTAAACCAAAGCTTACTTTTGGGAACCTTTTTTAGTCAACCTTATCTCGAGAAACGTCAGAGATATCGACTTCAAATAACGTTTGTTTTAAAGATAATAAGAAAAAATGCAAAAACGACTTTAAAAAAAATTAAGTGAGTGTTTTTTTTTATCATAGAGCAATTTAAGAAAAAAGTGAAAAATTTGGTTGACCCCACTTATATAAAATTCCGTATTACACATTCTGAGCAAATTTGGTATAATTTCGAAAAAATCAGTTATTTTTTTTTTACTGAAACTTGAATATTTGCCTAGAGTATGACGACGTGCGAACATCGGCCGCCGCACAAGACATGCAAGGCAGCGAAGAAAGACAAAATATATTAAGAGAAAATTCCAAATTGGCCACAGGTGTTTTCCATTGATGCGCTAGGTCGCATGTACATGTACACTGTTCGTCCTAGAAATGATGAATGTTTTTATTTGCGACTGCTGTTGGTAAATGTACGAGGACCAAAATCATTTGCGCATTTGAAAACTGTGAATGGCCAAAACATATCGAGAAGCTTCTGATTGAAGTAGGAATGATTCGAAATAATGTGCCGTTGCTGAATGAACAGCAAAAACAAGTATACGAAACATTAATGCAAGCGGTGAACAATAATACTGGTGGTCTATTTTTCCTGGACGCACCTGGAAGAACAGGGAAAACATTTGTCATTTCATTGATCTTGGCCACTATTCGATCAAGATGTTACAAAGCTTTGGCATTAGCATCATCTGGAATTGCGGCAACTCTTCTAGATGGCCGTCGTACTGCACATTCTGCGCTTAAGTTGCCACTCAATTTAAACACAATTGATACTCCAACATGCAATATTTCCCGATCCAGTGCAATGGGAAAATTGTTGATGCAATGCAGGCTCATTGTTAGGAATGAGTGCACAATGGCACCTAAGAAATCACTTGAAGCACTTACCTTCACACTGAAGGATATTCGACGAAGTAACAACATCCAACGGAGTTTTTGATCTCTCCATTTCCACCACATAACTTGCAACTCAAAGTTGGTTCAGTTATTATGATATTGCGTAATTTGAATCCACCGGGACTTTGCAACGGTGCTCGACTTGCGGTGAAAAGACATATGCCGAATTTGATTAAGCAACCATTATCAACGGAAAGTACGCAGATGAAAATGTATTTATTTCTCGAATACTGATTCCGACTGATCTTCCACTTGACTTCAAACGATTGCAATTTCCGGTTCGCCTTGCGTTCGCAGTGACAATTAACGCTTCGATTCAGTATTTACTTTGGATTCACTTTCATTTTTTACTTAAAGAAGTTCAACTAAATTTCCCTTCATTTTTTTAATCGAAATTTATTCATTACTGTTGTTAAATGAAATAAAAATTTTCCTTTTCAAATATAAAACAAAAAAAATAATATTTCTTCATTTTTTAATCCCCAAACGAAATGTTACAAAACACAAAGTCACCTGGTGGCGAAACGGAGTTCGCCGGGTTTGCGCAGTCGAGTTTTGGATTACAAGCAAGAAATTTCATCTTATACATAGTTTAACTCATCGAACAGTTTAACAAATCATGAAAGCGTTTTGGAGATGCTAAGCTATTGGGTTTGATATTCCAAAAGCAATTGTTAGATTTTCGCATCATAGGCTGTCCTAATCTTAATCTCTTGTGCTAATGAATTCCTGATTCGTTGGATTAGCTTTCTGACATTTTAATACATAAGGCTATTTTCTGCCTTGGAAACTTTTTCTACCTGTTTTGCTTGTAATAATTAGTACCATCAACTTTTCATATTCGTTTTTAGATTTACAACCCTGCTCTTTGGATGTGGAAGGGTAATTTAGTAGGAGTATGGTAAGCTCATTAAATTCTGACCTAGACATCATTTTTTTTTTTTTGAAATGGGGAACCAAAAATTGAAAACTGCAAATCTCGATATGCTCGGTATGATGTATCTCAAAACCCAAATATTTCGGAAAGATCACATACGTGAATTTACCAAAAATGGCCCTTTTTTCCTGAGGGGATATAAAAAATTTTTTTTCTTTTTTAATCATTATTTAAACAAAATATGGTCAAGCAAAAAAAGTATGTAGTTGCATTCCTACCCTCAAACAATTCAACCCTTAAAATAAGCACCTAAATGAATGCTCATCAATATACTATCTAGCCTAATTTCGGTCGCAATGTCAAGAACAGAGATTCTTGTTTTAACCGTACTACGCGAATGTGGAATACTTTGCCACTCTGTCTTTCCTAGTCATTACAATATTTAGAAATATAGGTATGGTTGAACTTACTGAATAACATGTTGAGGCTTTTTGTTGACGTGATGAATATTTAAATAATTCAAAGTTTGCCTGTAGCGATAACTATTTACGATACTATTGGCAGTGAATCCAATTATAGAAAACTGATGAAGTGAATACTGCATCATATGATTTGAGCAGTGCCTTACATTACGCGCTTACTACAAAGCAGGTTGCACCATTTAATTCAAAACTGTTTTTGGTGGTTAAATAGGCTAATTCAGGAAAAATTATTTTGTAAGAATCAGCAAGCAGACTGAACTCCACAAGTACATTTTTCGAATGTCATTATGGATTCTTTGGGATCCCAGGTGCAAATCCTATAGTTCTAACTTATCGATAAATATACTTCATCGCTGAAGAAAATTTTCTAGATTAAATTTATAATGAGTTTCTATAACAGCTAAGGACCCCATTCAGCAAACACAATGTTATGTTCATTTGCCTTTAGCTTTTGGGTTACTGAATTTTATATTCACGACACAAAATTCACCAATTTCATCTCTAAGAAAGGCGTAGGTATTGTGATTGACTTGAATTTGGTTGTCACGGGCAGCGGCAATGCTTTTGGCCTTAAATTTGTCGAACAAGCTGAAAACAGTCCTCCCAGTATGACGATTATTGTGACCGTAAGACTTAGGGTTTGCCACAAGACGAAACAAAGACCACACCAAAACGAAACTGACACTCTTCGATTTTGACGAAATCGAGACTTGTATCATGGGTAGCCTTACGGTCAACATAATCTTGCAGTCTTATCTCTTCTAATCAAGGTTTCGTTTATTGGGTTTAAGGTTTTAAGTCTTGGAAAAAACATTTATTATTCGTTACGTAAAAGATCACAAGCCCGTTTGAAATGTTTTTGGACATTATCCAATTACAAGTTTTTGGCGGATCATGACATTTCGATAACAGGTTGTAGAAACCAAAGCTACGCGCAAATATGCCAGGAAATTTTTTTGGTCTGTCATTTTTGAACCATGTCCAGGGCACTCATTAAAAAAAGTTGTAAAAAGTCTTTCTTAAACAAAATGGTTAGCGCGAGCTGATGCACTAAACGCCTTTTATAATATTCATCAAGAATTTAAAGAAGCTTTGATGCTTATCACCAACGTTTAGCATGTAGTCAGGATAATTTTTTATATTTAATTTAATCAATAGGACGCGAAATAATACGACTGGTTTCTTCGGTTGATGATCATAAACTGTCATTTCTCTTTTATTTTATTTTATGCTATTTCTTATGTGCTAGTTTAGTATTGCCACTGCTTAACTATTTTACATTTTTGGCACTTACAATTTACATGCTACTTATTGTTACAAATATTACTACGCTTACATGCTAATATTGCACCATGCTATAAATATTACTACAAACGATTTAGGACAGGCACGACCACGAGAGTCCAGATAGGAAGCACTTAGTCGTTAAAAAATGTCCAAGCTTTAAATTACCATACTTACAAGACTTTTGCGCTCAAAACACTTTACACCACTCCACTACTTTAAAAACAAAATGGATGTTTTTAATAAATTTGATGAGTGCAATCGATGAATTTATAATTTGGCTCAGAGACAATTTTGATAACTTTGATTCATCAGCCAAACAAAAACAACCGACTTTCGCATATAAGGACCTTTCTGAAAGGCCAAGGTATAAAAGCTCAAGCCAGACTTTTTTTTGACGGCTGACGTAATTCTAACTGGGAAAGAAAGATTCAAAATTGAGACCTTTCTTTCCATTGTAGACACTCTAAGCGTTCATTTGAACAGCGACGTGATTCGTATACGAAGATTGGCCAATGTTTTAACATTTTTTTTTTCGATTAAAAAATCTTAATTCAGAAGACTTAAAAGAAAACTACTAATCTTTTGCTAAAATTTACAATGGAGATGTGAACGGAGATGAATTACATGCCTGAATTTAAAACAATTCTTGAAAATTAGACGATACAAAAATGAAAAAAAAAAACTGAAAAAAACTATTCTAGAACTTAAAATTTTTTTTTTAAACAAATATAATTGAGGATTAATTTCCAAATGTTGAAATTGCACTACGATAGTAATCAATTGCTGTGGAGAATGTTAATTCTATGAGTTAAGAAGAATAAAAACGGGACATATACAGGACCCCATTTTCGAAAAGTGCCCAGGGCCTCCAAAACGGTAAAGACATCTTTTGACTTGCATTTTAAAATAGCTATTTTTCAAATATATCATTTTTCGTTGCAATTGTCGTTCTTTTTTTTTTCTCGGTAAGGCTTAGACCTGGAAAATAATTGTTTAAAAAGTATTTTATTTTATATTTCAAGAGTTGATTCATTAAGAAATGTTTACAGTATTTTTGAGTTTCTTCAGAAATAGTAAAATACAAAATTTTTACAGATTAAAATAAAACGAAAATTGTGTTTAATGTTCAAATATAATGATTTTAATAACATCCAAATCAAATTTCTGAAAAACGTACAATTTAAAACCTCTTTAATAAGAGTATTGCTATAAAACTAGTTTTGAAGAAGAGCTCAATAATATAAGTGCAATAAAACCTTATACAATCTGGTTTCGGTGTTGTCTCAAATAAATTTTAGATAGAATCGAGCTCGTGAACCAATAGCAACAAACCCTTGTGGTTTTGATAATACAATTTTATAATTTGGATGTATTTCTGAACATTGTGTTCTTCCATAGTGAAACTGGCAAAACAATGAACAAAACTGAAATGAAAATCAATTTGACATTGGCACATGTAGATTTTCCAATATGACCAAGTATCAAAGTATACGTAAGTCTCTATTGGATGACCCTTTCTTTAAAGTACTGTTAAGTTATTGTATTTAATTAATTCATAAATACCATTATTGTGCATAATTTCACTATAATACTTAAGTTTTGGCAGCCTTTAAAAAAATATAGCTTATGTATAAACTTAATTGGAATTTAATTTAGCATTTAACTTCATTTTATTACTATTTCAAAGGTCTGTATAAGCTTATTGAAACAGCACAATACCAATATTATTAATTCCAATGATCAAATTCTTTTGATGTAGCATTAAGTATAAAAGGTCATTATATGCAATTTAATTGCACTGAAATGTGTCAAGTACACAAACAAATAAATTCTTCTTATATGCCTATCTCTACATTTCTTAGGTTCCATTCTTGTAGAAGAAGAATATCTTCAAAGCTAAAACTCCTTACAATATTATCCATTTACTAAAATGTTCAAATATCACTCTATGTTTAGGTATTATGTTTTGGAATAAAAGCTAAATCTTGGGTGATTTATGATAACAAGGGAAACTTTGTGTAAAAGATGTACAAAATTTTGTATCTATATAAATGAATATTATTGTACGAGTAAATATATGTATATTTATAATATCTAAACAAAAATTCGTTTATCTGAAAAGCAAATACTTATCCCCTAATTTATGCAATGGCACATCTTCAATTTATCGATACTCAATTTATATACATTGCAAAACAACGAAAGTATCTCTATCTAAATATAAAATAGTCCTTTTTGTTATATTCCATAAACCTAACTTCATCGAACCGAACTGAATTGAACTGAACTGAAATTGTACTGAACCGAAAATAACAGAACACAACACAAGATAGAAGAACAGAATTGAACTGAACTGAAAATAGAAACATGCTTATTTCTACATCACATATTACTCAAACATTATATTATTCAATTTTCGATATTTATCTTTCTTGCAGACGTTCCCGAGACCTACGTTCGTTTGGGCACATCCCTTGACCCCAGCTCGATACGAGAGGGCACAGATGTTTATTTCGATTGCTTGGTAACAGCCCATCCGATTGTTTACAAAGTCGAATGGCGGCATAATGTAAGTTCGCTCATCATCATCATGAGTACTCGTAGTATATTGTAACATAATCGAAATTCTAAATACTGAACTCTTCGACGAACTGAATCTTACAAAATGTTCCTCCTTCCCATTCTATCATATCCTTGATATCCGCTTCCTTCTTTGCACGCCAAATACGTCATATAAATGGAGAAATACACAAATATCCTGATCCCATGCAGGCTTAAAGAAATTCTGAAGTTGACGCTTAAAGCGTTCGTCGTTGTCAAATTGCGTCAAACGGTGGGTGGAGGGGGTGGCACTTTCCGTCAGTCTCCGTCCGGTGGCAAATTGAAATTTGAAATTAATCGCAATACTCGAATAATTCAAGACAAATACAATTATCTCCAAAGAAAGGACGACTTCGATTTCCACATTGTTCTATACATTCATATGTGTGTATTATGTTGTACAGTACACATAGAAGAGAAGTACTTAGGTATTATGATTGTTGCAAACTCGAATTACAGTTTCTGGCAAACTTTGGTTTCATAGTCGTCGTCGAGGACGATTGTATTTCAGATGCGTTCAACTGTGGGCCTATACAACTCGAAGTCTCTATTTGTATTGCATTAAAGGATGTGTGATGCAATTGAGCGAAATCAGCTTCAGCTTCAACATCACAGGAAAGACGCTTACCATGTATTGTGTATGCATAGAATAGTGTATACAAAATACGAATAACAATTAATCAGAATATACATATATAGAACATATGTATATATGTGGTATAAATTTGCGCTGAACTAAGTTTACTACATTGCCGTAAGATTAATTGTTATTTTCGTCATTCGGTTCAAAGGATTAATTTCTCTTTTAGGGTGAACTCTTGTATTATATAGTTTATTATGTAAATACATAATTATTTGAACTAAAGGAGTATTTTGTATTTACATAGGTATATTTATATTCGTTACGTACAATGCAAAGATACATATTATTATCATCATGCATCAAATAACATACTGAAACAAACTTCAGTTATATTATAATGTTGTTTATGTAGTAAACGTTTAGTTTTGTTATACTCGTACAATATCGTCTTATTGAATTTTACAAGTGTTCCTTATAATAGCTACCTACTTTATGTGTATGTATATCTATAAATAGTTTTTTAAGGGTAAATAAAATCATATTGAGTACCTATGCGTTCTATATTTGTAACTCGATATATAAAATAAAACAAATATGTATAATGGAAATCGGACTAAATCAATTTAAATTTAATTAAATTGACAAATCGTGTATGTATTTACTTTTTTAAGAAATACAAGATGAAAATTAAATTGATGCACTAATATAAATTCAAAAATATAATTACCTATATCTCTGTTATACATCTTCAAGGATGTTTAATGAAATAAGAGATGATTGTTTCTAAACAAGAAAGAAACTGTTAACAAATTCAATTCTCCACTTATTTTAAAAACATACTTTCTTTTGAATATATTTTTAAATAATTTAAAATTTTGATACAAAAAGTCAAAATCCACAGGATTTAATACATAAGAATACATATAACACTTAATAATGATAAATAATACACATATAAAAATACTGCAGTGTGTGATTTCTGGTGTGTGCCTATGTACTTTGGTAAAGTTCGCAATACTTTTTTTCATCGGCCAAATCTTAAGAATCAGAAGAGACATCGACATCGACATCAAATAAATTTTGTTATACAGAAAATAATGCAGAAAGATGCAGAAAGGAAAGAAATTGAGTGGGTGGTTTTCTTACCATAGCAATTTAAAAAAGAGGCCTGGATGCGACCCACACTGATAACTTACCATCCCGTCTGTCGATTTGTCTTGCTTCATAGTTTGTAGGGTTTCGTGTTTTCTTTCTTAAAAATTTATATTTTGCAAATAATGAATTAGATTGATTTCAAAATCAGTTTTTGTTAAACCAAATTTTATCAATTTTAGTATCATTTCTTAAAAGTTTTTATTTCTTAAATAAACAAATAAAAATTGTATGAATTACGAGTGTCATGAATTTGAAGTCAATACCTTCTATTTTTCAGGATATATCGAGAACCGAACATCATTTTTTACCAAATTCGCGTACTATTTTTTGTAGATATTATTTTTTTTATGAAAACACTAACTGTTGGATTTTAATAAAAAAATTACTAAATATCGAAAATTATATTTTCTGTGAGTAAAATTAGTTTGAAGGCAATATTTTTAATTTTTTTTAATTTTTAATAACTTTTATTCATTTTCTGTTTTAGGTTTTTATTTGTTGTATAAAAAACTATTAATTCGATTTTTCTCAAAATTTTTCCTAATGTTGAAAACAATATTTCTTATAAATTAAATTTAGTTAGAAGCCATTATCTCAAAGTTTCGAAAAGATATTTGAGTCGAAAACCAATTTTTACCAACATTTATTAATTTTTTTTTGTGTTTTTATTTTTTTTTTTTAAACTGTCAATTCGATTTTTCTCCACATATTTCAGAATGTTGAAAACAATATTTCTTATAAGATAAAAAAGTTTGAAGCCTTAATCTTAAGTTTTTGAAAAGATATTTGAGTCGAAATTCAATTTCTACCAACTTTGAGTAATGTTTTTTTTAGGACTTTATTTTTTATAACAAAACTGTCAATTAGATTTTTCTCAAAATTTTATCAGATATCAAAAATATTATTTTTCGTTGCGCAAAATTGTTTTGAAGATGAAATCATATTTTAGTCGTAAAATTTTCGAGGTGATACATTTTTTTCAGTTTTTTTGATTTATAAAAAAATAAAAACCTTAATTGGATACCTATTTCTCCAAAAATATACTTGTTTTGCATTACGTTACAATATATATTATAAAATTTAATTCAAGTCTCTAGCGTCATTGGTTCATGAGATATTTAGGGTTAACTAAAATTTTTACCTTTTTTTTAAACTGCTATGGTAAAAAAAACAGCCATGCAATTTTCTTGAGAGCCCTTTCTGCATCTTTCTGCCTTATAATCTGTATAACAAAATTTATTTGAAGTCGATATCTCTTCTGGTTCTTGAGCTATGGACAACGAAAAAAACGTCGCGAACGTACGGACGTACGGACATACGGACATACGGACGTACTGACGTACGAACGTACTTACAGACGCAAGCAGAGACATCTTTCTAAAAATCTTTTATTTCGACTTTAGGGACCTTCAAACGTCGAGAAATGTCAAAATTTTCAATTTGACAAATCGGACCCATTACAATAACTTCCTATGGGAAGTTAAAAAAAGTTGAAAATTTTTGTTAACCCGAAATATCTCACGAACCAATAATGCAAGAGACTTGAATTAAATTTTTTATTATATATTGTAACGTGATACCAAACAAATATAGTTTTGGAAAATATGCCAATAAACGGTTTTTTTTATAAATCAAAAAAAAAAACTAAAAAAAACAATAAAGGAGCTTATAAAAAGGTTGATGCTTCAAATGCATTTGATAAACAATTAGCACATCTCGACCTGTGACGTCAGTGGTCTAAAGTAGTGGAGTGCGTAGTGCACACGACTTATAAGACTGAGCAAATCTGATATGCGTGGGTTCGAATCCTATGTTGTGCATAAAGTTTTTCAAATAAAATTGGATTAAAGCTCAGCACCACAAAAAAGGAGACTGATGAGTGCAAAAGTGGCAAAGCACGAAATAGCTATATCTCCAGCCAAAACAATGAGTGGTAGCACCTTTAAGTTGTTGTTGTTGTTCAAAAACATTCTAAAAAAAACAAATTTGTCACCTCGAAAATTTTACGACCAAAAATTGATTTTATCTCTAAAACAATTTTGTGCAACGAAGAATAACGTTTTCAATACCTTGTAAAATTTTGAGAAAAATCGAATTAACAGTTTTTTTACAAAAAATTAAAAACCTAAAAAAAATTAACAAAAGTTGGTAAAAATTAATTTTCGGCTCAAATAACTTTTTAAAACTTTGAGATATTGGCTTTAAGCTAATTTTATCATTTAAAAAATATTGTTGTCAACTAAAATTAGGTGGCGCAACAGTCCGTAAAGAACCAGGGCCTAGTGACTTACAACTCTCAACCATTCCTGTGTGCAAGTAATTGCAGGAATGGAGGGGACCTACAGTTTTATGCCGAATCCGAACGGCTAATTTGAGAAAGCACTTTTTCATGACAAGCATTACTCTTGGAGAATTTGTCAATTCCTCGCAAGAGGCAGTACCCGTGAAAACTTTTTTTTTTTTTGTTTTAATTAAGGTGGCACAGGCAGGGATTGAACCCAAGACCTCTCGCATGACAGTCCAACGCACTAACCATCATACCACGGGTAGGTACTACTATTGTTGTCAACATTCAGTTAAATTTTGAGAAAAATCAAATTGACATTTTTTTTTACAAAAAATTTAAAACCTAAAAAAAATGAACAAAAGTTGTTAAAATTGATTTTCGATTTAAGCATCTTTTCAAAACTTTGAGATATTGGCTTTGAATTAATTTTATCTTTTAAAAAAATATTGTTGTCAACATTCCGTAAAATTTTGAGAAAAATTCTTAAAAAAAAAAAATAATACTAAAACTTGGTAAAAATTTACTTTCGACAAAACACGAAAACCTACAAACCTTTTTATCAGTGTGGGTCGCATTCCAGCCTCTTTTTATTTTTGTAATCTTTGTGGATGTCCTGCCATAGCACTGGGCGGCTTTGGACAGCTGAAATTAAACTTTCAGTGTTTATTGTATACATATCTTTTTTCTACGTCGCTCAGTGATCGATTGAAAAATTAAAACAGATTTGATTACAGAGCGACGTCGCTCGCTCTGTCGTTTAAGAAATCACTTAGTTGCTTAGGGTTTATGTGGCCACCTCCATACGATCTCATGTGTTCTAATTTTTTTTGCGTCGCTCAGTCGTTCGTCGCGCATTGCGTGGCCGGACCCTAAGGATCAAAAATAAAAAGATACAGAAAGGACTTTCATAAAAATTTTACATTTTTTATTAATCAAACAATCTAAACAAAATATTTGTCAATTAAAATATAAATCAAAATTTTTTTAATAATAAACATATTTGTATAATAATTTTACTAGCATTATTAATAAAAAGAGGAACAGCTCCTTTTCGTTTTTGATTTCCTAAATGTAATAGAAGGATTAAATTGTCAAAGTTATTTATGTTTTTTTTTTATTTTATATCCATTAGTATTTATTTGATTATTTATTTTTTTAGCTGAAACTAATCGAACTCCATTTGATTTTGCTGAAGGAGAAAGGCGGGTCAATAAGTCCGCGACTTTTGGAATAAAACACAGATTTTTTAATAAAAAAAATAATTTTATTTTTCAACGTAGTCTCCCTTGAGCTCTATACACTTTGTCCAACGCTTCGCCAATTTTTTTATCCCCTCCAAAAAAAAATGATTTGTCGAGGTCCTCAAAATAAGCCTTTGTTTGCGAGATGACTTCATCATAAGATTCAAATCTTTTTCCACCAAGCCATTTCTTCAGGTTTGGGAACAAGAAGTAGTCGCTCGGAGCCAAATCTGGAGAATAGGGTGGATGAGGGAGAAATTCATAGCCCAATTCATGGATTTTTGCCATGGCAACTGCACATGTGTGCACCCTTGCATTGTAAGCAAACGCGGCACCCATCTTGCGGAAAGCTTTCTCATGCCCAAGTGATCATTCAAAATTGAAACCACTGAGCCATGCGAGATCCCTACGGCTTCCACAATCTCTTGCACTTTCAATCTTCGGTCGGCCAACACCATATCGTGAATTTTTTCGATTGTTTCGGGTGTAGAGACCGCAACTGGGCGTCCAGGACGTTCGGCATCTTCAGTGCTTGTACGGCCACAACGAAATTCAGTAAACCACTTTTTTACCATTGAAATCGATGGTGCAGAGTCCCCATAGTATTTATCAAGCTTAGCCTTGTTCCCGGTAATGGTTTCTTTTCGCAAGAAATAATGCTTAACCCGCCATTGGTGACGCAAATTTGACTTTGATCAATGGTGACGCCGGTCTCATGGACCGGGTTTTTCAACTGAAGATTTTTCGAAATGTGTTACTAATATTTCGTGTTTTTTTTTAAATACATGCGCCTTGACAATAAAACAAAGATATTAAATCAACAGAAGATCTTTTATTACAATACACAAATTCACAAAATTGTTTTTTTAGAGCATTAAAAAATCAAAGTTTTTTAATAATACATTTTTTAAAATTAGGTAAAAAATTGAAAATTAGATATTTTTTAATAAAAATTAGGTTTTTTGGTCTCTCGACATTAGGAACTTTAGTAAAATGAACAAAAATTAGTATCCTTCCAAAAAAAAAATAAAAAAAAAATACATCTCAAAAAACTAAATTTCTTCAGGCAAACAGCTATTGCAATATGGCACTACGTGCTCTAAAAACAAATATTGTTTACATTTTTGGCAAAAAATACTTCGTTTTTTTTATTTATTTTTTTATCCGCACTCATAGTACCGGCCAGTTCTTGAAAGACCAGATGTCCCAGGTCCACCTTTTTTATTTAAAATCTCTGAAATCCTTTATTATTTTACTTACATAAAAGGTGACGCACGGTCTTATGGACCGGGGTGGTCAAAAAAACACACTACGTGTGCTCACTGCAAAGTTTCGACGTCAGCTGATGGTGGGGGACGTGCAATGCGGCAGCTACTCGAAAAGGCAACAAAAAACAATAACGGAGAAGAAAGTTATTCGCATTTTTTCGCACACCCGGTCTCACAGACCATCAGTAGGCGGGTTAATAAGCACACAAAATTAATTTTTTTTCATTTTCTCCTCAAACTAGTGAGTAGTCTGATAAAAAATAGCTGTCAAACACAAACTAACTGACGCAGCAAGTTTAAATTTTGACAGGAGTCAACTGACAGTGATGCCTGTTGATAGGAGCAGAGTTGCTGTTTCAGTAAAGAGGTCAGAAATTCAAAAAGTCACGAACTTATTGACCCTCTATTTTGTAAACAAAAAATGATATTACCTTTAAAATAATTGTATGTATCAAAACAGCGTTTAAAATTGTGGTAAAATTTGTAGTTAGTTAAAATTGATAAAAAATTAACAAAAATACTGCATAAATATTGATAAAAGTGGCTATTGATTTCAAAATTATTTTATTTAATACAACAAATTCTTTCCACTGGGAATTTTTCTAAAAGAAATGAAAAACCCTCGAAAAATTCTATTTTAATTTGAGTTAAGACTAGGATTTCTCGGGAACAAAAAAAGGTATTGACATTAAACTTATTTTATCATATGCAAAATATGGTTGTACTAACCATGGTGTGATGATTGGTTAGTATAGGACTGTCATGACAGAGTTCTTGAGTTCAATCCCTGCATGTGCAAACTTAGATTTTTTCCACGTTCCTGTCATGAAAAGCGCTTTCTCAAGACATATGTATAAGCTATATATACAAAAATGTGTCTCGACTGAAGAATCTTGAAAAAAATATGGGTCAAACTTTTCTTTTTCTACCCATTGTTTTTAGTAATATTTTGTAAAACTTTTATAAATAGCGACAGATGGGGTGACGTGAAATAGTATCAAATGAAATAACACCAAATTTCAAATTTGGTCTTATTTCGTTGTTCAAAACGAAATAAAACCAATTTGGCTTTATTTCGATTTATAAAAAGAAATAAGGCCAAAAAAATAATGGAAACAACGCCGAATATTTTAAAATTAAAGTTCACTTTTTTACATACAAAACACGCAAAAATGGTTGATTTATTGTCTAGAATAGCTACTTTTGCTAAAAAGTTTTTTTTGAATTGATAGCACGGCAGCGCGCGTATCTACTAACAGCTAGGTATGTAAGGGGGGCCATACTGCCCCCCTGCAACCCCCCTGCTTGGGATCGCTATAGGATTTGGGATGGGTGTGAGTGTGGGTATATGCAAAGAACATGAATGCGTTGTGATTCTTTCATAACTGTGAGCCATACTGTTTTTTTTGTTGTTGTGATTTTAGTGCTCAAATGCAAAAGTTCTTTGCATATACCCAAACTCGCACCCACCGCAAATCCTATAGCGATCCCAAGCAGGGGGGTTGCAGGGGGGCACCATGCCCCCCCTTACATACCTAGCTGTTAGTACGCGCGCCGCCGCGCCATGCTATCAAAAACGAAATAATGCCAAATTTTTTGAATTTGGCTTTATTTCATTTGGCGTTATTTCACGTCACCGACAGATGGGAACAAATATGAAGTTATGAGTGTGAGTCAGTTCCCAGATTTTTAAACTTCCTCTTAGAAGTTATTGTTATCAGTCCGATTTGTCGAATTGAAAATGTTGACATTTCTCTACGTCACAAGATCCCTAGATCATACGTCCGTACGTTCGGGAAGCTTTTTTCGTCGTCTATATCTCAGGAACCATTAGAGATATAGGATTCAGATACAGATACATTTTTATACCGATACATTTTTGTACAGATAATAATGCAGGAAGATGCAGAAAGGACTCTAAAAAATTGAGTGGGTGAGTTTTTTACCATAATAATTTCATTTACATTTCTAGCGTCGCTAGCGGCTTGAAGTAAATTTAATATTATACATTGTTACGTGATACCAAACTGATATAATACTTAAAAAAATTCAGTTAACATTTTTTATAAATCAAAAAAAAAACTGAAAAAAAAATAATAAATTGTCGTCACCTCGAACTTTTTACGAACAAAAAATGATTTGGTCCCAAAATAATTGTATGTAATGAAAAATAACGTTTTTGACAATTGCTAAATTTTAAAAAAAATTCAATGGATGCTTTTTTTTTACAACAAATAAAAACCTAAATAAATTTACTAAAAATTGGTAAAAATTGATTTTCCACTCTTTTTAAAAATTAAGATATTTTATTCCAACTTACTACATCTTATAAAAAATATAGTTTTCAACATTCAGTAAAATTTTGGGAAAGCTCGAATTGACAGTTTTCTTACATAAACTATAAACATATAAAAAAAATAATAAAACTTGGTAAAAATTGATTTTTGACTCAAATATCTTTTTGAAAGTTCAAGACATTGGCATTATATTCGATGTTTGATATCTCGTGAATAAATAAAGATTATGGTCTTTTATTTTATAATTTCAGTCTGTGCTTAATTTTTTTGTTAACGTAAGGTATTGTCCTTAGAAAAATCTAAACTGCAATTTTTGATAAGATATATGTATAAACTTTCAAGAAATGCTACTAAAATTGCTAAACATTTGTTTTTGACTAAAAATCTTGTTATCAAAAATAGATTTTAAAATCAAACTATTTTATCATATGCAAAATATTGTTGGTAATTTTGAGATAATTTTATAGAAAAATTCAACTGGCAACTTTCTTAACAAAACACGAAAACCTACAAAAACACCAAAAAAAAAACGGATAAGAAATGGTTTTCCACTGAAGTATTAGGAAAACAAAGAAAGGTATTATTTATTTCACACAAAATATTGTTATGAATATTTTGTTAAAGTTTTAAGCAAGACACATCCAGAGACGGGATGGAAAGTTATTAGTGTGGGTAGCATCACAGCCTCTTTTTTCACATACAAAACGGAACGGTATGGCCCCTTCATTAATTAGCTGAAGACATTTAATTCTAACCTTTTTAGACCATTAACTACTTTAAAACAACTGTCAATAAAAAAAAAACAAAAACTGTCTCTGTTTAGGTGGCCCAATAGTCTGTTGAGAACTAGGGCCTAGTGACTTACAACTCTCAACGATTCCTGTTTGCAAATATTGTTGTTAAGAATCGAGGGGACCTACAGTTTAAATTCAAATCCGAGCGGCTAATTTAAGAAAGCACTTTTTATGACACGAATTGGCAGTACCCATGAAAAAGTCTTTAGATGGCACAGGAAGCGATTAAACCCAAGACCTCTCTGGCATAAGAGTCTTACGCATACGCATTTACCATCACGACACGGCTATTAGCGGTTTATACTGATACTTTATTTATTATCTAATTCAAATAAAATTTCAATTTTCTTCCGCTGCATTTGCAAGGCATTAAATAGGTTTTTTTTACGATTATCCAAGTTTGTGGTAAGTTGAATCCGAAGAACTCTATTGGCATTTTTTTATAATAAATAAAATCTTCCAAAAAATTTCTGCCAAGAATTGGTAAAAATTAGTCTTCGACTAAAATATCCTGGGAACAAAAATAAATATTGAAATCAAACTTAATTTATCATATACACAATATTATTGTTAACTTTTAGTTAATAATTTTCGACTCAAGTACCTTGAGACAAAGACAAATGTGTAGTTTATCAGTGTGTGCAGCATCCTAGCCTTTTTTATTTTAAAATTTTTGCGACGAGTTCTTTCTTACGTTATGGGTGGTCTTAGAATGAGCTGAGCTATGGAATGAACCGTTCGGAACTCAGGCCATCTAAACTCATCTTTTAGAGACACCTGAAAAACGCATCCTAAAATAAATGTAACATTGGTAATTGAAGATTAATAGTTTCCCATTTGGGGTTACTTCAAGTCATTTGTTAATGCTTTGTTAGCGTAGAAAAAGGTTCATCAGATTTACCTGTATGGGTATGTTTTGTATTAGAGAAACCAGGATGAAAAACAAAGTTTCTGGTGATAAGAAAAAATTCTGCTAATGCTCAGATTTGCGTATGCAGCTATTCTATGAATGTAGATAAATATTAAAATAAAAATACCCGATTTAATGACAATTTTTAGGAAAATTAAATGCTGAAAAACCACTAAAATATCATTTTATTTTTTTTGGTTTTCACATCCTGAAAACAATTTTGACAAATAATAAAAAATGATTCTGCTTACTTTATAAAAGGAAACAAAAACTAGGGCTGAATACAAAAAGCTTAAGATATATATAGGTGATTATACAAAAGTTGGGTAACTTTTGAGGATATTTTGTTTACGATAGTTTTTAAATCAAACTTCTATAAATTCGGGTGTATATAATAGCTAATCTAATTAATATATTGTTCCCAATCGGGCCAGTCACTTTTTTGAGTAATGATCACTTAAAAGCACTAAGTAACAATATTAAAATAATTATTAATATGTAATACTGGGAGAAAATACTATATCAGTTTTCAAAACAGACTTTCGACATTCAACGTAACGTTATTCACTTATCTTTTACTACTTTAACATAGTTTTACTTAATATTTTAAAGTAAACAACAAACAATGTAAACAAAATCTAACAATATTCATCTTAAAAGTACTAATGATCAAGAAATGAAGAACAATAACAATTTACCTGACACAGAACTGACGCCATAGGACTGACGAAAAAGACGAAATTTGAGATTATAATCAGGACCAATGTTTTTTTTTTTTTGTAATTTCGAATATCAACAAACTACATTTTAACAAATCATAGTCTAATATGTATAAATAAAAATAAACTTTAGATTAACAAAAAAATAACGACTCACCATAGGACTGACATGTTGACTGGCTAAGCACGTGTATAGACAACAAACATAACCCAAACTTTGGTACAGATATGGTGGCCGTCAAATTGTGCGACCGCAACTAACTTTATTGCCAACATTAAAATTAAAAGTGGGATTGTACAGTGAGTCGGCGATATTTCGCACGAATTTCAAATTTAAAAAAGAGGCTGGGATGCGACCCACACTGATAACTTCCCATCCCGTCTATCGATTTGTCTTGCTTAAAAGTTTGTCTAAATGTATCAATTCTTACCAAATTTACGTTCTATTTTTTGTAGATTTTATTTTTTTTTATGAAAAAACGGATTGTTGGATTTTTATAAAAAAATTATTGAATATAAAAAACAATATTTTCTGTGAAATAAAATAAGTTTGAAGCCAATATTTTTAATTTTTGAAAAGCTATTTGAGCCGAAAATCAATTTTTACCAACTTTTATTAATTTTTTTGATTAGGTTTTTATTTTTTGTAAAAAAACTGTCAATTCGATTTTTCTCAAAATTTGTCCTAATGTTGAAAACAATATTTCTTATAAGTTAAAATTAGTTAGAAGCCATAATCTCAAATTTTTGAAAAGATATTTAAGTCGAAAATCAATTTTTACCAACTTTTGTAAAATTTTTTTTTCGGTTTTTAATTTTTTGTAAAAAAACTGTCAATTCTATTTTTTTCAAAATATTACTGAATGTTGAAAACAATATTTTTTGAAAGATAAAAGTGGTTTAAAGCCAATATCTCAAAGTCTTGAAAAGATATTTGAGTCAAAACTCAATTTTTACCAACTTTTTTTTATTTTTTTTTTAGGTTATTATTTTTTGTAAAAAAACTGTCAATTCGATTTTTCTCAAAATTTTTCCTACTGTTGAAAACAATATTTCTTATAAGATAAAATTAGTTAGAAGCCATAATCTCAAATTTTTGAAAAGATATTTAAGTCGAAAATCAATTTTTACCAACTTTTGTTAATTTTTTTTTCGGTTTTTAATTTTTTGTAAAAAAACTGTCAATTCTATTTTTTTCAAAATTTTACTGAATGTTGAAACCAATATTTTTTGAAAGATAAAAGTAGTTTAAAGCCAATATCTCAAAGTTTTGAAAAGATATTTGAGTCAAAACTCAATTTTTACCAACTTTTTTTTATTTTTTTTTTAGGTTTTTATTTTTTGTAAAAAAACTGTCAATTCGATTTTTCTCAAAATTTTATCAGATGTCAAAAACATTATTCTTCGTTGCACAAAATTGTTTTGGAGATGAAATCATATTTTAGTCGTAAAATTTTCGAAGTGACAAATTTTTTTTTTCAGTTTTTTTGATTTATAAAAAAAACCGTTAATTGAATTTTTTTCCAAAAATATAATTGTTTTGTATCACGTTACAATATATAACACAAAATTTAATTCAAGTCTCTAGCGTCATTGGTTCATGAGATATTTAGGGTTAACCAAAATTTTCACCTTTTTTTTAAACTGCTATGGTAAAAAAACCACCCACGCAATTTTCTTGAGAGCCCTTTCTGCATCTTTCTGCCTCATTATCTGTATAACAAAATTTATTTGAAGTCGATATCTCTTCTGGTTCTTGAGCTATGGACGACGAAAAAAACGTCGCGAACGTACGGACGTACGTACACACGCACGCACAGACATCTTTCTAAAAATCTTTTATTTCGACTCTAGGGACCTTGAAACGTCGAGAAATGTCAAAATTTTCAATTTGTCAAATCGGACCCATTACAATAACTTCCTATGGGAAGTTAATAACACACAAGGGACTGACGAATGAAACTAAACACAATTTCTTATTTTTTTAAATAAAGTGGAAAACACTGCATTATGAAAGTTGTAGTATATATTAAACTATATACATCGCAGATTGTATTAAATTAATAAGTTTTCTCAAATCAATGATAATGTTTAATAGACAGTCACTTAATGGTTGGTTTTCAGGGTTGTGACATGCCAGAGGACTGACGTTTTAAGAACTAATTGTGTTTTTTTAATAATTTGTATTCAAAATGAAGAACTAAAATTGGATGACAAAATAAAGGTCTTTTCATTGTTTTAAAATAAATTGCAATCTCAATAAAATATAATCAGACTTTGTATTGGTTGATGACATCGAGTTACCCAACTTTTGTATAATCACCCATATATAACTTTTAACTTTGACACAAAATTTGGTTGCCGGAGTTCTCGCACCGGTACGCACGGTATAATTTAAATTTCTGATATGCTGACATGATACATATTAAACTTATTTTAAATTACAAAATGTCTTTTCACTTAAAGCTCGTGGTTCAATATTCATTATTATCAGCTCCCCCATTTAAAAGACATCCTCTTTCCGGGTAACTTGAGTAAAAAGAGGCTGGGATGCGACCCACACTGATAACTTCCCATCCCGTCTATCGATTTGTCTTGCTTAAAAGTTTGTCTAAATGTATCAATTCTTACCAAATTTGCGTTCTATTTTTTGTAGATTTTATTTTTTTAAGAAACGGACTGTTGGATTTTTATAAAAAAATTACTGAATATAAAAAACAATATTTTCTGTGAAATAAAATAAGTTTGAAGCCAATATTTTTAATTTTTGAAAAGCTATTTGAGCCGAAAATCAATTTTTACCAACTTTTATTAATTTTTTTGTTTACGTTTTTATTTTTTGTAAAAAAAACTGTCAATTCGATTTTTCTCAAAATTTTTCCTAATGTTGAAAACAATATTTCTTATAAGTTAAAATTAGTTAGAAGCCATAGTCTCAAATTTTTGAAAAGATATTTAAGTCGAAAATCAATTTTTACCAACTTTTGTTAATTTTTTTTTCGGTTTTTAATTTTTTGTAAAAAAACTGTCAATTCTATTTTTTTCAAAATTTTACTGAATGTTGAAAACAATATTTTTTTAAAGATAAAAGTAGTTGAAAGCTAATATCTCAAAGTCTTGAAAAGATATTTGAGTCAAAACTCAATTTTTACCAACTTTTTTTTTATTTTTTTTTTAGGTTATTATTTTTTGTAAAAAAACTGTCAATTCGATTTTTCTCAAAATTTTATCAGATGTCAAAAACATTATTCTTCGTTGCACAAAATTGTTTTGGAGATGAAATCATATTTTAGTCGTAAAATTTTCGAAGTGACAAATTTTTTTTTTCAGTTTTTTTGATTTATAAAAAAAACCGTTAATTGAATTTTTTTCCAAAAATATAATTGTTTTGTATCACGTTACAATATATAACATAAAATTTAATTCAAGTCTCTAGCGTCATTGGTTCATGAGATATTTAGGGTTAACCAAAATTTTCACCTTTTTTTTAAACTGCTATGGTAAAAAAACCACCCACGCAATTTTCTTGAGAGCCCTTTCTGCATCTTTCTGCCTTATTATCTATATAACAAAATTTATTTGAAGTCGATATCTCTTCTGGTTCTTGAGCTATGGACGACGAAAAAAACGTCGCGAACGTACGGACGTACGGACGTACAGACGTACGGACGTACGGACGTACGGACGTACGTACACACGCACGCACAGACATCTTTCTAAAAATCTTTTATTTCGACTCTAGGGACCTTGAAACGTCGAGAAATGTCAAAATTTTCAATTTGTCAAATCGGACCCATTACAATAACTTCCTATGGGAAGTTAAAAATAAAATTCGATCAAGACTTAATGAGTAAAGTGCAATAATTATAACTCTTCGAAAAAAAAACGAAAAATAAAACAATCAATAAAGACACAAAAAGAACCCTTTTGTACACAAATGTGTCAAAGGAGAAATGTATGTTCTTACGTATCATCGATTTTTTGTTATTTTATTTTCTTTTTCTTTTTTAATTACACTTCAAGTGAATTTCCAATTAAATTCAGACCATCAGGTCCATTCTTGGGGGTAATTTAAAATGTTCACTTTAAGAACATCATCGCATGACACGCGAGTTTTTTCTTTTTTGTGTTCTATAGCGTGAAGAGAACAATTTTAATTGCATCTGCATTTATGTCCTTGGAGTTTGTTAAACATAAAAAGGAACGAAAATAACAAAAACAACAAAAAGAAGAGGAAACAGGGTGTTCCTGTTCAGTTTATTTTAAGGACTAATGCATCATTTTAGAGCATTTTTGAAGAATCATTGTTGCAACGCCGATATTCATGTCCTTTAAACAGAAACTTTGTATATAGGTACTTTTGAACTTAAATTGATTTAGTAAAATAAGGACATTCTTTGCCTGATCTTAATAATTTAAAACTAGAAAAGTGTACTAGTTCAACTGTAATACAAAACATTCCTTTCATCATCTAAAAGGTTTTAGGTTAAGTTTGTAACTTCCTGTATATCCTTTGTGCTGTTAAGTACAACAATGGACACACGATTAATGCTTTATATATACAACGCGATGACTAACTTCGTATCCTTGCTCTTATTTTGAAGTTTTCTTTTTTTTTTTAGCGTCAGATGACAACAAAAATCCTTATGATGGTCATTGGACCCAAGGATAAAATGAAAATAATATAGGTATGTTATGTTATGTAGCTACACACAAACAAAAACAAAAACTTTAACAAGGACATTAACAACAGCTGAAGAGTGTTTCAAGCCGGAAGAGATAAATATAGGTGTGTTCATGTTTTCAAAACATTAAAAATGGAATATAAATTCGTTTTTCTTTGGACTTGGTCCATTATAGTCTCCTTTTAATGCAGCGAAAAATAAAATATATCTGTATCAACTCACTCATATATGTGTGTATATTTTTGCATGCTTGTATATGTATGTAGATGTCATCGTAGGGCTTTTCCTACCTGCACTAATTGCATGTTAATGAGATCTTTCTAATGTAGAGCGAGCGCACTTTGCAAACTATTTTCTTGATGAGAGATGTAGGGATGGGTTGGGTATATAGGGAAGGGACTATGGTATAAGACTTTTTAACTTTTTTTTTTTTACCTCATCGTATGTCATGTTGTCGCTATAGGGACGTTATGATAATGATGATGATGGTTAAAAAAAAAGACCATTTAAGTAAATTTATGATAATGACGAAAATTGTATTGCGTGAATAGTTTCTCTGTAGCCCCCCATATGAGTTTATGAACATAATGATACAACCGCATAGATTAATATAGAAATGATGAGCGAGTAGTTTAAACTTTTTTTTTATTTTTTAAAGGGTTTAGTTTACAAGTCTTACTTACAAAATATAAAAGTGTTTTATTTGAGTGTTGAGCATAATTAGGGCGCACTTCTGTTCAAATATAAGGGAGAGGGATGAAATTAAAAAAGTAAGCAAGCTTTGATGTACATACATAGGTACTTGTATTTATAATAATTAATAAGTATAAGTTCTTTTTTGTATGAAACCATTAGACAAATTTTGATTTTGTTAACAGAAGTTTGTACTTTAAATTCAATTATTCCATAAAGTTAGGGGAGCTAAATTGCGGAGATACCTATCATTGATAAAGTGCTTCTAAATATTTTTGTTTTTTTTTTTAATGTAGTTTTGCAAACTAACCAAGGTTTCAGTAACCAGTTAAATTTATAATTTTGCTACATAAATTAAGTTAAAAAGTAGTACAAGGCTGCATTTTAATATTTTAATGTTGTAGAACTCTGGAATTTAATAACACAGAGATCGAGATGAGTCTTTTTAAATTGACAACAAATTTACTTTATTCGAAAGATAATGTTTTATTAACTAAACATAGGATGTATAATTGATGTAATCGATCCAATTTGTCGAATCGAAAATGTCGAAATTTGTCAACGTTTTAAAGTTCCTAGAATCTAAATCAAAGGTCTTTAGAGGGATGTCTGTGGTCGTAGGTCAGTTAAAATGTCAAATTGAAATAATTTTTATTTTGCAGATAATAACGTCAAACGATGCAGAAAGGACTTCCAAAAAACTAAGTCGTTGTTTCTTTTGATATACGAGTTTAAGCGTTAATTAAATTTAGCGAGCTTAATTAAATTTTACATTAAACGGATTGAAGTGATGAAAAACGGTTTTTTAATTCGATACAAAAAAATGTTTGTCATCCCGAATATTTGCGAATGAAATTGCCTCAAACAAAATTGATTGCATCAAAGAAGAACGTTTTTGACATCTGGTAAAATTTAACACGAAAACGGTGACATTCATTTATTGTATATCTTTGGTGACACCGTCATCGGTCTCATTGACCGTATTTTTCTAATAATTCGTTAAAAAGTAAATTTTTTATTTTAAATAATAATGTCGTTTGACTAGTTGCAAAAAAGGTTTTTATATTCCCGTTTCTTAAAATCCGATTTTAAAATCCCGTTTTATATAATCCAGCTTTTTATTATCCCACGTGGTTTTTTAAAATTAAACAACTAGTTTTAATAGCAAATTCGAAATTAGAAAAATATAAATACTCGTAGCATTAATAAAAATGAAAAAATTTTCTAAATTGATTTTATTGTAACCTTTAACAAAAGTAAGATATCAACGGGATTGTCAGGATTTGGCGGGATTTTAAATAACGGGGTTCTATTTGATCGGGAATTTGAATAAGCGGGATTTCAAAAGACGGGATTTAAAAAAATCGGTATTATAGAAAAATCGGTATTCCGATACGCTCCCACATTTTAAAGACCTAAGCCAGTTTTTTTTCTCTACATCTACTTCTTCGCTAAAAACTAAAGGTGGTGAAAAAAGTTATTCGTTTTTATTAGAAAATTCGGTCTTACAGACACAAGGGTCACCATTGGCGGGTTAAGAAAAAATTGATTAACAGCTCTTTTACAAAAAATTAAAACCTCTCAGAAGCTTTGTTCTTAATTTAATAGAAAAATCTAATCGACATACTAAAAATGGATTTCGACTTAAATATATCGTGAACAAAAATAGAATTTGGAACCATATTTATTTATATTATGCAAAATGTTGTAGTTAACTTTTGGTTATTTTTTAAGAAGAACACAATTGACAACTTTTTTATCCGAAAAAAAAACGAATACCTTCAAAAGCAACTAAGGACTGATAAAAAAGAGTTTTTGAGTCTATATTATAAAAAGAGGCTGGGTTGCGACCCACACTGATAACTTCCCATCCCGTCTGTCGATTTGTCTTGCTTAAAAGTTTGTCTATATGTATCAATTTTAACCAAATTTGCGTACTATTTTTGTGTAGATTCTTTTTTTATTAAAAAACGGACTGTTAGATTTTTATAAAAAAAATTACTGAATATCGAAGACAATATTTTCTTTATTATGTTGAAAACAATATTTCTTATATGCTAAAATTAGTAAGAAGCCATTATCTAAAATTTTTGAAAAGATATTGGAGTCGAAAATCAATTTTTACCAACTTTTGTTAAATTTTTTTTAGGTTTTAAATTTTTTGTACAAAAACTGTCAATTTTATTTTTTTCAAAATTTTACTGAATGTTGACAAAAATATTTTTTGAAAGATTAAAGTAGCTTAAAGCCAATTTCTCAAAGTTTTGAAAAGATATTTGAGACCAAATTCAATTTTTACCACCTTTTATAAATTTTTTTTTAGGTTTTTATTTTTTGTAAAAAAACCTTCAATTCGATTTTTCTCAAAATTGTTCCCAATGTTGAAAACAATATTTCTTATAAGAAAAAATTAGTTAGAAGCCATTATCTCAAAATTTTGAAAAGATAATTGTGTCTAAAATCAATTTTTACAAACTTTTGTTAATTTTTTTGTCGGTTTTTAATTTTTTGTAAAAAACTGTCAATTCGATTTTTTTTTAAATTTTATTGAATGTTGACAACAATATTTTTTGAAAGATAAAAGTACTTTAAAGCCAATATCTCAAAGTTTTGAAAAGATATTTGAGTCGAAATACAATTTTTACCAACTTTTCATTTTTTTTTAGGTTTTTATTTTTTGTAAAAAGACTGTCAATTCGATTTTTTTCAACATTTTTCAGAATGTTGAAAACAATGTTTCTTATAAGACAAAATAAATTTGAAGCCTTAATTTCAACTTTTGAAAAGATATTTGGGTCGAAATTCAATTTTTACCAGCTTTGAGGTTTTTATTTTTTATAAAACAAACTATTAGATTTTTCTCAAAATTTTATCAGATGTCAAAAAGATTATTCTTCGTTGCACAAAATTGTTTTGGAGATGAAATCATATTTTAGTCATAAAATTTTCAAGGTGACAAATTTGGTTTTCAGTTTTTTTGATTTATAAAAAAAACCGTTAATTGGATTTTTTTCCAAAAATATATTTGTTTTGTATTACGTTAAAATATATAGTATAAAATTTAATTCAATTCTCTAGCGTAATTGGTTCATGAGATATTTAGGGTTAACCAAAATTTTCATCTTTTTTAAACTGCTATGGTAAAAAAACCACCCACGCAATTTTCTTGAGAGCCCTTTCTGTATCGTTCCGCCTTATTATCTGTATAACAAAATTTATTTGAAGTCGATACCTCTTCTGGTTCTTGAGCTATAGACGACGAAAAAAACGTCGCGAACGTACGGACGTACGGAAGTACGGACATACGGACGTACGAACGTACGTGCACACACAGGCACAGACATCTTTCTAAAATTTTCGACTCTAGGGACCTTGAAACGTCGAGAAATGTCAAAATTTTCAAAAAAATAATTTGTTATATTTTAGCCGTTTTTTTTTAATTTCGTTTTTGTGTTACGAAATTGTAACTTCGATTTTTCTTACAATTTCAACAGATGTGCAAAACAATATTCTTCGATGCCAGATATCACGTCATAATGTTTAATATACAATTCAATTGAAATCGCTAGCGTGATTGAATTGGGAGATGTTAAATATCAGCCAAATTTTCCACTTATTAACTTTCCATAGGATGTTATTTATTTAAATCGTTTTGATTTGTGAAATTGAAAATGTTGACATATCTCACAATTCAAGGTCCCTATATTGTAAATAAAAGATTTTTAGAGAGATATTTATGTGTGCATGTGTACGTACGTTAGTAGGTCTGTACGTTCGAGAAGTTTTTTTTCGTCGTTCATATCTCAAGAACCAGTAGAGATCTCGAATTCAAATAAATGTTGTTATATTTGTAGATAATAACACAGTATGATGCAGAGTGGGTGTTTTTACTAAAGTAACTCAATTAACCCAAAATATCTCTCCAACCAATAACGCAAGCTACTTGAATTAAATTTTAAATTATATGTATGTATGTATATTATGACGTGATATCAAACTAATAAAATTTTGAAAAAAAAATTAATTTAAAATGATTCAATTTATGAAATAATTATATACAACTAGCTTTTACCCGCGACTTCGTCCGCATTTGATAGTTTTTTTGGATAGTAGTATGAAAAAACATGAGCTGTACTTTTTTGTACGTATGTTTGAATTGTGCCGAGATGGGATGAGGCCATACTACATAAGTGTGATTTTCATAGGTTAGGTTAAGTTAGGTTAATACATTTTAAGAAGAAGATAGGTTACTACAATACATTTTTATATTTGACGTTATTTATTTTTCCTTCCTTGCACAGAAAGTAAAGATTTTGTGGGTTTGAGACTCGTGAGTACGCTACATTTAATTGTCCATGGGAAAAACTGTTTTTTTTTCCAAAATTTACACCTGCAACTTTCAGCGTTTGCTCCTGAGCTTTATTTATTGTTATTGCAAATGCTGCTTTCAGAGGAAACTTCACTCTTTTAAACTGAAACGGCAAATCGGTTGGAATTATCGGAATGCGGGGAATTAAAACATTTTTTCCTTTTGCTATAGCTTTTATAATATTTCGTCCTAGGTGAGTAATCTGTAGCCGTGTACCATCACATATCTTTGACGCTTGAATAAATGAAGGTATTGTCTTCAATATGATTTCCTTTTGTGCCAAATTTTGTTAACGTCAGATATTTTTCTTAGAAAAATCCAATCTATATTTGTTTATATCAGAAATAAGAACTTTTAAGAAATGCTACTAACAAATTTTTACTAATTTTAGTAGCATTTCTTTGTTACAAATTGGATAAATGAAATTAATTTGAGAGATATCAAGAACCGAACATCAATTTTTACCAAATTTGCGTTCTATTTTTTGTAGAATTTATTTTTTTATGAAAAAACGGACTGTTGGATTTTTATAAAAAAAAATTTGCTGAATATCGAAAACAATATTTTCTGAGAAATAAAAAGAGTTTGAAGACAATGGCGCAAAATTTTAAACAACCTATTATTAAGGCCTTAGCACAATACTAGTTAACAATTTACTATATATCTACATAGTAATCTACTAACTTTTCACTAATTTTAAACACTTTTTATTGTTTTGCTAACTAGTATCATGCTAAAACCATTTTATTAAAAAAACATGAACACATCTAAATAATGACAGATTGTGGAGCAAACAAAACAAACATACCTTAATATCATACTAAAATTGATTTAACATCGTACTAAATCGTCTAAAATTTTGCGCCAATATTTTTAAATTTTGAAAAGCTATTTGAGTCGTAAGTAAATTTTAACCAAATTTTAGTATTGTTTTTTTGTTAGGTTTTTATTTTTTGTAAAAAAACTGTCAATTTAATTTTTCTCAAAATTTTACTGAATGTTGACAACAATATTTTTTAAAATCTAAAAGAAGTTTAAAGCCAATATCTCAAAGTTTTGAAAAGATATTTGAGTCAAAAATCAATAATTTTTACCAACCTTTATTCATTTTTAACTTCCCATAGGAAGTTATTGTAATGGGTCCGATTTGTCAAATTGAAAATTTTGACATTTCTCGACGTTTCAAGGTCCCTAGAGTCGAAATAAAAGATTTTTAGAAAGATGTCTGTGCGTGCGTGTGTACGTACGTCCGTACGTCCGTACGTTCGTGAGGTTTTTTCGTCGTCCATAGCTCAAGAACCAGAAGAGATATCGACTTCAAATAAATTTTGTTATACAGATAATAAGGCAGAAAGATGCAGAAAGGGCTCTCAAGAAAATTGCGTGGGTGGTTTTTTTACCATAGCAGTTTAAAAAAAAGGTGAAAATTTTGGTTAACCCTAAATATCTCATGAACCAATGACGCTAGAGACTTGAATTAAATTTTGTGTTATATATTGTAACGTGATACAAAACAATTATATTTTTGGAAAAAAATTCAATTAACGGTTTTTTTTATAAATCAAAAAAACTGAAAAAAAAAATTTGTCACTTCGAAAATTTTACGACTAAAATACGATTTTATTTCCAAAATAATTTTGTGCAATGAAGAATAATGTTTTTGACATCTGATAAAATTTTGAGAAAAATCGAATTTACAGTTTTTTTACAAAAAATAATAACCTAAACAAAATAAAAAAAAAGTTGGTAAAAATTGAGTTTTGACTCAAATATCTTTTCAAGACTTTGAGATATTGGCTTTAAACTTCTTTTATCTTTCAAAAAATGTTGTTTTCAACATTCAGTAAAATTTTGAAAAAAATAGAATTGACAGTTTTTTTACAAAAAAATAAAAACCGAAAAAAAAATTTAACAAAATTTGGTAAAAATTGATTTTCGACTTAAATATCTTTTCAAAAATTTGAGATTATGGCTTCTAACTAATTTTAAATTATAAGAAATATTGTTTTCAACATTAGGAACAATTTTGAGAAAAAACGAATTCACAGTTTTTTTTACAAAAAATAAAAACCTAAACAAAAAAATTAATAAAAGTTGGTAAAAATTGATTTTCGGCTCAAATAGCTTTTCAAAACTTAAAAATATTGGCTTTAAACTTATTTTATTTCACAGAAAATATTGTTTTTTATATTCAGTAATTTTTTTATAAAAATCCAACAGTCCGTTTTTTCATAAAAAAAATAAAATCTACAAAAAATAGAACGCAAATTTGGCAAGAATTGATACATTTAGACAAACTTTTAAGCAAGACAAATCGATAGACGGGATGGGAAGTTATCAGTGTGGGTCGCATCCCAGCCTCTTTTTTGTTTAGGTTTTTATTTTTTGTTAAGAAAACTGTCAATTCGATTTTTCTCAAATTTTTTCGAATGTTGAAAACAATATTTTTTATAAGTTAAAATAAGTTAAAAGCCATAATCTCAAATTTTTGAAAAGATATTTGAGTCGAAACTCAATTTTTACCAACTTTGAGTAATGTTTTTTTTAGATTTTTATTTTTTTATAAAAAACTATCGATTCAATTTTTCTCAAAATTTTTCCAGATGTTGAAAACGTTATTTTTCTTTGCACAAAATTATTTTGGTGATAAAATCATTTTGTACTCATAAAATTTTCAAGGTGACAAATTGTTTTTTCTGTTTGATTTATAAAAAAACCGTAAATTGATTTTTTTTTTCAAAAAATATACTTGTTTGGTATCAGGTTACAATATATTATATTAAATTTAATTGAAGTCTCTAGCGTTTTTGGTTCGTAAGATATTTAGGGTTAACCAAAATTGTCACCTTTTTTTTAAACCGCTATGGTAAAAAAAAGCACAAACGCAATTTTCTTGAGAGCCCTTTCTGCATATTTCTGCCTTATTATCTGTATAACAAAATGTATTTGAAATCGATATCTCTTCTAGTTCTTGAGCTATGGACGACGAAAAAAACGTACGTCAACTCTAGTGACCTTGAAACGTCGAGAAATTTTCAATTTGACAAATCGGACCCATTACAATAACTTCCTATGGGAAGTTAATAATCGTCCTTTTCTCCAATGATTTACTCTCGAAATTCTACATTGAATATAAGAAGATATGGGTTTTCTATTATTTTTTATACCTTATATCAAATATCTTAAGTCAACTCATTACCATTTTCCTATTTGCAATTAAGACTCTCAAGATAAAAAAAAAACGTAGGTACGCTGCGTATTTGTTTTAATAATTTAAGAACTTATGGACTTTAGTTTTACTACAACTACATCAATTATTAAATAAAAACTCTCTTAACTGAACCCATATAAATACATTTTTAATTTTTCCCATGGCACATTTAAATGCCAGACTTCGAAAGCGAGAGATGCAGCACCCTTCATCCCAGCCCAAATTACTTATCGTACGAGTATTTATGCAAATGGTTGCGAATAAAAGAAAGTTAAAAAACCTAGCACTAATACAAATTGTATTTTTTGAAATTCAATAACAATATTTTTGCTATAACACAAAAGGTTGGCCAAATTAAATTATCCTTCTTTTTCGTATGCAGCTAAAATAAATAAACATGGGTACAAATGTTTTGTAGGAGTTTGATACTAAAATAGAAAAATAATTTCCTTATGCCGCCGCGCCGCGCCGATGCATGGTGTAGGGCAGGGATAGAAATTGAAATTATTTGACAGCAGTGCATTTTGGCATAATGAATAAAGTACGTGTACTTTCTCATAACACCATCCCCTTCCAACCTTCCATCTCCCATCCACACCAAAATCGTCCTTCTTAAATAACAAAAACTCATCATGCAGAGTCTTCGTAACCCTGTTTTCCTGTTTAGCAATTATTATATTTATTATGTGCACCAACACCAATAAAGAAAGAATAAGAAAATAATTATTAATATTTATGTATGTGTGTGTGTGTGTATGTGAAGATGTAAGTATAACCAGACACATACATTTGTATATAGAAAAGGAAATGAAAAGAAAAAAACTAAAAAGAGTGCAATTAAAATTTGAACGAAAAATTTAATTAAAAATATTAATTCTCCACAACTATTATCCTTTTTTATTTATTGCTGTCTTTTGCTTCTTTCTTTCTTTCTTTCTGACGTTCTTGCGTTCTTCTTTTTTTATCATAATTTTTCTTCAACGTGATGGTGTCTGGCATCTTCTTGGTGGTCCTGGGGGCTATAAAATGGTTATGGTGTTGCTGTTGCTTTGCCACTATGCTGCTGCGATGATGATGATGGTGGAAAAAATTAATGTTATTTTTTGTTGTTGCAACATACAGAGTCGTCCTTTGCCACATAATATATCACAAGGTGTAATTATAAGTAATCACTCGTTGGTGCTGCAAGGTGTTTCGAGGGCAACGGCCGGCAATTACTCGTGTGTGGGCTATAATGCTGAAGGCGATGGCAAGAGTCCGCCATTTATGTTAAATATTCTGTGTAAGTTTAGTACTCGTATCTCTTGTGCCATTTAAGGCAATGGGACATTATAGAAAAGTGTCCTTGTATGAATGTGTGTACTTCATTTGAATTTAAATAACTTTTTTCTATTTTCTTTTTCTCTTTTCATTCTTTCGATTTTTGAACTTTTTTGTGTTGTTGTTTTATTGGCTTCGATTTGATTCGATTTGGGGGGAATTTTCGTACACTCTCACGTACAAAATCGATTCGGAAACAAATCTCTCGGATATCCGCTTTGAATTACGAACACACAACGACCAACGACGAACGATGAATTACGAACGACAGATGCGCCAACATGCATGCCAAATCAGCCCCGGATCTATGGAGTAGCAAAACAGGAGGATGCGAAAATTAAATGCACTGTCGATGCAAATCCGCCCGATGTTGAATTCAATTGGACGTTCAATAATTCAGCCGAAAGCATTGATGTGGCCACCAATCACATAACGAGATCAGGTGAGTTGGAAAAGTGTAGTCTATACTCTTATAGTCTTTCCACCCCTTTTAGATATAACAACCCCCTATATTTCACTACTATATACATATATACAATCACCCGCACTATCACTCACTATGTCTAAAAGTACAAAATTGTCGTCCTTGTAGATATTTTTGTTGTTGTTGTTGTTGTTATTTTGACAATATTGTGAAGGTGAATTTTATCAGTATCAGAGTGTCGTCTTTTTTTTTGGGGGAATTTTTTGATGTTGTTGTTTTCTGTTGGTAGCAAACTGATGGCGATTGATTGACAAAAATGTTCGAATTATAGGAAGGATGTGTGATAAATTGGGGAAGTTGAATAGAAATGAAAACAAAAGGGGGTTTCGTATATATTAAATGGTGTGGAAAATTTAATAAAAATAGTTATTTTTTGTAACAGTACCTATCCTTCTCAGGAAAGGGTAAGGTGTCAACTATGATTTACATAATGAAATTGACACAAAAAATCAATGTTTTTGTTTTGAAACAAATTGACTCTTTAATTGATCAATAGGTGGATACATGTCTAGTAAAGGACAATTCATTTTCGGCCTTACATGAATAGATGGTCTGGTATAGTTCTTGAAAATAAAATTTTGTGTCAGAAAGTTTCAATGGTTTTTAAATTTTTTTTTGTTGATGAGTTTATTTCAATAGAATTCAATTAAATTGTATTACATAGATACTATTTCTAACATTTTTTTAGAGAGCCAAGAAAACGTTCGATTAATTAATTATAGTATAATAAAATATATAGTATAGTAAAATGTAAAAACATTTCTGAACAAAACACATATTTTGAATACTCTTAGCCCAGTTATAAAGTGAGCCATAAGCTCTTTAAGGACCATTAATTTTGTACCAGTGTATTTAAAATTTAGACTTTAAAAACTGTTTTAAGTTTATAACCTTTGTCCTTTCACGTGTTAAAAATAAGGATTGTCATGTTCTATGAAATAAAATTTTATTACTTGGTTCCTACGCTTGTTTCAACGCATTCAAAAATTAATAATGTTTACCTCTCCTTAGCTCGGTCCTTAGCTAGAGTTCTTCCGATTATGTCAATGTAATCAGTATATGCTAGTAATTGGACAGATTTTTGAAAGATAATGCCTTTTGTGTTGACGTTTGATATCTGTACTATTCTTTAAAGGACGATGTTAAAGAAATCCCACCACAGCGCATCACCTTATCTAAAACCTTTATTGACATCGAAAGGTTCTGTTAAGTTATTTCCAACCTTTATGGAGCAGCGTGAATTCTCCATGGTCATCCTGCACAAACGGACGAGTTTGGTAAGGATTTCAAAACTAGACACGGCTCTATACAGCTCGTCCCTGTAGATGCTGGTATATGCAGCCTTGAAACCATTAAAGTTGTGGGGGTTGTCGATTTGATGTTCTTGGGTTTTTTCTAGGATCTGCCGTAATGTGAATATTTGATCGACTCTGGACTTTCCTGGTCTAAAACCACACTGATATAGATCTATCTTAGGTTTTTGAGGATGGGCTTTAGACGTTCACAGATTACGGCAGAAAAGATTTTGTAAGCGATAAAATTCAGCTTAGATATGACAATCTTTACTTCGTCTAAGTCGGGAAGACGGGATTGTTGGCTTTCGACGTCTATATAGAAGGGATCATTTATACAGCGGAATTCGGTTCGTCATCGCCGTTACACGGTCTGCAGTGGTGATGTGGTCCTTCCATATCCTCGGCTTTAGTCTTTTCTGTGAATGTACATGTGAATCGGTTGGCGAAGGAATTGGAGATCTCTTGCGATTGTAGCCGTTCGAAGTTCGATCTTCTCCCAGCATCTCTCTGTTTTGACTTGGGTCTGGAAACGCGAAGTGCTACTTGGCTAAAATGAGGTAGCGGTCTAAGTCGTTGTTAGCTTCTCGGTAAGTTCAAACATCTATGATGCTGTGTCTAGCGTCGATCGCTATATGGTCAATCTGGTTGAAGGTAGATTGATCTGGAGAACTCCATTTATGGATATTATGTGATAACGCGTACCTAAGATGTCTTCTCTTCCTAGCTTGGCATTCAAATCGCTCAGAACTGTTTTAATATCGCACCTCATATGTTTTGTCCAAAAGCTAGAGGAAAATATCCTGGGTGTTGTCATCCTTCTATTCTGTGGGTCGTGTGCGCATATTAGACTAATGTTGCCGAATTTATCTTTGATGCGGATGGTCATGTGGTGCTCGTTGATGCACCTATAGCTCAAGACTTGTATACTAAGTCTGACTATAATGACAAAGCCGCGTCCAAATAAGCGTTCTTGGTTTTTTCGGTAGCAGTCACCATAGTAAATATATAGCAGGCATCATTTTCATGATGCCTGCTTTATAGTACGTGGTCTGTTAAGGGACTTAACATTTCATGTGCATACCGAATTTCGTTGTCCTAAAATCGTTTGCATGGATTGTCAACAATAAATCCTTCCGTATTCGAGGTTTGTTGGTGTTTCGCAACTGGTTTTTCTTTACGTTATCAAGAAGTCACCCTGACGCACGACCTTCAACCTGAAGTACTACGTCCGTGATATAACTCCAAAGGCAAAAGCCGACATGGCACCTCCTAAGAACATAAGTCTTCGAATATTTCTATTTCCTATTAGCAACGCATAAGTTCCACCAAACTATTCTAAAATTATTGCTTTATTGAAGCTTTTGAACTTTATCATGATTCCATTGATGATACTGTTTGTTTGAAATAATTTGTAATCTTTTCTTCGAGATGGAATTTTTCTTATTTAATCTGTTTTAAACTCATTATCTGTTATTCGCAAACTATTTGAAGAAATTGTTTATAATATGTAAAAAAGGTAAACCGGTAGCTGATCAACCCGGGCCAATGTTATAATAGAATGTATGTATTGGGTGAACTTGAACAAGGTTATCAATGTTTTCTTACACTGATTTCCTAAAATGTTTGCCAGGGTTGATGAAACATTATTAATTGCAAAACTTTATAAATTAGGTTTTCATTCTAACTTTTAATAAATGGTTTGTATCTAATATCTTGAAAGTTAAATTCAACACTTCCAAATTAATAACATTATTTTAAACGCGGTTGTTGTAATTTCCGGTGTACCACAAGGAAGTCATTACGGACCCCTTCTTTTTCACTTCTTTATCAATGACATTTCGAGTGTTTTTATTAATAGTAATTTGTCTAATATAAGTATTGTTAATAGAGACCGTTGTAGTACCCGTAGCATGATGGTTAGTGCGTTGGACTGTCATGCAAGGGGTCTTGGGTTCAATCCCTAACTTGGGTCACCTAACTTTTTTCACGGGTACTGCCTCTTGCGAGGAATTGGCAAATCTTCAAAGAGTAATTCTTGTCATGAAAAAGTGATTTCTCAAATGGCCGTTCGGATTCGGCATATAAACTGTAGGTCCCTGCCATCTCTGACAACATTACTCGCGCACAGGAATGGTTGAGAGTTGTAAGTCACTAGGCCCTGGTTCTTTATGGACTGTTGCGTCACCTAATTTATTTATTTAGTAGAGACTGTTATTAGGTCTTGTAATTACGATGCTTAGTATTTATTTTTCTTAAATTGTTAATTAAGTAGTCAATAAGAGCGGTGTCTGTGCTTGATGAAGAAATGAATAAGAAGCAATAGCAGCATTGAGAAAGCCGTTTCTAAAAATTTATATGTAAATAGCCCTGAAAACAAACAAAAGCCTGTGCCCTGTGGACCTGCTTATTGGAAAAAATAAAACTAATTAAAATTAACTGAGGTTGACATAAATTATGTCATTGTTGCTGTTACCAAATATTTCTGTAAATATTTTTTGTTTTTAAATTTCTCTCGTTTGACGTTCCCGTGCTTATTGCTTACCATTTTGTTTTCTTATAACTGAAGTAACCTTTTAAACACGTTTAGGTAGTCTATGCCTAAAATGTATGTAACATTTTCATGCAAAATAATTTTTGTTTCTGCTAAATAGAATTATGAATTTAATTTCATGAAAAGAATCAAACAACACCGAACTCAAAAAATTCATAAAAGAACTGAAAAATTCATATCGGTCATCGTTGCTTTGGCTTGGTTTGGTTTGGTTTGGTTTGACTTGGTCGGTCTGTCGGTTGTTCGTTGCAATTCGCATTTCGCAAAGTTGATAGCTATCTTCGAAATTGCAAAACCAAAGTATTGAGGTCATAATCTCAATTTCAATTTCATATCTCGGGAAATAATATGAAGCAAACGAATGAAATTAGGCTTCCAGCTATATTTATATTCTTTATAATATAATAGCGATATGACTATACAAAGATACAGATAATAGTACAGATACAGAAGGATATAGATGTACATCTAAATAGACAAAAGCCATCATTTTGTTTGTTCGGGTTTATGCTCTTCTCCGCAACTTCAGTGTTTTATTCATTTGGCTTGTTAATTTTTATACAATCGCGGGGTTGTTGTTGGTTATATGTGTGTTCTACTTCGGATTGTATAGCCTTGGCCGAATGCCCCACAGTTTCACAGTCCCACAGTAGCTGTTGAAGCTGGATCTGGTAACTGAAACTGGAACTCTGAAGCTGCTATCTACTTCTTCATCATAATATTTAAAATCAAAACATAAATGAGAAAAAAAGCAAAATAATAATAATAAAACAAAAAATAATAAAAACCCAATGCCAGCCGGAATGTGAAAGCTACCAACTCGTAGATACTCTAGAAATAAACGTCAAGATAGGAAGCTGTTTTTAGTTTTGTTTTTGTATCAAACACACATTCCAACCTTTCTACGTCCATAAATCGGATGGCGCTCACTCGAATCGACTCGATTCGACTCACGGCAAAGCTCAAAACTCTTGCATCATTCAGTTTACGATACGTTTTCCAGGCAAACAAGCTTTCCGATTGTAATCTGACATGGATCTTAATTAAAATCTGTAAAATCTATGCTGCAGCCTTAAGGCAGTCCAGTTCTCGACTCGACTCGAGTTGTGTTTTTGAAATCTATACCTACATAATATACTCTCTTCTCGGAAAACTAGGTAGCTACATCATAAAAAAACAAAACAGATTTTTTTTGTATTTGTATGTTTTAGAAAATATACATACATAGGTACATAGGTATGTACAGGTAAAGAGGGGGGTGTTTTTGATTTTGTTATGAGATTCAAGGAGATCTCTTTTGTAGATTAATTGCATTTTCACCTGCAATCTTTCATAAATGTATACCTAGATACTATGTTACTGATGAAGGTATGCAACTATTTATAATTTTCCTTTTGTTTGGTCTATATTTTATATGAACAGGAACTTCATCTATAGTGACCTATACTCCAATCACTGAACTTGATTACGGCACCCTGCTGTGTTTGGCTTCAAATAAAATTGGACGTCAAAGAGTGCCATGTGTGTTTCATATTATTGCAGCAGGTAAGTTAATATAATCAAACGTTTACTATGTTATCATCAAATTAAGTTCATGAATATAGAACTTGAAGAGTTAAAGATAGAAATTGTATGTATATTTTTGGAAAAAAGTATCTAAAAATCAAAGTGTTCGGCAAATATTTTTCTAAAGAAGTTATATTTTTTGAATGAGTTTTAAAAATTTAAATATAAGGTTTTTTTTTTAAGGTTAAATAAATAAACCTAACACACTTTTCAAAACAGAATATTAAGATAGTTCCCTGGAATCGAAATCCATGTTTTTAAGGAGATGGATATATATTTTGGTGCCAACCTTCGAAAGGATACTTTTTCTACTTTTATAATTTTGAAGAACCAAACAAAAATCAACTCAACATTTGTATTAGTATACAAAAAAGAATACATATATAACACTTCATTTGGAATATTTTAATAGAATGATGAATGACGTCGGTGTTGTAGGTCCTTTCTCGATGACAGCATGTATACTTTGTTTTGCCCTCATTAACCGTTAAACCCATTTTTGCCGCCTCTGCTTCAATACTCACAAAAGCCCCATTGACATCACGCTGAGTTCTTCCGATTATGTCAATGTCATCAGCATATGCTAGTAATTGGACAGACTTTTGAAAGATAGTGCTTCTAGTGTTGACGTGTGAGCTGTGCACTATTCTTTTAAGTACGATGTTAAAAAAATCACATGACAGCGCATCACCTTGTCTTAAACCATTTTTGACATCGAAAGGTTCTGTTAAGTTGTTTCCAACCTATTTGGAGCAGCGTGAATTCTCCATGGTCATCCTGCACAAACGGCCGAGTTTGGCAGGGATGCCAAAACTAGACATGGTTCTATACAGCTCGTCCCTGTAGATCCTGTAATAGGCGGCCTTGAAATTGATGAAAAGATGGTGGGTGTCAATTTGGTGTTCTTGGTTTTTTCCAGGATCTGTCGTAATGTGAATATTTGATCGACTGTGGACTTTCCTGGCCTAAAACCACACTGATAAGGACCTATCAGGTTGTTGACGATGGGCTTTAGACGTTCACATATAACGGCAGAGAAGATTTTGTAAGCGATGTTAAGCAGACTGATTCCTCTATAATTGGTGCAGTTAAGAAGGTCTCCTTTTTTCACGATCGGGCAAACAATACTGAGGTTAAATTTTTCGGGCATGCTTTCTTCCAACCATATCTTACAGATACGTTGGTGCATGCTCCTAACCAACTTATCTCCAGCTGCTTTATAGAGCTCTGCATTCAAGCCATCCCCTCCAGCGTCTTTATTAGAGTTTAGCTTAGATATGGCAATCTTTACTTCGTCTAAGTCGGGAGGACGGGATTGTTGGCTTTCGTCTTCCATATCCTCAGCATTGACTGTGGTTCCACTTTGATGTTTCTTCTTCTTCTTTGCAGCCTTCGGTTCTAGGTTTTTGTACCTTTAAATTTCGTTTCACCTGTTCATAAAACTTTCGAACTTCATTCCTGCTTTTAAACCTCTCAACATCTTCGACCGCACGCTTCTTATGTCCTCTCTTTTTCCTTCTGAGAAGTCGGTGTTCCTCTCGCCTTTTCTGCTCGTAGAGCTCATGAGCAGCTCTCGTCCTTTTATGCAGCGCCGCTTTGCGTGCCTGTTGTTTGGCTACATTTGCCTGCCGACATTCCTCATCAAACCAGGGGTTCCTTGTTGGTGGTTTCTTGAAACCCGGCACATCAGAGTGGGCTTCTCTGATTGCATCTTGGCAATGTTGCCACTGGTTTTCGATACATTGTGTTGGCGGCAGAGAAGTTCCAGAGAGGTTACTTGTAACTCGGTCGGAAAAGGATTTGGCGATCTCTTGCGATTGTAGCCGTTCGACGTTGTAGATTCTCCCAGCATTTCACTGTTTTCCCTTGGATCTGGAAAGTGCTACCTTGGCTACAACGAGGTTGTTTTCTGAGTCGATGTTAGCTCCTAGGAAAGTTCGGACATCCATGATGCTGGAAGCGTGTCTGGCGTCGATCGCAATATGGTAAATCTGGTTAACGGTAGATTGATCTGGAGAACTTCAAGTTCCTTTGTGGATGTTGAGGTATGGAAAACGCGTACTGGCTACCATGACGTTTCACCCCGCCGCAAAATCTATAAGCCTGAATCCGTTGTCGGAAGTGTTGTCGTGCAGGCTGTTTTCCCGATTATTCCACCAAAGATGTCTTCCCTTCCTAGCTTGGCAGTAAATGTCGAAGGTTTTCATCCTCTTGTTGCCCGGCCCATCCCATCGTATTTCATGGATGGCGGTGATGTCTGCTTTATAGCAGTCTAGGGCCTCCGCTTATTCTTCGGCCGCACGTGGTCTGTTAAGGGACCTAACATTCCACGTGCATATCCGAAGTTCGTTGTCCTTAATTCGTTTGCGTAGGTTGTCAACAGTCAATCCTTCCGTATCCGAGGCTTGTTGGTGCTTCGCAACTATGATGTTTTCACGTGGCCAGGAAGTCACCCCGACCTGGAGGGCCAGATCCTTAGTATAACTCCAAGGAGCCGGATAAACCGCTCCTTATTTCTTGGGTTTCGAATAAGTCGTAGAAGTCCTATAAGGTGTTCACTAAGTAGTTCAACCTTACTGGAACTGAAGACGCCACCGTTGATTCCATCTCAGGAATTCCTCAGCTGCATGCCGTCTGGATAAGAAGAGGTGCCTTAGTGGAAACAGCTCCCCCCCCATGTTTGTTGCCCCCAACAACTTTCCACTGGGGTTGGAACCCAATCTCCAGTTGAGGTACCCGATGTTCACCACGGGGATGTGAGAGTAGGAGTTGATAGACAGAGGTGGGTTTTGAGAAAATCGATGCGGCTAAATATTATTTTTTTCTAACAAAGTCACGTAAATAACTAGGAGTATTTAAACGATTTAAAGCCAGTTCTAAAAGAACGTTCGCGTCAAACTTGTCTTCAAGTGGTGGATAAAACTTATTAAGAATTATTTCTGCAATCTTAAATCCCTTTTAAACCGCCCGTTTACGACTTCAACAACCCAACTGTTGCTCTGTTGTTAATTGAAAGTTATAGCTTCAGCAACAGATTCAGGCCATGTAATCCTTATAATCTGGAGATTTAAGATGTGCGGATTAGGTCTCTTAATCTTCTATCCAAAATAAATACATAATTTTGGCTAAAATACTCGTACTACCTGAATATTCCATATCTATTTCTGAAAAGATGCTTCATTATGTTAGCATCAGAATCATTTGCAGCATATGGCCCTGTAACGCCCAGAATACATCCATCACTGCATGTGATTACAAAAGGCTTGACCGGATGTAATTATCAAAGCTGTATGATTTGTTCTCGAAACCTTATTTGAACTTTTTTGAAGGTACACAATAATGTCCCATCACAAATGACTATTCTAATATCACTTAAATCAATTGCTCTTATAGAATGGTTAGGTTAGGTTATAGTGGCTGTCCAAGATGGAAACGGACACACTTAGGCCAGTTTAATGGCCCATTGTGATACCACATGAATCTTGAGGCTTCCTCCTAATCTCAATGGAACCAGTTTGAGTCCTTAACCCCAATTATGATGATATGATTTAGATCGCTTAGATCGTTAAAGAAGAATTCTCGTAGGTAATTCTTGCGTTTTCGAGCCAGAGCAGGGCATGTGCAGAGAAGATGAAGAACTGTTTCCTCCTCTTTCTCGTTCTGCAAAAGTCATTTTAGAATACACATAATCTCGCGGCGTGCTTTCCTATTAGACAGTGTCTGGTTATGACATATATTATCGAGCTTATATGCGATCTGTTTAGAGAGAGCAAGCCCCTTGAACGTTTTAAATCCAGTGTTGGCCAGATGTTTTTTGTGACTTGACACGTGGTGATGTTGTTCCACCTGGTGCCTGCCCTCCTCACAGCGTCTCGCATTGGAAACAGTTTACAAGTAGCGATTGCCAAACGTGGTAGGATGGGCTGTACTGTACCGTTCCTGGCGAGTTCATCTGTCTTACAGTTACCTGAAATGTCTCTATAAAATCAATTCTTTTTAAATTCATATTATGATCTTACAATAATTTTAGTTATTTTTGTTTTTAAACTTTGTTAATAAGCCTTTTATCTGATTTGTAAATGCAAACCAAACATTCAAATCGCTCTCCTGAAAAGTAGCTAAAACTGACTTATGTCGTTTTTCCTTGTTGCCACACAGATTTGCTCAATAATAAGTTCCAAATATAATAATTTCAAATTAAACAAAACAAAATTACAAGACAAAATGCGATGTATACTGGAACTAATGCAGCAGTCTGGGATGGGAAGATATTTTCAGAATGGTTCGAAATATGTACCGGAGTAAAACAAGGTTGTCCACTCAGTGCCCTGTTGTTTTCGCTGTTCATAAATGACATAGAGGAAGCCTTACCTGGAGGAATACGAATATCTGATTCTGTTATAAATGTGCTACTGTACGCTGATGACCTTGTCCAGAAAACCTACAGTTGATGATAAATCGCTAAGCAGATTATTGTGATAGGTGGGGATTATCTATTAATACAGACAAGTCAAAAATAATGATCTTCTCACGATTCTCACGAAACCTTAGCGGAAATAGATGGTACTTTAATGGAAATCTTTTAGAAATATCCAAAGAAATTAAATATTTAGGTGTAAAGCTAAATTCAACCCTAAATTTCGACAAACACCTTGTAGAAAAAGCCAGCACCTCTCAAAGCTTGTTAAATTTATCATGGAAAAATGTTTTTTTCAAACGACATTATAATCCTTTCAGCTAAATATAAAATATTTGATGCCGTTGTGAAATAAACTCTCTGCTACGCTTCTCAGGTCTGGGGTGCAGATGAGTACGAATTTATAGAAAAATTTCAAAGGAATTTTTTGAGAAAACTCTTCAACTTACCGCAAAATACACCGATTTATGCAATGTATTTAGAAACCGGAATACCGAAACTTCTCACGAGCACACTCAAGGCGCAGGCTGATTACATTATTAAAACTTGTACATATCAGGAGAATAGACTATCGAAAACAAATGCTTTTGTACGAACTGAGGAATAAAGATTGGTGGATGAAAAAATGGCAAGATATTGGTAAATACTTGTGGAGAGATACTGTATATAGATTTCAACAATTTAAACAACTTAAAGGAGCAACTTTACAAGATTATACAGAAGAATGAAGACATAGTTCGAGAATCCTTTATTAATAAAGCTTGCGAATCAGATAGTAGAGTACTATACTCTCAGCCCAACTATAACCTAAACCAACGATGGACTTAGCTACAAGGACATTTCTTTCATTTTTAAAGCAAGATGTGAACTTATAAGTTTAAATGCTAGACCCTATAACGGCAGCTTCAATCAATTTTGTACGTTATGCAATTTAAAATCAAAGGAGGATTGTTATCACTTCATAAGTGTATGTCCAATATTTTATCAACAGAGGCTAGTGTTTTTTGGTAAAAATACATTAACCATGCAAGAAACACTCCAAATTTTGAATGAATGTGATTGGAAGATCTTAAGCAACTTTTTAAAAGCCATATTTAAGTATAGATTCTTACTAATGGCGGAATATGTTTGATTTTTATACCAATTTAAGATTGAAAAATGTGAATTAACAAAAATGTTATTATTTATTTATAAAATTTGCTAACCAGGCTGACGGCTAAGCCATAGCTTATCAATTCATAAACTTGTAAATCTGTATACATATATAAGAATATAAATTTTTTATTTTTTTTTTTTATTTTTTATTTTATCTGCAAGCGATTTGCTAACAGATGCAATTACAAAAATTGTACTTATTTATTTAAAATATAAATTTATACAATAATTCAATTTTAAATTTATCTCGAGATAAATGATTAGCTTTACATTTTCCAATATTAAGTTTCAAACTGTTTAAAGAATACCACGTAGAAATATGGTCCAAATCTTGTTGAACTCTTACACAATCATCAATGGCCTTAATTTTAAAGTACAATTTTAAATCATCAGCATATAGTAGATAATTACAATTTTGTATTATGTCAACTATATCATTAATATATATTAGGAAAAGTAAAGGGCCAAGATGACTCCCTTGCGGAACGCCGGAGGTACATTTTATAATTCTTGAAACTTTGTAGTCAATAATTACTCGTTGAGTTCTGGTTTCTAAATACGAAGAGATCCATTGAAGCATCTCAGAATGAAAACCAAAATATTGAAGCTTTTTCAGTAAAATAATATGATCTACCGAATCAAAAGCTTTACTAAAGTCGGTGTAAATAGCATCTACTTGACATTTATTCTCCATTCCATTTAGGACATATGAAGAGAAAACAGCCAAATTAGTCACAGTAGACCGACCTGATACGAAGCCATGTTGTGACTCAGATAAGCATTCCTTTACCATAAATTCTATTTTATCTTTAACCAAACTTTCGAAAAGTTTGGGGATGGCTGAGAGCTTGCAGATTCCTCTATAATTTTCTACTAGATTTTTAGAACCTGCCTTGAATATAGGAACAAGAAATGCTTCTTTCCATTCTGGTAAAAAGAACCCCATGGACAATGAGTTGTTGAACAATTTCAACAGAGGCAAACAAAGAGAATCACTACAATTTTTCAAAATGCTTGATGGTATTCCATCGGCACCGCAACTATTATTTATTTTAAGGGCGTGAAGCGCTACTGAAACCTCATCGAAAGTCAATTCCATTGAACCAATGTCAACTTTTTCTGCCAAGTTTGAAACAAAAGTGTTAATTGGGGAGCAGTAAACAGACTCAAAAAAGTTAGCAAAAAGTTCCAAATGAGTATCAACATTTGACGAATTGACTCCTTTATAACTAAAATTTTGAGGAATCCCAGATGACTTTCTTTTGGAGTTTATGAAAGACGATTTACTATTATTTTTTATGTTGTTTTCAATATTCACAATGTAATTTCTGTAGAGGAACTTATTTAAAAATAAATAAATAAATTGGGTGGCGCAACAGTCCGTTGAGAACTAGGGCCTAGTGACTTACAACTCTCAACCATTCCTGTGTGCGAGTACTGTTGTCAGGGATGGAGAGGACCTACAGTTTTAAGCCGAATCCGAACGGCAAATTTGAGAAAGCACTTTTCATGACAAGAATCACTCTTGGAGAATTTGTCAATTCCTCGCAAGAGGCAGTACCCGTGAAAAAAACTTTAGATGGCATAGGCAGGGATCGAACCCAAGACCTCTGGCATGACAGTCCAACGCACTAACCATCATGCCACGGGTACTACTAGAGGAACTTATTTAATACTGAAAAATCTCGTCTAAGGTTACTAAAAACCATATAATCAGTGTGGTATCCTGTTATTTTAAATTTCGCTAATGCTTTATTTTTAATATTTTTAAGGTGTAAAAGCCTTTTGTTATACCATAAAGGTTTCAGAGATTTCCGTTTTTGTACACGCGGGACAAATTGATTAAAGCCCATAAACAAAATGTCTGTAAAACGATTATAATCGCGTCCTAAGTCAAAAAAATTTAATTCAATATTCCAATCAATGCCAGAAAAGAAATTTCCTAGTTCAATGAAGTTAGTTTTTGAAAAATTAAATGAATTTACATAAGAATTGGCTTCGATTTGTTGGTAATCGTACATAACAATATTAATAACAATTTCTTTATGGTGAAGAGAATTATTAAGTAAAGAAAATGGAGCTTCAATAACACTAACGTTAAATTCATCAGAGCAAATAAAAACAAGATCTAATATATTCATTAAACAATTAGGCAAAGGCCTAATGAGCAAATAAAATCAATAAAACAAATTTCAAAATCTCGGTTTAAATTACAAGCAATAAGCGATTTTTCATTTTGGGACCATGTCCAAACAATATCTGATAAATTAAAATCACCAAATACACTTAAATTATCCAAAACTGAGCATTTACAATTTATAAATTCAATATTTTGTATATGCTTTTCATATAAATCTAAACTACTTTTTGGAGGAACATAGCTTACTATAAAATAAAGATGATGTTTTGCACCAGTCTTAACACGAACGCAGATTTGTTCAATATCTTTAACAGGGAGAGTAATTTCATCACTGGAAAGTGTAGTGCGAACAGCAATTATTATGCCACCACCACGTTCAAGTGAAATTTTGCACCGATCAATACGATAGACATTGTAAAAGCGACAGTCAAATATTTCTGTGGATAAAATTCCACTGTATAACCAAGATTCAGTGATGATGATAATGTCATAATCGGAATGGCAAGCGAGATTAAACAATTGAGCTACCTTAGTACGAATTCCACTAGCGTTATGGTAATATACATTTAAAGCTGAGTTAGTTTCCGTTGTTACGACATTTGTTGACCCATTTCCGCAGGTATGTTTTTTGGAATATACACAAACGGACGAATTTTAATCCCAATAGGCCAAAAAGATGCGTCGAAGACTTTTTTTGCAGTCTCATAAGGGATTCCAACTTTAAAATTTATTGTATTTCGATGCGGAAGAGTGCGGTTTTCAGGCCTATGGCAAAATATTGTAGTTGGATGAATGCACAAATTGGTAGAAATAAAATCAATTAGTAAGTAAGTAAGTAACAAATTCATTTTTATTAGAATATAATGTATACAGAGTTAATAATTATTTATATGAATATTAAAGCTATGGCTAAGCCGTCAGCCTGGTTGGTAAATATAGGTACTTTTATTATTTATAATATTTAAAACTTTAGATAATAGATACAAAAATCAAACATATTCTGTTATTAAAAGCATTCGGTATTTGTAAATTGCACTCAAAAAGTTGCTTAACATTTTCCAGTCACATCTGTTTAGAATTTGAATTGTTTCTTGCATTGTTAATGTTTGTTTACCAAAGAAACGTATCCTTTGTTGTTTAAATATAGGACATATACTTATAACATGAAAGCAATCCTCTTTGGATTTAAGATTACAAAGGGTACAAAATTGATTGAAGCTGCCGTTGTAAGGATTACCGTTTAAACTGAGTGTCTCGCTTCTTGCTTTAAATATTAAAGATATTTCTTTGTAACTCAGTGAATCGTTGAAGTAATTTCTATTATTAAGGTTAAAATCAAGTTGAGAGTATAAAAGTCTGCTGTCAGATTCGCAGGCCTTAATAATGAATGCATCTCGTATTGAGTCTTCATTCTTTTGGATAATTTTATAGAGCTGATCTTTTACATTGCACAAGTTGTTTATGTCTATACGGAGCATTTCTCCGCAAGAGCTTCCAATATATTGCCATTTCGCGAACCACCAATCCTTATTCCTCAATTCATATAAAAGCATCTTTTTGGATACTCTGGAGTTCTGAAAAGCGCATATTTTGATTATAAAATCAGCCTGTGCTTTAAGTGTATTTGTCATGAGTTGAGGTAAGCCTGTTTCCAAGTAGATTTCGTAACTTGGTGTGTTGTGTGGAAGATTGAAAAGTTTTTTCAAAAAATTCCTTTGGAATTTCTCAATAACCTCATATTCCTCTGATCCCCAAACCTGAGAGGCATAGCACAAGGTTGATTTCACAACAGCATCAAAAATTTTGTATTTGGCTGATAATTGTATCCTGTCGTTTGAAAAAACTTTTTTCCATGTTGAATTCAACAAACTCTGCGAAGTGTTGACCTTCTCTAATAGGTGTTTGTTAAAATCCAAAGTTGAGTTTAACTTGACTCCTAAATACTTTATTTCTTTAGATATTTCCAAGAGATTCCCATTGTAGAACCATCTATTCCGAGTTTGAGATTGTACGGATCGTGAGAAAATCATCACTTTGGATTTAGCGGTATTGATGGTCAGGCCCCATTTGTTGCAGTAAGACGCCAACCGATTTATCATCAATTGTAAATTTTCAGGTGATTCGGACAATAGGACGAGATCATATGCGTATAACAAAACATTTATTGTAGAACTTGCGATATTTATGCCTCCAGGAAGGTCATCTACTACGTCATTTATAAAAAGCGAGAAGAGCAGAGCGCTGAGCAGGCAACCTTGTTTCACTCCCGTACTTGTAACAAACCATTTTGAATAAGCCGAACCATCCCATACTGCTGCTTTTGTTTCAGTCTACATTTCTTTGATTACATTTATGAACTTCGAAGATATGCCCAATTGCGATAGTTTATAAAAGAGCGCGTTTCTGTTCACTAGATCGAAGGCTGCTTTAAAATCAACAAAAAACGAGTACACTTTTTTACTAATTATTATTATAATTATTTCATCAGTTGTTGTAGATGAATGAAAACTCCCTAAATGGTACCACTTAAGGTTTCTAGCAATTTTAAAGTTATGCCTCACAAGGAAATTCGTTCCTCCAATTTGCTTAGGCCTTGTTTGTACTTGGCCATCATTAGCAACAACAACACCTTCACTTCCACTCTCCGGATGAACAGCATCAATAAAACCAAATAAATGAATTTGTTACTTACAAGACAAAATCTTCTGACTTGGAAATGGCTTGAAGACTTACTTATGACATAACAGATATTTAGCTATAAGATACCGAAAACTGCTTTTAAATCCTTTTTGCATCAATCTTTTATCTTGTTCTTGTTCAGGATGAAATTTAAAACCCACATAAAAACTCGCAAAATTTGTTGAGTTAACTCAGGTTTCACTTTAACTCTTCGCTGAAAAAGTGGACTAACCTAAAAAAAGTCAATATTGATGGATTTTTTTATTTTAATTTATATCCAGAACTAATAGAAATCATATTTACCATTTAAAGGACATTATCTGCAATTAGCATTGAATTACCTTTAACTTTTTATACTATCAATATTAACATATAATATAATGCATCGATAAAATAACTTTAAAAAAAAAATAAAAATAAAATAACAATCATCATTAATTTAACATTGCCTTTATTATCACAGGACGACCAGACCAAGTGCATAACTGTACCCTAACCAACATATCAATGGTATCACTAACTGTCAAATGCACTGACGGTTTCAATGGTGGTCTACCGCAATCGTTTATGCTTGAAATGAGGGAACCCCATTCAAATGTAAGTACATATACTGGTATATTCCAAACTGTATGTCCTTTCAAACAATCATTCGTATATTCATTCAAAATTTTTAAATTAACATTGCTACACACACGTACAAACATACAAGAAGGATATGTATAAGTATTATCCACCTCGAATGCCAACTAAAAGTTCTGACATGTCTGTGACATTAGGTGATGCTTTTTTGTGTCTGTTTAAATTTTTGTGTCTAGGCAAGGAATCTTCCTGGATCCTGCCCCTATATAATATGTCACAGACATACTTCTTGTTTTTAGTTGGGATTCGAGAGATGAAACTCACTCAAACCTTCTATATCCAAATCTAGAGACACAGATAAAAAGAGGTAGAAGGTTAAAAAAAAAAATTATAAAACACGTCTTTTCGTTTGTGTGGCTTTTTTGAAAACTGAATTTGAGAAAAGTCCTTAACGATTTCGTTTTTCTTTTCTTTTTCATTGCAGGAAATCAGAGCAAACATAACTTCTCCGGTACCAAAGTTTTCGGTTTCGGCTCTGACACCTGGTAGTGTTTATTTACTCTCAGTGTATGCCTTCAATTCAAAAGGACGTTCCGATCCAACGAATATGAATGCGGCAATGCTACGGATGCCCGAAAAGCAATTAACATCGGAACGAGGTATGTTCAATGTTCATGTTCCTATAAACATACATAATTACACTGTGTATATATGTTGGTGTCTATATGAAATTATAAGGTTGAGTCTGTGTTAAAGGTGAATTTCTCGACAAAAGAAGTTAAGTAAAGAAAAAGTTGAACCAGAAATTTTATTTTACAGTGTCCTAGCTATAAGATGAGGAACTGATAGCCCCCCTCTTTTCTAAATTGTATACAAGGCTCATTATGTTTTTTTAATAAGTAAATTATTCTCGACTGAAAAGCATTTGCCTTTCCTTATAATTTTCAGTAGAGACAAAAATATTATAAAAAAGAGTCTTTACGAAACTGTTCGGTTTACAGAGGTGAATTTTTGGTGATTAGGTCAAAAACCATCTTAAGTCATGTTAGGATGCTTTTTATCACAATTATAAACAAATTTAATGTAAATGAACCTTAGCCAACTTTAATTTTCTTTCATTTAACAAAAACTTGTATGTTGACATAAGATATTTTACCTTGAAGTTGTAAGTAATGACGTATTTTTTTGATTTCAAATGTCAAAAATGACAGCTTCAGAAGTGACAGTTTCACATGCAGCTGGCTATTTAAAAAGAAACTTTTTATCGATAAAGTGATATTTTAACCAAGTTTTTGCACTTAGACTTTTTGTGTTAACTTTAAAAATCCTAGATTTTTTACGTTCGATGAAAAGTTAATCAATTTAAATGTTTTTCCTGAAAATTTAATTTTAAAATAAAAAATAACTTTCGGAACTTTTCTGATGAAATATCTTTTAACGGAGATAAATTTATCCTTTACCTCATTTATCTCAAGTCAAATTCATATCCTTAATTTCGTTTTGTTTTCACTTCGTTTGTTTGTTTTTTTTTTTACAGAAAAACCACATACGGCCCTTTTACTATCACCCGTGTTATCATTAACCATCGGTCTGACGTTAGCAGTAATAGTGGCAGGTTTTGCTGTAGTCGTTGCCTTAAGAATTCCCTGCAAAAGTTCCAGACGTCGACGAAAAACACTTTCGAACGAAAACACATCGAGAGATGGTTCGCCAGGACCAAGTGATAAGAGCTCCGGTAGCAAGGAGATCGATGGTAATGAGAGTGATGAGAAGAATCCAGATATTATTCCCGAAACTATTGATTCGGATGATCAGGTAAGCGAATAATAATTATTGTTTTCGTCCTTACCCATATCCTCCTGTTAGTTTACGAGCATGCCAAAGTGTTCGTTCTTGGTTCTCCTGCTTGCTTCTCGTACTGAGGCTCTGGAGCTATATGAGCTTCCTTCCATATTCAATAGAGTGTTGGCATAGTGAATTATAATTATCGAAAAAGGTTGTGGTCTCTACGAGTAGGTAGATATATGATTTTGTGAAAGACCTGCAACAAAAACCGAAGACCAAAATAATGAAGACCATTTATATTTGTGGCGTGGGCGTTTGGGTTTGGGTTTTTGTATGGGTTTGGGGATTTGAGGGTTGAAGCAATTTTGAGGTTGGGGTCGATCATCACATATGAGAGTTTGCTTGCAAGGACTAAAAGCAAGAAGGCTAAGGCAAATGAATTGAGAATCGATAAATCAGCATGTCTGCAGTAAATTTCTTGTTCAACTGATAGCCATAATATCGGTAAGGGTATGTCATGGTGTATAATGGAATTGGAAGAGGTCGAAGTCGTCGTCATATAATAGGGAGATTTTCACATCCATGTTAAGAGTTTTTTGCCTGCAGTGCAGTGCAGCAGGAACACTGCTGTTAATGGTGTACGGTACGTACTATATTATACTGCTGCATATAAATAGGTACATAGCCCGGCTAAAAGAAGTGAAATTAATGGCCCAGGATTGAGATGAAAGGTTGTATTATTCGTGATTTAAGGTTCAAGGAACAGCATGTCGACAAGTGCAGGGCATATTCATTCATCTATTACATGCAATATGGGCAGCAATCAATAGCAATCCAACTATCAACCCTAAGCCAAATAGTTCATTGCACTTTTTGACATTATCATCATCAGCTTCATTAATAAAAATGAGAAGTCTTGCTTTCGTTCGACAAATATTTTACTAGTTAAAATTCTAAGAATTTGAAGAGCTGTTTTGTCTGATTAGATCATACAATGATATCGATTATAAAGTAATTTTCATAATTGGAAAACGATAATTTTAAAAAAAATCTTTCCGCCTTAAATAAAAGCTACCAAAAGTTAATTTTTCAGAATTAATGTTCAGAAATAATCCATAAATATTGTAAAATGAACATTTTAGATGAATGAGTACGTGAATAAGCGAAATTGCCGGATTTGCGACGACACCAATTCACGTGAGTTTATGAGGTTCACGTTCCAAATAAAGTAACTGTTTGGTGAGAAATTTTGGCCGAAGCCGTCATCGGTCGGTTTTTTATTGCCAGGCCTTCACCATCAACGGTGACCATCAACCTCTTGTTGCCTAAATTGGATGATATGGACAATCGATATTCTGCGTGAGCGGTTTCATGGCAAGGTTAACTCGCACCGAGATGACGTGTGATCATGTGATGTGATTACAGTTTTTCTTGTATGACTTTCTTAAGTTGCTGGTCTATGTGAATAAGCCGCAAACCACCACCGCAGCCTTTAAAGACAAATTGATCGATGATATCGGTCAAATTTAGCCAAACTGTATCACCTATCGAAGCCGCGATGGCTATTTAAACAATGTTATTATTCACTCATAATACCATTAATAGGGCTTTCCAATTAATATTAGACCTTAGTGATATCTCACATAAAACTTGGTTTATTCAGTTTTAAATCCATTACATCTTTAAAAGGCATGGATTAAAAATAGCACAACGTCAAAATATGATAATCTCATTAAATTCCGAGCTTCACCGGAACAAGAAACCGCTTATAATTTAATGCTTTAAAACCCCAATCTATAAGTTTCACTTCCATCAATAAAGCTAAACATTTCGATATTCTCGGAATGTGTATCAACAACCACCCCTTATGGAACAATCACAAACGCTAAAATGCAAAAACTGACGCAAGATGTTTTAGTTTATTGAGACGATGCAAGAAATTTGAAATCCCTCTTGGCTCGTATTTCAGTAATTTACTTAAGTCCCTTGAAGAGTGTTCAATGTTTACTTTTGAAAACAACTTCAGTCTTCCTGTGAAGTACAGATATTCGTTCTTTAGCCTTACTACGAGAATGTGAAATACCTGAACGCGCCCTCTGCCTTTCCATGTTATTGGAATATTAAAGAATTCAAAATCAACGAACACCGAAATCTAATTTCCAACCACTTCTTCTTTTCCTTGCTTAATCTTGAAGCTTTCTTCTTAGCTCAATGAAACCAGTTTGATCCCCTTACGAAACGTGAAAGACTGATTATTAATTCACATAGAAAGTTATTGTAATGGGTCCGATTTGTCGAATTGAAAATTTTGACATTTCAACGTCCCTAGAGTCGAAATAAAAGATTTTTAGAAAGATGTCTTTGCGTGTGTGTGTACGTATGTACGTTCGCGACGTTTTTTTCGTCGTCAATAGCTCAAGAACCAGAAGAGATATCAACATAAAATAAATTTTGTTATACAGATAATAAGGCAGAAAGATGGAGAAAGGCCTCTCAAGAAAATTGCGTGGGTGGTTTTTTTACCATAGCAGTTTATAAAAAAGGTGAAAATTTTGGTTAAATCTAAATATCTCATGAACCAATGACGCTAGAGACTTGAATTAAATTTTGTATTATATATTGTAACGTGATACAAAAGCAGTATATTTTTGGAAAAAATCCAATTAACGGTTTTTTTTATGTATAAATCTTAAATAAATTATGTCACCTCGAAAATTTTACGAATACAAAACGATTTTGTCACCAAAACAATTTTGTGCAACTAAGAATAATGTTTTTGACATCTGATAAAATGTTGAGAAAAATCGAATTGACACTTTTTTTTTACAAAAAAATAAAAACCTAAAAAAAAACAATACTAAAACTTTGTAAAAATTTACTTTCGACTCAAATAGCTTTTCAAAAATTACAAATATTGGCTTCAAACTTATTTTATTTCACAAAAAATATTGTTTTCGATATTCAGTAATTTTTTTATAAAAATCCAACAGTCCGTTTTTTCATAAAAAAAAACAAAATCTACAAAAAATAGTACCTACGCAAATTTGGTAAAAATTTATACATACAAGCTGGAACAGAGCATGTACAGAGGAGGTAAAGAACTGTTTTCTCCTCTTCCTCATCGCCTAGCAGCGTTTCGTGCTTTCCAATTGGACAGTACCCGGTTATTGCACCGATCTGCTTAGAGATAGGAAGCGCTTTGAACTCTGTAAATCTAGTGTAGGCCAGATGTTTTTCTTGACCTGACTAGTCTTGATGTTATTCCACCTGATGTTTGACTTCTTCATAGCGTCTTGCATTCGCAATATTGTGCACGTAGCGATTGGTGTACCAGCCTTAGCCAAACATGGTAGAATGGGTTATTTTGTACTATTCTTGACGAGTTCATCTGCCTTACAATTTCCTGGAATGTCTCTATGGCCCGGCACCTAGCAAAGGTGAATGTTACACTGTTTTGCCATTAGAGATGATCGGCAGTTATGAACTGTTATAGAGTTTGAAAATATTTGAAAATACGGATATCAGTTGTTAATATCAACTTTTCTTTAAGCCACGACGAGACTTCTTTTATCGCCAAAAGTTCTGCCTGGAACATGCTACAATGATTGGGAAGCTAGAATGAGAAACTCAATTTCAGTCATTCAGAGAAGACGGCTCCACCAACCCCTTCATTTGATTTTGATCCTTCTGTCTAAAATTGGATTGATTCGTCTAACAGGAATGCGCTTTCCTCTCAGAAATATCGGGAAGGTATAGAAATCTGAAAGTTTCTGTCTACTTTATAAAAATAAGTCGGGTTTTCTTTCCTGACGCTATAACTCCAGAACGCACGAACCGATTTCCACGGTTTTGCATTTATTGGAAAGGTCTCGGGCTATGTGAGGTTTATAGCAGACAAAATTCAGGAAAAATTTCAACAGAAAAGCGGTGAACTCCGTTTAGCTTGCCATAGAAAGCTAATGTAAAATTTCCGATTTGTGGAGTTGAAATTTTTTAAATTTTTTGACGTTTCAAGGGCCCTATATTCTAAACAAAAGCTTACTTTTGGGAACCTTTTTTAGTCAACCATATCTCTAGAAACGTCAGAGATATCTAGCTACTTCAAATAACGTATGAAATCTACAATGAAGGAATGATTCTGATTGAGGATCAATGCTTGAATATGGCAAACAAGCTACTGATTGAAGTAGGAATGATTGCGCCAAATCGCATTGAACCAAGAATTAAATGGAGAGCTGCAATACAATATTGATACATTGCAGGAATTAGTTCGAATTAATGTGCCGTTGCTGAATGAACAGCAAAAATAAGTATACGAAACATTAATGCAAGCGGTGGACAATAATACTGGTGGTCTATTCTTCCTGGACGCACCAGGAGGAACAGGGAAAACATTTGTCATTTCATTGATCTTGGCCACTATTCGATCAAGATGTGACATAGCTTTGGCGTTAGCATCATCTGGAATTGCGGCAACTCTTCTAGATGGCCGTCGTTCTGCACATTCTGCGCCTAAGTTGCCACTCAATTTAAACACAATTGATACTCCAACATGCAATATTTCCCGATCCAGTGCAATGGGAAAATTGTTGATGCAATGCAAGCTCATTGTTAGGAATGAGTGCACAATGGCACATAAGAAATCACTTGAAGCACTTAACTTCACACTGAAGGATATTCGACGAAATAACAACATCCAACGGAGTTTTTCAACTCTCTGGACCTGGAGTTACCAAGATTTCCACCACATAACTTGCAACTCAAAGTTGGGTCAGTTATTATGATATAGCGTAATTTGAATCCACCGCGACTTTGCAACGATACTCGACTGGCGATGAAAAGACTTATGCCGAATTTGATTGAGGCAACCATTATTAACGGAAAGTACGCAGGTGAAAATGTATTTATTTCTCGAATACCAATGATTCCGACTGATCTTCCGTTTGACTTCAAACGATTGCAATTTCCGGTTCGCTTTGCGTTCGCAATTACAATTAACAAGTCGCAAGGCCAATCGCTTAGTGTTTGCGGAATAAATTTAGAAAATCATTTTTTTTCACATGGGCAGCTATACGTTGCGTATTCACGAGTTGGGAAACCATCCGCTTTGTTTGTGTTAACGTCAGAAAATGTGGTTTACAAAAGAGCACTTCAATGAAACGTAAACTTGCAGACAAGTATAAGGCTTCGATTAAGTATTTACTTTGGATTCACTTTCATTTTTTACTTAGAGAAGTTCAACTAAATTACACTTCATTTTTGTAATCGAAATAAATTCAAAAACAAAAAAAGAGGCTGGGATGCGACCCACACTGATAACTTCCCATCCCGTCTATCGATTTGTCTTGCTTAAAAGTTTGTCTAAATGTATCAATTCTTACCAAATTTGCGTTCTATTTTTTGTAGATTTTATTTTTTTATGAAAAAACGGACTGTTGGATTTTTATAAAAAAATTACGGAATATAAAAAACAATATTTTCTGTGAAATAAAATAAGTTTGAAGCCAATATTTTTAATTTTTGAAAAGCTATTTGAGCCGAAAATCAATTTTTATCAACTTTTATTAATTTTTTTGTTTAGGTTTTTATTTTTTGTAAAAAAACTGTCAGTTCGATTTTTCTCAAATTTTTTCCTAATGTTGAAAACAATATTTCTTATAAATTAAAATTAGTTAGAAGCCATAATCTCAAATTTTTGAAAATATATTTAAGTCGAAAATCAATTTTTACCAACTTTTGTTAAATTTTTTTTTCGGTTTTTAATTTTTTGTAAAAAAACTGTCAATTCTATTTTTTTCAAAATTTGACTGAATGTTGACAACAATATTTTTTGAAAGATTAAAGTAGTTTAAAGCCAATATCTCGAAGTCTTGAAAAGATATTTGAGTCAAAACTCAATTTTTACCAACTTTTTTTTTTATTTTTTTTAGGTTATTATTTTTTTGTAAAAAAACTGTCAATTCGATTTTTCTCAAAAACATTATTCTTCATTGCACAAAATTGTTTTGGAAATGAAATCATATTTTAGTCGTAAAATTTTCGAAGTGACAAAGTTTTTTTTCAGTTTTTTTGATTTATAAAAAAAAACCGTTAATTGAATTTTTTTCCAAAAATATATTTGCTTTGTATCACGTTACAATATATAATATAAAATTTAATTCAAGTCTCTAGCGTCATTGGTTCATGAGATATTTAGGGTTAACCAAAATGTTCACCTTTTTTTTAAACTGCTATGGTAAAAAACCACCCACGCAATTTTCTTGAGAGCCCTTTCTGCATCTTTCTGCCTTATTATCTGTATAACAAAATTTATTTGAAGTCGATATCTCTTCTGGTTCTTGAGCTATGGACGACGAAAAAAACGTCGCGAACGTACGGACGTACGGACGTACGGACGTACAAAAAACGAAGCCATCTGGTGGCGAAACAGAGTTCGCCGGGTGTGGTAGTTACCAATACATAAGAATTACGGAGTGCCCACTTTTGTTGTTAACTCACTGCGATGAAGCTTTCAGGCGAATAGCAGAGCTTGCTGCTGTTTGTTTGCTTAGTATATCAAGAGATGTTAGATCAAGATAATAAAGTAGGTTATCTAGAGTCACAGGTGGGGTCGTGCGAAGCGAATCCATATGCAAGCTGAACGTTAGACTTCATCAATCTACCATACTCCCACAAAGTACAATAAAATCGGTCTGATTACCAATTTGTATAACCAATGCGTGAGAATTTGAATTCAATACTTTTAATATAGGGAGGGTTAACATATGGAACTTTGTATTTCCTCGAAAATAGGATTGGTTTTAGTGTAGATGTGATTGCAAATGTGTCCACGTTTTGAAAAGCACCTTCGATGTCAAGGAAAGCAACCATTTTGGACTCTCTATGATGGAGGAACTATTCGATGGTGCGTACTAAGGTGTTGTTGCTAATTTTTTCCACCGACCCGACCGACCGTCCGATTGAATATATAATTTAAACACTATTGGATTTTCGAATCCAATATCAACGACACGATTTTAAATTCTTTTTTTTTATTTTTCTTTGATTAAATTAATTCGAATTGCACTACCGATGTGCCGCGAGAATAAGTTCGACAATTTACGAGAGACGTCAGTCGATATGTCAACAGGTGAAAGAATTCACCACAAGTAGCAATAAAAGTATTGCCAGCACAGTAGCTCAGCTTAAGGGGGCGTTTCGATTAGGTGAATATTTTATTAATCGAGGTGAACAATAAAATTGAAGTAAAATTGATATCAAAATGATATCGAAATACGAAAGGGGTGAATTTCACCAAGTCGTATTGATTAAAGTGGGCGCCAGGAAACTTTTTACTGGAAGTTTACCAAAACCAGAAGCTGAAAAATTAGTCTTTCAAATCAAGTAAGGAAATAAAAGAAAGGTTTTGTTTTCCAGGTGGGAAATTAAAGTTATGTTTTATTGCCTGGAAAACCTTGGCCGAAGCCGAGATTAAAAACCGGGATCTCTTATAAAAGAGAAGGATACAAATTGAATTATTGAGATTGACAGAAGGTCAATAAAAATGTAGTCTAGATAAATGTAGTGCAAACAAAAGAAAGAAAAATTATGAATACAATAACAAAACCGATAAAAGAAATCACTCGAAGAAAATTATGTCGACAAGAAAAAAAATCAAAAGCGGTAAACGCGACCCGCAATATCGGGAAATTAACACTTCAACTCGAAGGTCATAAGGACGAATTCGAGACAAAAGAAGGACACAAAGAAAAGCAATATTCTTAGGAAACAAAGAAAACACTATACTTAGCTTTTCAACTTCCACAACAGCTATCGTAGTCCTTTCTCAATCCAATACTTCTCCACATCGGAACAACATCTTCAACTCAATAAAATTAAAAAAAAAACTATCGTACAAAAATTACGTTACGTAGGTGTTTTAAACAATATTCCTTCACACAATTTTTTTGTTAGTCTTTTAGCTTTGGGCGCAATGCAAAAAGTGGCCATCATCATGACGAGCTTGACCCTTCCGGCTACTTGCCCTCAGGCAATCTTCTCGGATCTTTTGCGTGGTGATCGATCTGTCTCGGTCTCGCAACTTCCTCTATCCATGAGATTGGGGTGTGCGACCGAGAAGCCAGGTATCTTTCATCGCACGCGATCTCTTTAAAAAGGTGATGCGATCACCCAGTAGCTCAATGAGTGAGTTCAGCTCTTCACTTTCGAACCCATTCCAGCCAAGACTTTCTGAAAAAATCGTGTGGAATTCCTCGCATTACCGAGTACCTACACGCGCTAGATTTTTGTTGAGGAAAAACTACTTATGTCGTGTTGAAGGAAGTCGGTAGCCAAGCCTATAATTAAAAATGAAAGTTATTAAGATATTCTTGGAGTGATTTTTCTATCGTTAATACTTTATGGTGGGCCCTCAGCCAAACTAAGTTAAAGTTGGTGTAACTTTTCTGCACACATTGTTGGGCATGGTTATCGTCTTCATGCCTTGACGATATTGTTCAACCAATATGTGGGCCAACCGTCGCACAGTTCGTTGATGTGGAATCCTTTTGCACACTTTGGTAAGACCTGTTAAATTTGCTTTCCCAAAATGCTAGATGAGCAGGTCACTGGCTGATGGTCCAGGTTTCTACTAAACTCTTCCAGAATTTTGCGGCCGCAGTAAGAATTGTTAAGGGTGGTTAGCAAAAAGGGAGGTAAAACTTGTTGTGGTAAAATTTACCGCAACAGTGTGTAATACCATTTTCACCAACCTGCTCTTGCAGTAGGCATGTTGAGACAAAGAAAGAGGTCTTATATCAATACTTACTCTGATATGGTTATCAATCAATCTTTCTAAGGTCTTAAGGAGGAATGGTGATAAGCTTATGGGTCGGTCGTAGATCTTTAGAGTTGGCTTGCTAGGATTTTCCTGCTTTGAATATAAAAACAACTTTCTCTTTATGTCGAGGGAATAAGTATCAGATATAGACAGTTCTCAAAAATTGCCTTAAGGATTGGTGCAGTTATGTCTAAAGCTTTTTGTAGTTTAGCTGGTACTATACCATCTGGTCATGCAGGTTTAAATAGTTTGAAGTTGTTTAGAAACACATTTTTTTTCCTTGTGTTCTTTTCCTAATAATAATGTTTCATACTTCAAGACCATGTCACTGTTTTATTAAATTTTTATTATATTTAAAAAATAACTAAAAAATGTTGGAATCTTGTTCGATATCAACTTTTTATTAAAATTAAAAGAACTTAACCAATATTCTTTTAAAAATATACAATAATTACAAAAATTCATTAAAATACAATGTCTAAACGGTTTATCAATTCATTTACTTACGTATATATAGAACCTTCTGACTATAATCAAATAAATTTTATTTTTATTTCAAAACCAATTTTATTTTATTCTTTAACTTCTCTTAATTTACTTCTAACTATATAAGCAGTTTTACTTGAAACAAAATATAACATGAACAAAAAAGAAACTTCCAAATGAAATTAAAATGTTGGGTTAAGCTAAAGCCATTTCGCACTTATCTACTTTCCTTATTAATGGAGTTTTCTGCAAATATCTCTCCCTTGCTTCGCGTCGTAGTTGTCCTGATGCTACTATTACGCATCACACAATGCCACTAGCGCTTTAGCTCTATGTCAGGTCAGGTCCAATAAAAATGATCATTATAAAGAAATCCATTTAAAGTCCCACAGAGCATTTAAAAACTAAGTGGCAAGTCGTTCAGTACTCGTAACTTGTGTACAGTAGCAGCTACTCTATCTCGTATACCTACCCTCAATACTCACTTCAAGCTGATAAAATCCGCCAACATTTTCTCTTAAATCCATTTAGCAAAAAACAAAAAAAGGTTAAACTTTAAAGTTTGAAACACATGCTGGAGAGATATATGTACATATGTGGTGGTGTTTCTTTTTTTTTGGTCTTTTTTGTTATTTTCTGAAAGGACATTTTTCTCCTTCATCATTAATCTCACTCCTACATTTTTCTTTCCCTATACACTCGTATATTCATTGTGATGTGTATGAAATCGTATTGTGACCGAGTTTTTCTTTATGTTTTTCTATTCCATTCCAGATCGATTACATAAGACGGCGACAGCATATATCAACCATCGACACAAGTTGTAGTCCCACGAGGGGGCTATTATCGTCGAGTACGCCTCCGCCGCAAAAGTACAATTCATCTGGCATGACATTGCACTCATCCCATCCGAATGCCATGGGCTATTGTACGCTTAGGAATGGAGGACAGCCTCCTAGCTCCGTTGGCACACTCTCAATGGTAAGTGGGTATTCATTGGCTTCTTTTTATTTTTCTTCTTCTGTTTTGTTCTGTTCAGTTCGGTTCAGAATTTAGACCGTCAGCGTCAGGACGAAAAGGACATTATCGGCATAGGATAAAAATATATATACATACATATGTATGTATAGCTTCATGACACCAAACACATTGAAACTTTAAGTAAACACACATGTGTCACACATGCGTCACACAACACACATTTTCTGTCTTTAAGAAAACATACACCACATAAATACGAAATGAAATTTGTATCTTCAAACTGAAAACAGAGCTTGGGAATTGTGTTCCTATATGACGATGGTAAGTCGGTATGGGGGGAGGAATAGGAGGGCTAGGACCTAGGAGGTTGGAAAAGGATGAAGCCAAACTAGAGAAAAAAAAACGAAGATTGACTGCATCCTTGCGAGCAACATGGCTCGTCCTTCTATGGGATCCTTCCATATAGATATTCCAAATAGACAATATTGAGAATATGAATTGCTGTTAGTCTATATATGTATAGTGTCGAGTTCGAGATAGGATAAGATGCCAAAAGACTCGAGGCAAAAATGAGGAATGATATCTTGATGGTGTAGCTAGATATTTTCTTTTTGTTTTATAAGTATTTTTGTTTTAGAATCATCCCAATGCCTCTGGCGACAATAATGCTTAACGAGAAATTATCCCGGGATTTTTAAAGACATCTATATTGACTTGGTTGACTATATAATAAAGCAGCTTCTGATTAACACTTAAGGAAGTCATTTGATAATCTGCGGGTTTTATAATCTTTGGGCTTTATATACAAGCGACTCTTAATTGTTTTTTTTTGTACATAGCTTTTTGATCTAAAGAATTATGGATGAAAGGGAAAGATGAGCTGGAATAAAATCTATAGTTTCTAAATGAAAGGATTTATAAATAAAAGACCAGACTTTTAAGTAGGAATTTTTTGTTTGCATATTTTTATCTACCCTACATAACGAAATATTTTTGGCTTAGAACTTTTTTGTAGGTTCTTAAAGATGTTTTCATTTGAAGGGAAAATATTCATCTGGTGTGGATAACTTGAAATGATAAACTTCTAGATCGATAAGTAGTAGCGTATTAGGAACTCATGCGGGTTTAATTTTTAACTTCCCATAGGAAGTTATTGTAATGGGTCCGATTTGTCCAATTGAAAATCTTGACATTTCTCGAAGTTTTAAGGTCCCTAGAGTCGAAATAAAAGATCTTTAGAAAGATATCCGTATGTCCGTACGTCCGTACTTTCGCGACGTTTTTTTCGTCGTCCATAGCTCAAGAACCAGAAGAGATATCGACTTCAAATAAATTTTGTTATACAGATAATAAGGCAGAAAGATGCAGAAAGGGCTCTCAAGAAAATTGCGTGGGTGTTTTTTTTATTATAGCAGTTTAAAAAAAGGTGAAAATTGTGGTTAACCCTAAATATCTCATGAATCAATGACGCTAGAGACTTAAATTAAGTTTTATATTATATATTGTAACGTGATACAAAGCAAGTATATTTTTGGAAAAAATCCAATTAACGGTTTTTTTATAAATCAAAAACTGAAAAAAAAAATATTTGTCACCTCGAAAATTTTACGACTAAAATATGATTTCATCTCCAAAACAATTTTGGGCAACGAAGAATGATATTTTTATCATCTGATAACATTTTGAGAAAAATCTAATTGACAGTTTTTTTTATAAAAAATAAAAACCTAAAAAACATTACTCAAAATTACTTACATTAAAAATTGAATTTCGACTCAAATATCTTTTCAAAAACTAGATATTAAGGCTACAAACTTATTGTATCTTATAAGAAATATTGTTTTCAACATTCTGAAAAATGTTGAGAAAAAACAAATTGACAGTTTTTTTACAAAAAATAAAAACCTAAAAAAAAAATTAATATCTAAAAGTTGGTAAAAATTGATGATCGGTTCTTGATATCTGTTAAATCAATTTCATTCATCCAATTTGTAAAAATTTAAGAAATGCTACTAGAATTGGTAAAAATTGATTTAACAAAACTAGATTTTCAAACTAAACTATTTCTTTATATGAAAAATATTGTTGGTAATTTTAAAATTTTTAAGAATAATTCAACTGACAACTTTCTAAACCCAACACGAAAACCTACTAACTTTTAAGCAAGACAAATCGACAGACGGATTGGGAAGTTATCAGTGTGATTCGCATCCCAGCCTCTTTTTTGCTTTAATTAAATTTTTTGTATTTTTTTGTACTATTGTTGTGTATGACTTATTGTAAATTGCAATTTTTGTTTTTAACTTCCCATCGGAAGTTTTTGTAATGGGTCTGGTTTTTTAAATTGATTGTTGTGTTCTTAAAAAAATTCAATAAACAGCTTCTTTATAATTAAAAACAAACTAAAGAAAATATTTATCACCTTGAATCTTGAACATTGAAAAAATATTTGAAATCAAAGAGAGATATTGACTAAGATCTTATTTCATCTTATAAAATTTGGTAAGACTACTTAAATATGAAGTCCCTCCAAAAAGTATTACTTACACTGAAAAAACAAACGTGCATTAATATAAAAAACGGCGTTTATTGACTGCTTATTTATTGTCACAACAAACTTTTTCTTGTCAGAGTGAACGGTTTATTAAAAAAAAATTCAGCGTTTGATAATCGTTTGTTAATACTATTAACGGCCGTTTATTAAATGAAAAATAATAATAATGAAAAATAATAATAATGAAAAATAATAATAATCACCATTTATTAAAATTAATAACTCTATTAATTGCCGCAAACATCTTAGTTATTAAAAATGATTAATCGTTTATTGCGACAATAAACAAGATGTTTGAAAAGGGATTGTTAAAGATTATATCCCAACCTTCATCCAATATCACAACCAATTCTCAAATTTACAAATAGTTTATTATTTTTTATAACCTTATTCACTGAGACATACAAATTTGTCAATTAAAAAATAATAAACCGTTTATTGTTGCAATGAACAACATTATTAAGAGACGAATTGGAAAATTTACAAGCAGTTTATTGGTTTTTATAACCTTATTCACTAACACAATAAACTTTGGTAATTGGAAAATAGTGAACCATTTATTGTGGCTATGAACAACATTATTAAGAGGCAAATTGTTAAATATTATATCCCAACCTCCATGCTACATACATATAAAAAAAATGTATGCGGAAGATTGGGCAAAAATAAAATTGATTCCTTGACAAAAAAAAATTTAAATCATAAAGATAACACTGCACTCAAATTCAGCGGAACTAAACTTCATGACACGGAAAAGCATTATTTGTATGAAATTGTATGAGGTATATCGCTAAACTTCATATCATTTCATACGAATTCTTGTGAATCGCAGTAACGCTGCAGTCAAAATAAGTAAAATGATCAGTGATGAGTTTTAGTTATATTTATAACTCGTTCTATAAGAGTAAAAGTCCTAGAGCTTAATATATCTATCTTTTATAATTGTTTTTAATTCTATAAAGGTAATAATTTTGGCTAAGTACTTTTATAAATAAATAAATACTGTTATGACGCATTACAAATCTACAACGAAAACACGAACAAATTACATGCATTCTGTCACTGCACCGAGCATTGTGTTCACACTCAGCTCAACTTGGCCAGAACTCGGTGACATTAATTTGCAAAGGTTATTTTGTCATTCGCAAGGATATAATTCACACTATGTTGTTACCAAAAGGTTGCCTAGTAGAACCGAACAAGACCAACAAAAAAGTAGTAGAAGCAGAAAAAGAGAAGTAGAAGCAAAAGAAATAGAAGTAAGGAAGTTCAAAAGAGTGAACCAGACCGCAGAAACCAGTTGGACTTCGATCGCCGCTAAGCAAGGATCAGTGGCAGTGCTGTCGTTTTAAAAATTTCAAGAGTAGTATTTTTCTATCATTTTGAGGAGTATTTTCTTAAATTGAGGAGTAAAACAAAAAACACAAACCTTAAGATTATCTACTACTGTTTTTTTTTAATTCATTGCTCTTATTTGTTTTTGATAAAAAACTGAAATTGAAAAAATGTATTCTAAAATAAAAACAATAGTAGATAATCTTGAAGTATTGAAGAATTACACTTTAAACCTTTGTTAAACTTTTTTTTACTCAAAATTTGAGTTTAAAATTAAATTTTTCAAAAACTGCATAGTTTTGACTTGATTTAAAAACAAACTAATAGACAAAAGTGTTGGCTTCGAAAAAATGTATAATACTTAATTATGAGTATTACCGTTATTTTTTAATTATTTTTTTTCCATTTAACGTATACATATTTTTTCAAATTTTTTTTCGCCTAAACGGGGGAAGATAGAAATAATTAAATAATGCTTGTTTTTAACTGTTCTTAAAAAATCCGTTATAATATCTTGTCGCCTGAGTTATCGTACTCTTTCCCATTAAGGGGCCAGTTATAGCTAAAATTGAAATCGATCCGAAAAAAATTTTGAATCGATATTTGACGATGTTTCCCTTTGATTAGAAACTAAAATTATAAACTGATCGATCAGAAATCACACAAAGAATTTTTTTTGAGAAAAAAAAGTTTACTTGCTCATTTATTTTTTGCTAAAAATGCATTTTTCTATTTTCCAGACGTAAATTCATTTTCCTGAACAGCTGATATATTTATGTTCAAAACTGAAACGAATCGTTCCACTGACTTGTGTTCCAATTTTACACAGTTCTAATGACAGATTTCTGTCAGTAAAAATTTGTCGGTGGTTTTCAATCAGGAAATTGTTTTCAATGACAGAAATTTTTAAGGATAGCTATAAACGACCTGTCAAAAAAATTCCAATGTTTGTTTTCAATGATGAAAACCAATGATAGCTATAACTAGCGCCTAATACAATTTTTTGTAATTCTCGATTAAAGTTTTCGATGGCTCCCATTTTTCGGTGAAATTGTTTTTAAGAAGTTCCTTAGCAGTTAGTAAGGCATTCAACGTTTCTACCTTGAGTGAATTTCTTTTTTATCTTTTACAAGGCTAACATCTGAACATTTTTTTTCTGCTGTTGCACTACTATGGGGCAAACTGATTAATTAACCGATGAACTTTTTTTTTGGCATTATATTTTAAATTTTGGTTTTGATTGTAACAGAGTTGCAAATAATGCATTGAATTTTATAATGCATTTTGAATAAATTAGAAAATATTATTCAATTTTTAATTCTATTTTTTTTTTTTTGAATTATTTATTAAATTTTATTTTTCAATTCTACCGTATGGCATTAATTATTAAATGTTATTTTTTAATAGTGTTCTATCAAATTAAAATATTATTTTCCAATGCAAAACTTTTAAAATAAAAATACTTATTTTAGTTCGACCGAAAAACGATTTTTTTCAAAATTTATTTGTTAGTATCAGTCAATCTTCAACCTGGGACATTTTTACGTCAAGATTCGAATATTAACTGAAATAAATGGAAATAATTTAATAAATTCCCACTAGGCATTGAATTAAAAAATTATAGCTCATTTTGAATAGAAGTTATTTTTTAATTTTAATTCAATAAAACTTGCAATAAAATAATTTTTAATTTTTAGTTTAATATTGATGGCAATAAATTAATTAGTAATTCTTAGATGTACAATTAGCATTATATATTTTATTTCAGTCAAGAACAATATCCATTAAAAAAATTTTGAGTAATGCATTGAATTGACATTGGAATTTTTGCAACTCTGGATTGTAAACCAAATAAAAATTACCTTTGCGTTTTATTTTGGGGAGTAGTTTTCGTCCGTGGGTAGTAGAGTAGCAGTTGACTCTCGAAAGGAGTAAAATACTACTATAGTAGCAAAAACGACAGCAGTGATCAGTGGTAAGTAAGTTGGATATTAACAGAGGCTTCCCCCACCAGAGGTATAAGCGGAAATAATAAACATTTGTTTATATTTATGAACGCATTTATTAAAATTAATAAATTCTGTTCATTGGGATTATAAACAGGTTTATTAATATTATAAACGGAAATAATAAACGGTTGCTTAAATTTATGAACGCATATATTATAATTAATAAACTATGTTCATTAAGGCTAAAAACGGGTTTATTAATATAATTAACGGAAATAATAAACGGTTGTTTATATTTATGAACGCATTTATTAAAATTAATAAACTCTGTTCATTAAGGCTATAAACGGGTTAATTAATATTACAAATGAAAATATAAACGGTTGTTTATGTTTATTAATGGATTTATTAAAATCAATAAACTCAGTTTATTGTGGTTATAAACGAAAATTTTAAATTGTTTGTAAATTTTCACCCGGAAATGGAGAATAATAAACGATAGTTCACTGACACAATTAATATGTTTATTTGACAAACTCAATCATTTTATTTATTGTCTCAAACAACTTTTTAATTATATTTACGTACCTTTTTGGTTCAGTGTATTTGATTTAAGGTCTCGAAAACAGCCTAAACATTAATTTTGTATTAAATACTTTTTATAGTTCTTTAAATGGTAATTTTGCTTACAAAAACTATAATTTGGACATTTTTAACCCTTTACTGCATGAATTATGAATTCAAGGAAACAAAATATGTAACATTAATTTATATTTATTTACGTTTAAGAATAAGTTTTACATATGTTTTTGTACATATTTATATAGTTTTACATACTATCATGCACTAAAGGCAATTATTTCAATACAAAAATTAAGAGTCCATATATCACTAAGCACTTAAGGCCAAATCATGAATATCTTTAATTTGTAAAATTTAACCAAACAATTTCCCTTATCATTGTATTATACATTTCCTGCATTAAGTATGTAGGTTTCTATTAGTCAAACAATGAATTTTTTGTCGTTTTGTTTGGAATTCTGGCATGTGGTCAACTTTATCAGTTTTCACTGATGTCAAGGGATAGTCCTGGCAACTAGTTCGTTTTGCTGTCGGTGCTTTAAGCTGAGTTGGTGTTTCTAATGGGACTAGACTTCCGTAACTTAAATAACTTCCGCCACGCAGTGACGTATGAAATAGGATTCTATATAAAACAAGCATAGACTACTCTTATAACCTCCCATGTGCTGATCATAAAATGTTAAGGCCTGAGAACACTTTTTTTTTTGTATATTGAGCGCGCCTTAAAGGGGTTATGAATACCATTATAATGATTAAACACAGTGCGAACAATCATGAAGGGAGGACAGGATTAGAAAGGAGATGCTGATCCACATTGTAATAAGTGGGAAATATTGAACATTCGTGTAGTGTGGATAGAGAAAGAATCCCAATACGTAACGTAATAGACTGATAAACATTCCTAGAAATACGGGTATTACGTTTGAATTGTTTGAGGGGAGGAATACAACTGGCTATTTCAATAGAGAAAAATATTGATAAAACAATAATATGCATGAAACCTTACCTTGCCTTTTCTATTATAGAAAATTTTTCAATGTAGATTCCTTTTCCTTATTGCTTCAATTATTTTGCTGAAGGCATTTCTATCAGTGTTGGGACCTCGCAGAAGCAAAAGAGTGGTAGAAATGATGTCAAAAAGGTGGTAGAAAAGTGGTAGAAATTAAAACCCATTTTTATGTAGTAAATCTTATATTCAATAACTTATTAAAAAATACAAAAAATTAAATAAACAATAATTCAGTTCTTTCAGTTTCAAATATCAAAATTTACAATAATTAAATTAGTTAGAAAAACTTAAAATTATTTTTTGCTATATAGACCGCCGAAAAATTTAAATTTTGAAGCATATTTCAGTAATGGTTCCGGAGGATTAAAATTCTGAAAATTTACTGAAATTACCTTGCAGCCAAATTTACTGAAATTTACCTTGCAGCCAAAATGTTGTGAACAGTTGTAGTTTTTAGTTTATTTCTTTTTTCATTTTTTATATTTTTTAAATCTGAAAATTTGCGTTCAGCAGCACCGCTGCATTGCGGTAAGCAACAAAGCTCCAACATATAAGAAGATATGTTTTCAAAAATTAAATTGTCCATTCCGTCTTTTAAGTTTTTTATCAAAAGCCATTGTGAAACAATGTCATCAGTTTTAAAAATTTGGAGTAATTGATTTTCTCCAATTAATTTTTTCCACTCATTATTAATTAAATCTAGTTCTGAGTTATTTATAGTTGGTGAAAAATGTTTCGTGAGACCTAAAACTGATGGCATTGTTCCATAAATGACGTTTTTCGGATTTAAATATTTGAAAAATTTTAGTTCATCGTATGAAAGGTTAAACCTTTCTCCAATTTGAACACATAATTCAATATAATAGCTGCACATAACTTTTCGTAGTTGCATTACATCTTGTTCAACAATATCATTTTCAAGTAAGTACCTTTCAAAGTAAAGGCCAAAATACATTTGAGAATATGGTAAATAGTTTTCACTGTTTTTTATATTTGTGTTTACATTAATATTTTCTGGTTTCACAAAATTTTTCATTAAATTTAATTTTAATGTAGTCATGCTTTCGAATATCAAGTGTATTTTTGTGTTCTCAGATTGAAATGTTTTATTTAACTTGTCTTTGTTTTTTAAAAACTTAAAAATTTGTGAAGCCTTAGAAGAAGGTTCTTCAAATGCAAAATAAAGTAATGAAACAAGGGATCCCACTGCTCTATAATTCGGTTTATGACCATTTCCATTGAAAGCCAACGAGTTTGGCTAAGCTTTAAAATTTGGTGTTCATTAACCCCAAGTGTTTTTTGGAAGGTAAGGAAATCCTTTTGTTTTTTCGCACTGTGGCAAAAATAGAAATTATTGATTTCTCTATTTGCCCTGATAAACATTTAGCAGCATAAGTGGAGCACAAACTCAAATTATGGCAGGTACCTACATCCAATGGTAAAAATATTAGGTTTAATATTTTTTAAACGTGAGGCTACACCGCTTAATGAACCCGTCATAACAGCAGCATTGTCTGAAGCGAATCCTATCATATTTTGAATGGGAACATTAAAATGATTTAATGTTTCTACAATTTTATTGTAAATTGATTCGGCTGTTGAGTCCTCTAGCTCAAACAACCCAAAAAACTTGTCTCTTACTGACCCCTCAACTGAATCAAAATACCTCACAAGAACAATAAGACACTTTTTTGATGAAACATCAGTGCTTTCATCTCCAAAAAAAACTCCAAACTCCAAACTCTAAAATCCAAAACTCCAAAGATAATACATTAGTGGATTAAATACTTGGAAAAATTAAATGAAACTTCTTCGTTGATAATATTCATCTATTTGTGGCAAAAGTAAACAATCTAATTATTTTATACAGAGATTAGACAACTATATAAGATCTGTACAAGGAAGATCACACAACAGCAACACAGAGAAAAAGAAAGATAACTGAGGTGAAAAAGTGCATGGGAATAATCCATCATAGCGATTTTATATGCGTTGTGTTTGTGGAGTGGATGTGGACGCGTGGAGTTGTAGTCGTATGCGTATGGTATATGGTAGAAGGTAGAGTTTAATGATAGGTGAACGGTGAGTTGCAAAAAGTGGCAGAATTTGCTTTTTAGGTGGTAGATTTTCATGAACACCAAAAAGTGGTAGAAATACCACTTAAGTGGTAGAAGTCCCAACACTGATTTCTATATTGGAAATATGTGTGTTTTGATGAGATGAACCTGGAGTTTAGGACTATTGAGTTAATTATAAAAAAATGTATGATTTACATTTTTCGGTACAGTTTCCGTAAGACAAGTAACCAAATTTCCAGTAGTAAATAAGTCAGGAATGCCTTTAGAACGAGTGGTACAGTACATTGATCAACTGCAAAAATATCAAAATCATAAATGAATCCTGAAACCCCACTCAAGACTTGAATTTTGTATCCCTCCCCCCCATTCCTGACAACAGTACTCGCACACAGGAATGGTTGAGAGTTGGAAGTCGCTAGGTCCGAGTTCTCAATGGACTTTGCGCCACCGTCATAAATAATTTATGGGGATTTTGTACAGCTTTAAGTCAAGACAAGCTTAAGTTGGAGTTATTTGTTCGTCAAATTTTTTCTTTTGGCACTAGTAATACTTTCTGCCTGATTATACACTTGACCAGGGGGTGTTGGAAGAATGGGATTATTGGCTAGTGACAGTTAGCTCGCAAAAAATAAACAACTGTTAATCATTGTAAATTAAGCTTGTTTTAATATTAGATTATTTTTCTGTGCCTTTCGTGTAAAAATAATTAAATTTAATCTTGCTGAATATGTTGTTTCATATACAAGGGTCCCTATGCGGTAGAGGTTAAGAGAACTAATCAAGTTATCAGGACAATTTAACAGCCCCTTTTTTGATAGAAATACGAACCTAATGTTTCAGTGTTTTTCAGTTTTAATATTTCTGTGTTTTGTATTTCTAAGTTTAAAATTATATTAAAATAATTTTGCTTTAATATACTCGTAACTGCGGATGACTCGTTACTGTTTAAGAGGAGATATGAGTATGTAGGTATATATCATTTGATCCTTAAATAGTTTTTTTAATGGCTCCCCGTGGCTGCCATTTTGTTTTGGTGACATCTGTCAAATCTTTTGTTTATTATTAAGTTGTTTATGCCAAATCACCATGGCAAGTTACACGAAAGAACAACATGTTCAAATCATAAAACTTTATTATCAAAATGAGTGTTCGTTAACGCAAACGTTGCGCGCATTGCGCCCATTTTACGGTAGACGTGGTGGCCCTTGGGACTTGGGTCTACACCCGTACAAGATCCAACTGACCCAGGAGCTCAAAGTTCATGACCATAGACAACACAGTTTGTTCGCTGACTGGGTTTCGAATCGTTTGGAAGAGGAACCCAATTTTGGCCAAATATCCTGTTTAGTGACGAGGCGCATTTTTGGATGAATGGCTGTGTTTACAAGTAAAATTGCTGTATATGAACGACATCAACCCACGCCAGGTTCACCAGGTGATTATGCATCCTTAAAAAGTTACAGTTTGGTATGGATTTTGGGCCAGCGCGTCGGCGTAATTGGTCCGTACTTTTTTGAAAACGACGTTAGTGGGGCGGTCACCATCAACAGCGAGCACTACATAACAAAAATAACTTATTTCATATGACCCAAATTGAACCATATGGACCAATACGACATGTGGACGGCACTACGTGCCACACAGCAAATGCCATGATTGACATTTACATCATTTACCCGCCCTTATTGAAAAACCCTATAAATGCACAGCATTTGTATGGGGTTCTTTTCTATTTCGATTCACATAAGCTAATTTCTTGGACCTCCAAGATGGTACAAGATCAAAACTAGTCTCAAGTAGAATTTTATCTTAAAATTATGTTTTCGTCCTAAATTTTTGTTGTCTTAAACTCTTCAATGGTCTAAATAGAAGCATGTTTACAGTTCGTTTTAAGCTTTCATTGACCAATACAAGAATCTGTAAAAATGTGATTAGCTTTTTTCAACAGCATATTTACAAACTTTCGTTGAAAAAAACCCTTTCTTTAACATCCTATAGTAGCGACTGTCTTTGAAATTTTCGACACCACTGTTAGCAGACATTATAAACCAACATTCATCAAAATATTATATTCCCACCAATTTTTTCATTCTCTTTTACAAAAATATCAAAACATTTCGAATTCTTGGTAATGCAATAGAAACGCAGAAAGAATTCCCATAATATCGTGTATAATATTATTTGACTGAACCTTCAGCATTTAAAGAAGCTTTAAAGATAGGAATAGGACAAGACAAAAACTTCACATTAATGAAATTTGCTATAACTTATTGTAACCATTCAATTAAATAATTAATGTATTTATAACTTCTATGTATTGAGACACTAATAATTTGTTTGACGTTTCAAAACCAAATTAACCAAACAATCATCAGTATAACATTTTGACAGCTTCTCTGAGCTTTTTCTTACCAATAATTTATAGGGATGTCATATTAAATGAATCCCATGTCATGTTATTATCTTCTTTGTGTCACATTGGTTTTATAATGAGTGTGGCAGTTGTGTTAAAACACAAACATATAAACAAACCCACCTTCAAACCATGCAGACAGTGACATTCTGTGGTGATCCCATATCCTTCAAAGATATTTTTAACATTTTAATGGGAATTTGACTAAAATATGTATGATTTTCAATAAGAATATAGAATGTCATAATTTAAGAGAGATTTACAAACACAAAGAGCATACAACCAGTTTAGTAAAGTTTAAAAAAAGTACGTATACAACTCAGTGCACCAAAATGTACTATGTATACATTGATATTGAAAATATGAGGAGATAATCTGGTTTATTGACACTTTACTTACAAATACATAAATAAATTAGGTGGCTCAACAGTCCGTTGAGAACTTGGGCCTAGTGACTTACAGCTCTCAACCATTCCTGTGTGCGCGTAATGTTATCAGGAATGGAAGGGACCTACAATTTTAAGCCGAATACGAACGGCTAATTTGAGAAAGCACTTTTTATGACAAGAATTACTCTTATAGGATTTGTCAATTCCTCGCAAGAGGCAGTACCCTATGAAAAAAAATGTTAGATGGCACAAGCAGGGATCGAACCCAAGATCTCTAGCATGACAGTCAAACACACTATAACCATCATGCCAAGGGCACTACATTACTTGCTAATAGAGTATAATTTTATTGTTTGACGAATTTTATTTTATCAGTAAACAAAATTTGTATGATAAGAACTGTTACAGTTAGAACTATAATTTTTTGCAGAATTGTTGTATATCCCAGTCAATCATTTAAGCTTTAGGCCAAGGTAAATAGTCATAGAATTTAAAGACCCTCTTCTTTTTCGTGCAACAAATATTATATGGTTATTAGATCAGACAAAACAGCAACTTTCAATTCGATATTTTTTGGAATTCGTAAAATATATTTGAACAATGGTAACGTTAGGTTCGGATAAAGTGGCTGTCAGTGATGGAGTAGGACACACAAAGGCCAGTTTAATGAACAATTGTGATACCACATAGATCTTGAGCATTCTTCTAAGCTCAATGAAACCAGTTTGAATCCCTTACGAAACGTGAAAGACTGATTATGTTTGTATGATTGAGATCGTTGAGATCGTTATAGAAGAATTCTTCTTGGTAATTCTTGTGTTTTTGAGCTTAAGCATGGCATGTACAGTACAGAGGAGGTGAATAACTGTTTCCTCATCGATACAGCTTCTGCAAAAGTTGTTTGAGAACACGCCACGTGTGCTTTTCTATTAGGCAGTGCCCAGTTATGACGCGCGCCTATTATCGAGCTTATGTGCGATCTGCTTAGAGCTACCAAGCACCTTGAGCGCTTTAAATCTAGGGTAGGTTAGGTTAGGTTATAGTGGCTGTCCAAGATTGAAACGGACACACTTAGGCCAGTTTAATGGCCCATTGTGATACCACATGAATCATGAGGTTTCTTCCTAAGCTCAATGGAACCAGTTTGAGTTTCTTACGAAACGTGAGAGGCTGATTATGCGGATATAATTTAGATCGTTGAAGAAGAACTCTCCTAGATAATTCTTGAGTTTTCGAGCCAGAGCAGGGCATGTAAAGAGAAGATGAAGAACTGTTTCTTCCTCTTCCTCGTCCACACAGCTTCTGCAGAAATCATTTGAGAATAGGTACGCCTAATCTCTTGGCGTGCTTTCCTATTAGACAGTGTCCGGCTGAGAATTTTAATTGGATTCCTTTAATATGAGGAGGGTTGACAAATGGAATTTTGTATCTCCTCGAAAATAAGACCAAATCGGTTTTGTGTGGGTTAACACCCAGTCCACACCGATCAGCCCAAAGTATTAGTCTGTCTAAGGCATTTTGTAAGAGTTCTTTTAACGTGTTAAGATGCTTTCCTGACTCTGCTATAGCTACGTCGTCATTCACCACAAGGTTCCAGAGGAGAGGGGATAGAACACCACCTTGCGGTGTCCCTCTACTAAGGAATCGTCTGCCAGAAGAGTTGCCCAGTTTTGAGTTAATTATTCTGCTAATAAGCATTAAATGAATTAACTCCCGAAGCGAATTATCTACATTTAGAGATGTTAGTGCAGATGTGATTGCAGATGTGTCCACGTTGTTAAAGGCACCTTCGATGTAAAGGAAAGCAACCATAGTGAACTCTTTATGATGGAGGGAATATTTGACGGTGCGTACTAGGGTGTGTAACGCTGTTTCCACCGATTTACCTTTACAGTAGGCATTTTGAGACGAAGACAGAAGTCTTGTATCAATACTTGCCCTTAAATGGATATCAATCAATCTTTCCAAGGTCTTAAGAAGGAATGATGATAGACTTATAGGTCGTAGATCTTTAGGATTAACTTGCGAGCATTTACCTGCCTTGGGTAGAAAAACAACTTTAACTTCTCGCCATGCCGAGGAAACATGGACCAGGTAAAGACAGCTGGTAAAAATTGCCTCAAGGATTGGTGCAATTATGTCAGAAGTCTTTTGTAGCTCGGCTGGTATTATTCCATCTGGTCCTGCAGATTTAAATGGTTTGAAGCTGTTGAGAGCCCATTGTAGCTTGTCCCTTGTGATCAGACCTTGTGGATATGTTGTAATGGGACTTGAACGTATATAACCGTTGCAAGTCTCGGTAAGAGAACTTCCAGGAAAATGAGTATCCAGTAGTAAGTTCAGCGATTCATTACTTGAATTTGTCCAGGAGCCGTCTGCATTTTTCAAGCAGCTTGGCATCGCTGGATTAGTTGAAAGAATTTTCCGTAACCTAGAGGCTTCAGAAGTTTCTTCTATCGTGCCACAGAAGGTTCGCCAAGAAGATCGTTTAGATTTCCTTAGTGCCTTCTTGTAAATTCTTAGGGATTCTTTGTAAGAATCCCAGTGAGAGGCTAGTCTTGCGGCTTTGGCTCGGTTGAAAAGTTTCCTGCATTCTTTCCTGAGCGAGTCAAGCTCTGAGGCCCACCATTGTGGTTTCCTTTTTCCTCTTATGTGTATAAGTGGACAAGCAATTTCTAGCGATCTGTTCATAGCACAGGTGAGGTCATTGACTTTGTTGTCAAGTTCATTAGCGCTAGAGAAAGGACTAGATAGTCCAGGTTTTAGTAAACTATGCAATGAGTTGCTGTATGAAGCCTAATCAATTTTCCGATAATTTCGAAAAGTCAATGGACTCGGGTTATCATCCACATTGATATTGAACTGGATATATCTATGATCAGAGAACGAGTGTCCTTTGGATACTTTCCAGTCCAAGATTATATGGTGTATAGTATCTGAGACAAGATTTATGTCTAAGACTTCTTGTCGAGTTTTTTTACTAAGAGGTTAGTACCAAGAATATAATCAAAAAGAGACTCACCTCTGTCGTTGACATTGGTACTTCCCCATACCGTATGATGAGCGTTGACATCGCTCCCAATAATTAGGCGGATCCTTTGCCTTTCCGCTTCAGCGACGATTTTCTCCAGGGTTTTTCCAGGGAGAGGGCCAAGGTGGTCATGACCAAGATACGCCGACACTAGCCAGAAACTTCCTTTGGTTGTTTCCAGCCTAGCTACGGTGGTATCTTTGTCACTGAAATGATGGAGTAAAAATACCTTAATGCTACGTTTTACTAGTATGCAAGATCTAGGTTCACCTTTATCTGTCACACACAGTGTGTAGTATAGTACTCAGGAGTCCTGAGTCCTCGAGCAACGGATCTCACAATCCATGGCTCTTGGTTTCTTGCCAGCCGGAGAAGAAATGAGGCCGAGGCCTTTACGAAGTGCTGGAGATTAATCTGTACTAACTGCAGCATTTTGGCTACAATTAGGCAGATCAACCTCCACCACGGTAAAAAAAAATCTAGGGTAGGCCAGATGTTTTTCGTGAGCTGACACGTGGTGATGTTATTCCACTTGATGTTTGCCTTCTTCATACCGTCTTGCATTAGCAATAGTTTAAATATAGCGAGTGGTATGCCAGCATTAGCTAAACTTGGTAGAATGGTAGTACTGTACCATTTCTGGGGAGTTTATCTGCCTTATACTTTCCAGCAAAGGTGAAGGTAGAGTTGGGCGTCCAGTGCCGCAGATAAGGTCGTGCGAAGCGGTCGGCTTATTCATAGACAAGATAAACGTTGGACTATTTAGTTTGTCAAATGAACAAAGGTCAAAATTAGGAAATTTCAAAACACTTACGTGAAATTAAAAAATTATTTTATTAGAATCTTTTGTCTTTCTTTTTAATTTCTTAATATAATTTCATTTCAATTTATTTTGTTTTATTTCATTGAATTTTATTTTGTTTGTTTAATTTTACTTTGTTTTAAATTATTTAATTTTATTTTATTTTATTTTATTTTATTTTATTTTGTTTTACTTTACTAGCTGACCCGACAAACGTTGTTTTGTCATATAAATAATTTCTAGGAAATATTTTGCTAGGAACAAATAACTAACTTATTGTAAGTGTATAAGGATGTCGTATATAAGTGGGAGAGGTATAGATCACTGTAAAGGGTGACAAAATATTAAAATAACAAATCACCAAACAAATTTTTTTGATTTATCAAAATTAATTCTTTGAAAGTACTCGTATATACATACCGCTTATTATGACAATACTACAAAAAACAATATCAATCCCTTAATGCAACAGAGTGTACAATATTTTTTGTGATCCCATTTTTCGCCAATATAAACAAACTGAATTGGTTTGGTTTGGGCAAAAAACTTGAAGTGCTCAAATCTAAGCCGCAGACAGACATCGTTGGCCTATAACAGTCGAAGATAGAAGTTCTCAGTCTGCCTTGGATTGACTGTAAATACTCGCCCCAAGATGTTTGATTTGAATAAAGCGGGACATGCATCAACCGGCCGGGCGTACCTTGCTTTCGAGTCATCCATTTTTTGTGTAGCAGCCCATGTGAAATAGCGTGGTACTTCTGAATAGAGTAATGTCCGTGCGAAAGCACCAAAACTAACTGCTGGATCCCGTTCATGAATTGGGAAACCAAAGATACGCCAAACAGCTTCATTATTATAACTGACGTACCGGCCGATTTGTTAAAGAGATATTTCGTCATCTTTACTAACCGGAGAAGCATTCAAATTGGTATTTTAAACCCGAAATACAGCTATATCACTGCCTTTATTCACATACTTTCAAATGTATTTTATGCTCTTCACTGAACTGCAGAACTCAACATTAATATGAGCATTGAATGTTTTACTCAGCAGAGGTCAATATGGGACCACCCAACGGTTATCAATGTCAATGTCTGAGCTGTTAATTGTGAATTGTGAATTAGTGAAATTTTTCGGAAAACTTTTAGTACACTTTCCATCTGCCATGCAAGGCGATGAACGATTCAGATTGACGCATGAACCATGGATCATGTTTGTTGTAACAATATCAAACAACATTTGGTCAGTAGAGGGATCTGGAATTTTCGCAAAAATTATACTGTCGATTTTCGAAGCACGTATTTTATCGACTAACCAATCCAAAATGTGAGCATGAGGTAATTCCCGCTTTTTCCATTCGACGCTATACATTCAGCAACGTGTGGGACCGAATACGTTAAATTTTGTAATGAAATTTATCAAAGACTTACATTTTTGTCTGAATACACGTGCTGTAATGTCATGACGATTTATTGCATTTTGGCCAGGCAATAGTAAAAATGTAATCTCCGACCATTTCGTATTACACGTGAATGTGATAAATAAACACGGCCGCCCATATTCGCGAATGTAAGTCAGAGCATCTTGGACATATTCTTGCATATGGCGTGGACTGCCCATGTATGATGACGACGACGCGTCGGTGTTAGTGATGATAGCGTCTCGTGGTGAATATATTCTTCCGCACGCAGCTTTTTTTGTTTAATCTCAAGTACCGTAATCGTTCGCTCTCTATCTTTACATACATGCCCACCATGAATTGCTGACAAAGCTCACGACATCGTAGAATAATATTTTGTCACCGTTTACAGTCATCTATACCTCTCCCATTTATATACCACATCCTTACACACTTACGATGAGTAAGTTATTTATTTCTACCAAAATATTCTCTAAAAATTATTTATAATGACAAAACAACGTTTGTCGGGTCAGCTAGTAGGAATATAAAAAATAGATAAAAACTTATTCTCAGACCTATTGAATGTATATGCAAAATTTCATTGAATTTGGTTAAGCCGTTTCGGAGAATAATGGCAGCTAACACTGTGAAAGGAGAATTTTGTATATTAGATTAGCCTTTTAATGCGATTGTGTGATGAAAGGAATGTATCACAATTGTATAGATACCTTTTTATATTTAAATGTACATATGTTTAAACTTTTTATAAATATGTACAAGACTTCTCTTCAATTGGAATCTTTTTTTTTTTAAACGCTTTAACAACAAAATAAATTTAAGAGGGAGGTATTATAAAAAAGGATCTATGTATTTATGTTTTAATAATTTTTTTATAGATGAAATTCAGGAATTTTTTGTTCCACTTGTTGCATGAAATAAATTCAATAACTCTTATCGTTCCAACTATAAATTTTGTCATAAATGTCGATTAAATTGATATTTCTATTTTTAACTTCCCATAGGAAGTTATTATAATGGGTCCGATTTGTCAAATTGAAAATTTGGACATTTCTCGACGTTTCAAGGTCCCTAGAGTCGAAATAAAAGATTTTTAGAAAGATGTCTGTGCGTGCGTGTGTACGTACGTTCGTACGTCCGCATGTCCGTACGTCCGTACGTCCGTACGTTCACGAGCGACGTTTATTTCGTCGTCCATAGCTCAAGGACCAGAAGAGATAAATTTTGTTATACAGATAATAAGGCAAAAAGATGGAGAAAGGGCTCTCAAGAAAATTGCGTGGGTGGTTTTTTTTACTATAGCAGTTTAAAAAAAAGTTGAAAATGTTGGTTAAATGGTTGGTTCTCAAAACTTTTGAGCGTTTGATCGATATTCACTTAAGGGCAAGTATTGATAAGTCCCTCCTTTCAAAGGCTCAACACGCCTACAACAAAGGGAAATCAGTATAGTACGTACAATCGAATATTCCCTCCATCATAAAGAGTACACCTTAGTTGCCTTCTTAGATATAGAAGGTGCATTTAACAATGTCGACACATCTGCAATTGCACGTGTATTGACATCTCTGAAGGTAGATAAGTCGATCAGCGAATTGATTAATCAAATGCTGATAAGCAGGATTATCAATTCAAAACTGGGCGATTTTTCTACACAAAGGGGTGTCAGCAGAGGTACGCCACAAGGTGGTGTCCTATCCCCTCTCCTCTGGAACTTGGTAATAATTGAATTACTAATTACTCTAGAAAGAGAGGGATACAGAGTGTTTGCCTATGCGGACGATGTTGCTATTGCAGTAACGGGTAAACATCCCAATATACTAATAGAACTCTTACAAAACGCTTTAAATAAGCTCACCAGATGGGCAAATCAGTGTGGACTAGGCGTTAACCCACAAAAAACCGACCTTGTCCTCTTCACAAGGAAATACAAAGTCCCACACATTGACCCTCCCCTCATAAACGGTGTACCACTTAAATTCTCTGAACAAGCAAAATACTTGGGTCTCATTTTAGATAAGAAATTAAGCTGGAAACCTAATATTCAAGAGAGAATAAACAAGGCCACAGTAGCCCTGTTCTCCTGTAAAACTGCCATTGGTAATAAATGGGGCCTACAGCCCCGCATTACACACTGGCTATAAATCTCGGTCATAAGACCGATCCTTACTTATGGAGTAGCGGTATGGTGGACGGCGCTAGATACAGCGACAAATCGCGATAAACTCAGCAAAGTCCAACGAACAGCCTGCCTGTGTATGGGAGGAGCACTTCGCTCCACCCCCTCCGCTTCACTAGATGTTCTGTTCCATCTAATACCGCTGAACATTTTCAGCAAGCAAACGGCCGATAATACTGCCATACGGCTTCAAGCCTCCTCTCTGTGGATCAATAATGGAATTGGCCACACCACTATTTTGAACTCGTTCAGAACTATAAACAGTAATATTGACTACACCATACCCCATCCTCAGTTTAATAACTATAGCTTCAAAGTGACTATACCTCCCAGGTCTTCTTGGGAGAATACATCATTTTTGAACGATGGTCCTATAAACTTTTATACAGACGGATCGAAAACGGAGGATGGGGTTGGTGGAGGCGTATACTCAGATAGACTTGGCTTAAGTCTCTCCTTTCGTCTACCCGATCATTGTAGCGTGTTCCAAGCTGAAATCCTGGCTATAAAAGAAGTCCTATCCTGGCTTAGAGAAAACGTTATATCAACTAATGATATACGCATCTTCTCGGATAGCCAAGCTGCGTTAAAATCCTTAGACTCTGTCTCTACAAATTCACTTACCAGCCCTAAATTGTCGATCATCTCTTACGGAGATGGCTACACAGTTCAACATTCACCTTTTCTGGGTGCCGGGCCATAGAGACATTCCAGGAAATTGCAAAGCTGACGAACTTGCAAAAAGCGGAACAACTTTATCTCTGCTGGCTCACAATGCTAGCATAGGTATCCCCTTAGCTACATGTAAGCTCATGCTAAAGCAAGATACCATAGAGAAAACAAACTTCAGGTAGAATAACACCACCACCTGTGTAGCGACTAAACGAATTTGGCCTAATCTTAGCACCAAGCGCTCAAAACAATTAATCTCTCTGAGTAGATTGCACATTAGCTACGTTATAGGTGTCCTGACTGGGCACTGCTTATAGGAAGGCATGCTATTCGACTCGGAGCCCCTGCAAATGATTTTTGTAGGAGTTGCATGGACGAAGAAGAAGAAGAGACAATCTCTCATCTTCTGTGCACATGCCCTGCCTTATCACAAAGACGTAAAATCCACCTCGGAGACTACTACTTTAACGATACCAGTGATCTAAAGAATTCAGACATCACTTGTCTCCTACGCTTTATTCGAAGCTCCAATTGGTTCAACGAGTTAAGCTGATTAACTGATCCATGTGGTATCACAACGGACCATACTTTCGTCTAAGTGTGTTGGACATCCCAACCAACAGCCACTTTAACCTAACCTAACCTAACCTAACCTGGTTAAACCTAAATATCTCATGAACCAATGACGCTAAAGACTTGAATTAAATTTTATATTATGTATTGTTACGTGATACAAAACAAATATATTTAAAAAAAAATCCAATTAACAGTTTTTTTATAAATCAAAAAAACTGAAAAAAAAAACTTGTCACCTCGAAAATTTTACGACTTAAATATGATTTCATCTCCAAAACAATTTTGTGCAACGAAGAATAATGTTTTTGACATCTGATATAATTTTGAGAAAAATCTAATTTACACTTTTTTTATATAACAAATAAAAACCTTAAGAAAACATTACTCGAAGTTGTGAAAAATTGAATTTCGACTCAAATATCTTTTTATAAACTTGATATTAAGGCTTCAAACTTATTTTGTCTTATAAAAAATATTGTTTTCAATATTCTGAAAAATGTTGAGAAAAATCGAATTGACAGTTTTTTTTACAAAAAAATGAAAACCTAAAAAAAACATAACTCAAAGTTGGTAAAAATTGATTGAATTTAGACTTAAATATCTTTTCGAAAATTTGAGATTATGGCTTCCAATTTATTTTATTTTATAAGAAATATTGTTTTCAACATTCCGTAAAATTTTGAAAAAAATCGAATAAACAGTTTTTTTAACAAAAAATAAAAACCTTAAACAAAAAATGAACAAAAGTTAGTAAAAATTGATTTTCAACTCAAATAACTTTTCAAAAATTTGAGACATTGGCCTTAAACTAATTTTATTTTTTAAAAAATATTGTTTGCAACATTCAGTTACATTCAGTTACAAAAAATAAAAAAATTAATAAAAGTTGGTAAAAATAGATTTTCGACTCAATTATATTTTTTAAAATTAAAGATATTGGCTTCCAACTAATTTTACTCACAGAAAATATAATTTTCGACATTCAGTTAATTTTGTATTAAAATCCAACAGTCAGTTTTTTTTTCATAAAAAAATAAAATCTACAAAAAATAGTCAAATTTGGTAAAAAATGATGTTCGGTTCTGGATATCTCGTGAAAAATAGAACGTATTGACTTTAAATTCACTTCATTCATCCAGTTTGTATTTGTTTATTTAAGAAATAAAAACTTTTTAGAAATGCTACTAAAATTGGGTTTCGACTAAAAATCTCGTTAACAAAAACTGATTTTGAAATCAAACTATTTCATTATGTATATTCAAAATATTACTGGTAATTTTTAAATTTTTAGGAAGCAAAACACGAAACCCTACAAACTTTTGAGCAAACAAAATCGACAGACGGGATGGGAAGTTATCAGTGTGGGTCGCATTCCAGCCTCTTTTTAATTTTGTTTTTTAATCATAAGACTTAATACAATACAAAATATAGCTGAACATTTACGTGTATTTTTTTTCGAAATTATTTTTAATTACTACTCGTATATTGTAAAATATTTTTGCAATTTGAATTGAAATTATCGTTTTGTAAAAATTTACATAAAATTAATTACTTTTGATATGAGTAGATAGAGGTTGTAGGTATAACAATATGACTTTCTTGTTTTTTTTTTTTTAATTTCTTTTAAAGATTTGTGTTTGTTGACAAATTTAAGTATTTTATTGTTTTGAAAAGAACTTCAAAAAACAAAAAATTTCGAACTCCGTATGCTTGAGAATTTTGATGACAGGTGTTAACATTATTGGTGCTTTGGAAACATAGAGATATTTTGTGAAAACATATTTTATTGAACTTTGACCTTTTGCAACCTACGACGCAGACAGACGCTTTTTACATAGCCAAAGGACTATACAAATATTTTCTATTTATTTAATTGCACTATTAAGAAAGTAGATAAATAAAGAAAAATGTATTCAAAACCATTTTGAATATTTCGAAAATCTTCTTTTCCTACAAAGTAGTTTTCTGATGGGCCACAATAATATAATCCTTGACTTTAAAATCCTCTTTCTTTTATAGTTCTCTTCACTTAGAGAAGTAAAATTCAATATAAATCTTTAAATGTGAATGTGAAAACTCTTAGCTTCAAATGAAGTACTTTATTTCAACTGCCAAAAAATATCTAGACCCTCACACAAAATTGTTTAAAAGGTTCTCTAGCAACTTCATCTATGAGTATAGAAATATAGGTAGGAAAAAAATCCTATGAAAAATCTGACATTTAAGCATATATGTATGTATGTATGCAGTGCATTTCATATATATGTAGATATGTAGCTAGACGCACACAGAAATCCATACTGCTTGCTTTTAAATGAAAGCATCATAAAGACTAGGCCATTATCTGCAGGCGATTATATTCGTCTACAGGACTTCCCTTAAAGGAACCGCAAAAAGAACACACCCTATACACACACATACACCTACATACAGCTATAACCATAATAATAGGAACACTTAAGCTTAAACAACAACAAAAAAAAAAACAATGTAAGAAAAAATTGTATTTAATTGTATTTGTTTATAGATTATATTTTATATATATTTAAAATATCCTGATATTAATTTAATTAAATTAATTTTATTTTTCATACACACATTTTTCTTGAGGAGTTGAGTAGCACATTTTAGTAACTAGCCTTAAAAGGTTTGTTTCGTTAGAATACTTATGTATGTTAACTCTCTCTGATCTTTCGCTCAGTGGAATGGTTCTCGATGAGATTCAGCTCAGTGAATACCAGTCAAAAACACAGTTTTGTTTTTCATTGAAATCATAGGTTTGTAAGCATTAACATAAGCGATGTCGCCAAAAATGCCGATGATGTTTGGATTCTCTGAGATGATACAAAAAATGTGTTGCTTCTTCTGATCGGGCTACAATTTACAAAACCTATATAAATATGCTAAAATTTACAAAACTTATATAGATATGTTCAGGACTTAAATACAACTCTTTTTTTTATGCTGGTACTTCAGCAACTTACAACTACTTACTTAAAACAGTATTCAAAGAAGAGCTTTACGCCACTCCCTTTTTATGCTTTATTTTAACGAACTATACTCTATTGAAATTACTGCTAGCATTCCTCCTTAAACACTTTAACCGTAAGAGCCCGTTGACACGATTCGACATTTTCACCGTATCGGATATTTTCTCGATTCGGCGCCTTTCGGTTGGAGTGTTCAGATTCATACGGTACGGTAATTTAACCGTACACCGTACTCAACCCTACACCGTACTCGGTTTTCAGTTGCATCACAAAAAAAGCTATATACTAGCATATTCGACAGTAGCCCAAACAAAAAATGACGCACTATCGGTCAAAATACCGAATCCTCTGAACGCACTGTATATAAATACATTGCCACGATAAGCCGATTCGGTTTTTTACCGTACGACCCTAAAACGATTTGCAGAGACAAAACCGAATGACAAAATCGACCTAATCGGTGATTTTACCGTATACGGTTAAATGCCGTATCGTCTGAATATACTCATTTAAATTGTATTGACACTGGCTTATACGGTAAAATCGCCGATACGGCAAAACCGCCGATTCTGGATCGTGTGAACGGGCTCTAATACTCACTCTTCTAGGAATGCTCTATTATTTTATCCTCGAGCCATTGCTAAGCCGTACGTCGTGAATGTGGAATTCCCTACCCTGTATACTCTCACATTACATTCTACATTTCTAAGAGGGTATATCTCTAGATTACACTGGTCGACAAGCATCTGTTACTGGTTATAAAATTGAACTTTTATGATGGATTTTGTGTGGCCTTAATTCAAATATTATTCCAAAATTATTTCATCTCTTCAGGTTTTTGAGAAATAATCGGTCCGATATGTTGAATTGAAAATGTTGACATTTCTCGTAGTTTTAAGGCTCTAAAGTTCAATCCAACAGTCTACAAAAAATATTACGTAAAATTGGTTAAAATTGATGTTCGGGTCGCGATATCTCGTGAATAAATGAAGGTATTGACCTCAAAATAATTCTAGTCTGTGATAAATTTTCTTAGAAAAACCCTATCAGAATTTTTTCATAAAATAAATAAAAACTTCCAATAAATTCTACTAAAATTTTTAAAATTTAGTTTTCGGCTAAAAATCTCGTTAACAAAAATAAATTTTGAAATTATAAGCAAAATATTATTGGTAATTTGTAGTAACTTTTTTAGAATAATTCAACTAACAACTTTTTTAACAAAACACGATAGCCTACAAACCTTTGAAGCAAAACTTATCTACAGACGAGATGAAAACTTATCAGTGAATGTCGCATTCTAGCCTCTTTTTTTTAAATAAATTTTGTGATGGTTTTCCATTTTATAATCCATACTCTTCAATATTGAGTTGAAACATTTATAGTTGTTAGATGTTACCAGTCTTACATAGCTATGTAATTCTTAAAGGAACGCTGAACTGTTTTTAACAGAAAAAATCATTACGGTTTGCATTTTTGTTTTATAACGTATCTGTGCTCCTAAAACTGATGCAACATCAAATTTTTAAAAATATATTGCAAACATTTGAAAATAATGTTAAAAAAGGTTATTTTTAATATTTTACAAGACAATTTAAATTGCCGTTCGGATTCAAAATCAACACTAAATATTAATTCTAAAATGTAAAACGTAAAACCATAAAAGCGTTAATTTTAACGTTTTTTTTTCAAAACTTCATGTAGAGTCAAATAAAGGCTTAGATCATAGCTGTTCAGACTTACCAGAAACAAAGTAAAATAAATTATTTTTCAATTGGCACGGCTAGATTTTATCTCCACGTGGCTGCCATTTTGTTTTGGTGACAACTGTCAAATCTTTTGTTTATTATTCAGTTGTTTATGCAAACGTTGCGCGCATTGCGCCCATTTTACGGTAGACGTGGTGGCCCTTCACAGTCGACTTTTCAACGTTTGGTGGCCAAATTTGAGACGACCGGTTCAGTAAACAATCAGCCAACACCCAAATCCGAGGCAGTCTATTCCTCGCCGTGCACACGAACTCGGCCTTTCGCAGACTTCAACTAGGCGAATTTAGCGTCTGGACTTATGCCTACACCCGTACAAGATTCAACTGACCCAAGAGCTTAAAGTTCTTCACCATTGACAACACTGTTTGTTCGCTGACTGGGCTTCGAATCGTTTGGAAGAGGACCCCAATTTTGGCCGAAAAATCATCTTTAGTGACGAGGCGCATTTTCGGATTAATGTCTGTATTAACAAGCAAAGTTGCCGTAAATGCGACGACACGAACCCCGCGAGAAAGCGAGGTGGGAAATTGAGTGATGTCATCTTCTACACTTAATGGCATACATGCGCCTTTTAAATAAAATAATAATTTTGTGAATACCTCACACACAGCTTGTTAACTTCCCATAGGAAGTTATTGTAATGGGTCCGATTTGTCAAATTGAAAATTTTGACATTTCTCGACGTTTCAAGGTCCCTAGAGTTGAAATAAAAGATTTTTAGAAAGATGTCTGTGCGTGCGTGTGTACGTACGTCCGTACGTCTGTACGTCCGTACGTTCGCGACGTTTTTTTCGTTGTCCATAGCTCAAGAACCAGAAGACTTCAAATAAATTTTGTTATACAGATAATAAGGCAGAAAGATGCAGAAAGGGCTCTCAAGAAAATTGCGTGGCTGGTTTTTTTACCATAGCAGTTTAAAAAAAAGGTGAAAATTTTGGTTAACCCTTAATATCTTACGAACCAAAAATGCTAGAGACTTGAATTAAATTTTATATAATATATTGTAACGTGATACCAAACAAGTATATTTTTTGAAAAAAATCCAGTTAACACTTTTTTTATAAATCAAAAAAACTAAAAAAAAAAATTTGTCACCTCGAAAATTTTACGAATACAAAATGATTTTATCTCCAAAACAATTTTGTGCAAGAAGAATAATGTTTTTGACATCTGGTAAAATTTTGAGAAAAATCTAGTTGATACTTTTTTTATTAAAAATAAAAACCTAAAAAAAACATTACTCAAAGTTGGTAAAAATTCAATTTCGACTCAAATATCTTTTCAAAACTTTGAGATATTGGCTTTAAACTACTTTTATCTTTCAAAAAATATTGTTGTCAACATTCAGTAAAATTTTGAAAAAAATCGAATTGATAGTTTTCTTACAAAAAATAAAATCTTAAAAGAAAATTTAACAAAAGTTGGTAAAAATTGATTTTCGACTCAAATATCTTTTTAAAAATTTGAGATATTGGGTTTTAACTACTTTTATCTTTTGAAAAATAATGTTGTCAACATTCAGTAAAATTTTGAGAAAAATCGAACTGACAGTTTTTTTTACAAAAAATAAAAACTTAAAAGAAAATTTAACAAAAGTTGGTAAAAATTGATTTTCGACGCAAATATCTTTTCAAAACTTTGAGATATTGGCTTTTATCTTTTAAAAAAAATTGTTTTCAACATTCAGTAAAATTTTGATAAAAATCTAATTGACGTTTTTTTACAAAAAAATAAAAACCTAACAAAAAAACAATACTAAAACTTGGTAAAAATTTACTTTCGACTCAAATAGCTTTTCAAAAATTAAAAATATTGTCTTCAAACTTTTTTTATTTCACAGAAAATATTGTTTTCGATATTCAGTGGTTTTTTATAAAAATCCAACAGGCCATTTTTTCATAAAAAAATAAAATCTACAAGAAATAGTACGCAAATTTGGTAAAAATTGATGTTCGGTTCTTGATATATCTCAAATTAATTTAATTCATCTAATTAGTAAAAATTTAAGAAATGCTACTAAAATTGGTAAAAATTTGTTTTTCACTAAAAATCTATTTAACAAAACTAGATTTTCAAACTAAACTATTTCTTTATATGAAAAATATTGTTGGTAATTTTAAAATTTTTAAGAACAATTCAACTGACAACTTTTTTAACCCAACACGAAAACCTACAAACTTTGAAGCAAAACAAATCGACAGACGGGATGGGAAGTTTCCAGTGTGGGTCGCATCCCAGCCTATTTTTTATTCCGTTTCAACTTCTTCTCGCTTTTACTTTAATTATTTAAATTGTATCTAGAAGAAAAAAGATTCAACATTGAATTTTTAGCAATGAGTTACGTTTTTTGTTTCAACTTAATAGTTTTAAAAACTCGTTTTATGGTGTCGTTAGCATTTTTAAAGCGTCATTTTTTAACCTGATGATTTAAAGGCAAGATTGGAATTTAGGACAACTTAATTATTTAAAAAAAAAATATTGTGACAGAAAAAAACGTAATTTTATGGATCAATGTTAGGCTTTTTATTTTTATCATAGTTAATGACTATCGAAAAGCACCTTAGGCAGATACCTTCGGGTTTCTTTCGATTTCTTCCATTTGTATAACATTTTTGTAGAACTTTGGTCTACTTTCATTAATGACTTCAAGTAAAAAAGTAACGTTCCTTTTATTTTGGCCATAGCTGTATATACCAAATTGTGTGTGATGCTCTTCCCCCAGATACTTTGTTCTATGTGAACATGAGAAAAAAAATACACAAAATTCCTAGAATATGCCATGCAAGTTGCAGAATAACCCCAGTAAACTATTTATATATGTATCTACAAGTATATTCTACATATATAAGTTGAACATAGGACCAGAAGTTAAACATTATTTATGGACAAAAAATAAAAAGTTCTACTTGTAGTAAGTTAAATAAACCAGATACCAGACTAAGCGCTGAAATTTGGCTTAAGGGCAAGTAGTAATAATACAAACATAAAACTCAGTCCGAAGAGCGTAGCGTTGGCAAAAAATGTGAAAAATGATGAATTTTAGTAAAAGTCTGCAGTACTCGTACCTAAGAGCTTGTAAAGAATTTTTCGCAGCCATGTACTGCAAATATAGAGAAATGGACTTCAATATTTTTTTTGTTTTTTAGATGAGTTTTTGAGTTTTTGTTTTTGGTTCCTCTTTTGTTGCGAATTTAATTTAGTTTAATTTTTGGTGAACACAAAATTGTAAAACATTTAAAAAGAGAGAGAGAGAGAGAGAAAAAAGAATATAAAAGGGTAGATAGCGTTTTATATGATGAACAAACATGCTTTATATACCTTAGAGTGGTTCCTGTTTTAAATTATTTTGAATTTTCCAGCTCCTGGAGGCTCATTGAAGTTTTAATAAATAAAAAAAAATATCATATTTATAAATATTCTAACCTATGCGTTGCCTTGAGACTTTTGTGGGGTATAACATACAATTTTTGGAAATGCATGTTACAAATAAAAGAATACTTTTGTTAATAATTTTTGAAAAACATGTTTTGGATTAAAGTTACTTAAAGTTCTCAAACGAGGTAAAGGTCTTATTTTAGACGAAAAACTACTCGTTAATTGGAAACGCAATATACCGCGACAAACAAAATGAAGTCCAACGTTCAGCTTGCCTTTGAATAAGGATTTTAGTTCCATAAATACTGATCAGTTATGGAACAGTTTTTCACAGATTGACTTTAATCTCCTGTATAGTATGAATAATTCCACTCATCAAGTTAATTTTTTAAACACTCACCTAAAGTATTTGTATGAAACTTGTGTACCTACCCCTAAAAGTAATTAAACCGAATAAAAAAGTAAATCCACTTACTTCTCCTCGTGTTGCCAGTGCTATTAATTTAAGGGACCTTTCTTTTAGAGCGTATCGTGGTAGTCCCTCTGAGAATAAATGGAAAACTTATTGTAGGTACAGAAATAAAGTTAAAAGTGAAATAAAAGCATTAAAAATGGAATGTGGTGTTCGTGAGTTTGAATGTATCCAATCAAGCAAGGATCTTTGGAAAAAAATCAATGCTATTGGCCTTAATGATAAGGAAATGGATTTTGGAAATCTTGATCCGTCGATTCTTAATATGTATTTCTCCCAAAATCAAAGTAATGAAAATGAAAGTGATGTTGAATTTTTATCTGAAATTGAAGATGCCTTTTCTTTTCGTTGCGTTTCTCTTGATGAGTTTTACAATGCATTATATTCTATAAAATCAAACGCTACAGGCTTCGACGAAATTCCAATAAAATTTATTAAGATTATTTTTCCATTGATATCTCATCAATTGTTACATGTGATTAACACCGTTCTTACCACTTCTTCGTATCCTCAAGCTTGGAAATGTGCAAAGATAATTCCAGTAGGCAAAAAGTCCAACCCTCAAGAACCTTCTGACTTCAGACCGATTAGCTTGTTACCAGCCACTTCAAAAATCTTGATTTTCTCACCCGTAATAACTTGTTATTTTGCAACCAATCTGGTTTTCGAAAGTTTCATAGCACTACTACAACTCTTATTGATTTAACCGACACAATTAAGATGAATATGGATCGAAAACATATTTCTTTGTTGCTTCTTTTAGATTTTAGCAAGGCTTTTGATAGTGTAAACCATGTTCGCCTTTGCTTCAAACTTAACCGATATTTTTCTTTCAGTAGCAGTGCGTGTAATTTGATATTTTCATATTTATCGCAACGGTCCCAATATTTTTGTATTGGTGATAATAAATCTGATTTTATTGAGATTACTTCAGGAGTCCCCCAAGGATCCATTTTAGAGCCAATTCTGTTTTCCATATTTATAAATGACCTTAACCTTGCAACATCTTTCTCGCTTGTTCATCTGTTTGCAGATGATGTTCAATTAATCTTTTCCTGTCCGATTGATGAAATTTCCTCTTTTCTTACTTTTGTTAATGCAGATCTTGGTTCTGTTCATTCTTGGCTATAGAAAACAAATTGAAATTAAACCCGGACAAGTCGCAGGCCATAGCGTTTTACTTTAGACCTGTGAGTAGCATGTTGGAACCGGTTGTGTTAGACAATTTCATTATTCCTTACCAGAGTAAAGTCAAGAGTTTGGGTTTTATACTTGGCGAAACTTTATCTTGGGAAGCTCATGTTAACAACCTTTAAAGTCGAACTAATTTCATCTTGCGCAAACTGTATAATATTAATGACTATGTTCCTTTAAGTATCAAAATTAAGCTTGCCAAGGCTCTTCTGGTTCCCCATTTTTTGTATGGTGCTGAAATGTTTTCAGGTGCTACTGGTATAGTGCTAACAAGATTGAGGGTATGCTTCAATGATGTTATCAGGTATGTGTACTCTATAAAGAGGAGGGAACATATTTCTAATTTTACTAAATCTTTCCTGGGACTGTCGTTTCCAGACTTTCTTCAGATAAGAGTTCTAACTACTCTTCATAAAATAGTTTTTAAGTCAATTCCGGTATATCTTTTCAATAAAATTGTTTTTTTGAGGAATATTTCTAGTAATAGAATTTCTATACCTAGACACAGAAGTACTCGAGCTTCATCATCATTTCTAATTCGTGGCATCAAACTTTGGAATGACCTTCCAAGACAACTGCAATCTACTCACAATGTTAACAAGTTTAAGCGTTTGGTATTTGCTACCTTTGTATAACATAACAGATACTTCTGATTCTTGTGCGTTCTCTGATGGTTCTTATTTTCTTTTGTATTCTCTGGTTTAAATTTAATTTATGGAAGCTAATATTTCTAATATAGTTATTTCCTTTGATATTAAGATTTTAAATTAAATTTAGCTGATATTATGTTAAATTTTTAGTTAATTTTATGAAAATGTACTTATAGTTTATTCATTCTTTATATTTTCAAATAACTAAGCATATAAACAAGGGACAAGGTCCTACAATATGTAATATCTTAAACAAATAAATAAATAAATAAATAAATAAGCGGATCGCTTCGCATGACCCCATCTGCGGCTTTGGTTACCCTACACTAACTAACACCCCTTGATATACTTAGCAAACAAATAGCTGCAAGTGGGTTAACAACAATATTCGCCACTCCGTAATTGTTAAATAAATATTTAGATTCAATTCCAAAGCACACAGACCAGACCATCTCGAAACTTCAATTCGACAGAAACTTCCAGATTTATATACCATCCATCTGTATCTATAAACTCAATAACAGTCCATAACTGTCGATTATCTCACCTTTGCTGGTTGCCGGTTCTGTCTCTATTCCAGGAAACTGTGAAGCAGAAACTCGCCAGGAATGCTACAGTAGAACCTATTCTACCACGTTTAGATAATGCTGGCATACCAATCGCTGCATGCAAACAATTGCTAATGTAAGACGCTATGAAGAAGAAGTTAGCCACTTTAACCTAACCTAGTAAAACCATTATATATAATACTCGCACACAGGAATGATTGAGATATTGATAACTTCCCATTCTGTCGATTTGTCTTGCTTAAAAGTTTGTAGGTTTTTGTGCTTTGTCAAAAAAGTTGTCAGTTGAATTGTTCTTAGGAAATTAAAAATTACCAACAATATTTTGCAATGAATAATGAAATAGTTTGATTTCAAAATCTTTTTTGTTAACGAGATTTTTAGTCAAAAACCAATTTATACCAATTTTAGTAGGATTTCTTAAATGTTTTAATTTCTTATATGAAGAAATACAAATTGGATGAATGAAATTAATTTGAAGTCAATGTCTTCTAGTATTCACCAGATATCGAGAACCGAACATACATTTTTAACAATTTTGCGTATTTTTTGTAGATTTTAATTTTTATGAAAAAACTGACTGTTGGATTTTTATAAAAAATTTACAAAATGTCGAAAACAATATTTGTTGTGAGATAAAATTAGTTTAAAGCCATAATCTCAAATTGTTGAAAAGATATTTGAATCGAATATCAAGTTTTACCAACTTTCATTAATTTTTTTGTTTGGTTATTATTTTTTGTCAAAAACTGTCAATTCGATTTTTCTCAAAATTTAACTGAATGTTGACAACAATATTTGTTTAGAAAACATTAGTTTGAAACCAATATCTTAAAGTCTTGAAAAGATATTTGAGTCGAAAATCAATTTTTACCAACTTTAATTAATTTTTTTTTAGGTTTTTATTTTTTGTCAAAAAACTGCCTATTCGATTTTTCTCAAAATTTTACGAGATGTTAAAAACATTATTTTTCGTTGTACAAAATTGTTTTGGAGATAAAATGTCGAGAAATGTCAAATTTTTCAATTTGACAAATCGGACCCAATACAATAACTTCCTATAGGAAGTTAAAAATAACTGCGCAAAAACGATTTCTATAAAGAGATAATTAATTAATTAAGAGATAATTAAGAAGTTCTAAGCGAAAAAAAGAAATGTCGACAATTTCTCTGTGAGTGAAATTAGTTTGAAGCCAAAATTTTTAATTTTAAAAAAGATATTTAAGTCGAAAATCAATTTTTCCCAACTTTGAGTAATGTTTTTTTAAGGTTTTTATTTTTTATAAAAAAACATTCAATTATATTTTTTATCACAGCAAAAAAAAAACAGCATTCTTCGTTGCACAAAATTGTTTTGGAGATAAAATCATTGGCACGAGTACGATAACTTTGGCACCAAGATATAATAACGGAATTTGTTAGAACAGTTAAAAATAAGCATTGTTTACTATGGGAGGGGGGGTCTATCTCCCCCCGTTTAGGTGGTAGGGACAATTTAAAAAAATTATTATTTAAAATGGAAAAAAATAATTAAAAAATAACGGTGATACTTACAATTAAGTTTTATACATGCCAACATACTGTTTTATTAGCCAGTTTTTAATTCAAGTCAAAACTATGCGTAGTTTTTGAAAAAAATAATTTTAAACTAAAAATTTGAGTAAAAAAAGTTTAAAAAAAGGTTTAAAGTGTAACTTTTTCAATACTTCAAGATTATCTACCATTGTTTTTATTTCAGAATTTATTGCTCTTATTTGTTTTTCATCAAAAACTGAAAACTAGATGATTTTATGTCTTTTAGTTTTTGAGAAAATTGAAAATAACCACAACTACTTTTTTAATTTAATTCTTTTTTTTTGCTTGAGTGGTCTTATTTTGATAGTTACAATGGTAGGTGCGAGTTTGGGTGTATGCAACAGTAAGGTGTGTGCGAGTTTGGGTGTATGCAACAGTGGATCTGTAATGGGGGGCATGCTGCCCCCCTGCAACCCCCCTGCTTGGGAACACTATAAGATTCGGGATGGGTGCAAGGTGGAGAGGGTGCAAAGTTCGGTGGGTGCAAGATGGGGTGCATGCAAAGTTTCTTTTGCATTTAAATAAGCTGGATTTATGAAAAATTAATTTACCCCAGGTGTATCTTAATCCATATTCGATTATTACTATCAAAATAAGACTACGTTAATACTTAAGCAAGGCAAAAGTAATTTAATTAAAATATTTTTTTTGGTAATGTTCAATTTTCTCAAGAACTAGAAGACATAAAGTCATCTAGTTTTCAGTTTTTGATCAAAAACAAAAAAGAGCAATGAATTCTAAAAAAAAACAGTAGATAATTTGAAAGTTTTGAAAAACTACACTTTAAACCTTTTTTTTGAATTTGTTTTGCATAAATTTTTAGTTTAAAACAAATTTTTTCAAAAACTATGCATAGTTTTGACTTGATTTAAAAACAAACTAATAGACAAAAATGTTGGCTTTAGAAAAAGGTATAATACTTAATTGTAATTATTACCGTTATTTTTTAATTATTTTTTTTTTCATTCAATGTACATATTTTTTTAAATTGCCCCTACTGCCTAAACGGGTAAATTGTAAAAAAAAATGCTTGTTTTTAACTGTTCTATACAAATCCGTCATTAAACTTTGTCACCAAAGTTATCGTACTCTCCCCAAATCATTTTGTATTCGTAAATTTTTCGGGGTGAAAAATATTTTTTTTTTCAGTTTTTTTTTTGATTTAAAAAAAAAACGTTAATTGGATTTTTTTCCAAAAATATATTTGTTTGGTATCGCGTTACAATATATAATATAAAATTTAATTCAAGTCTCTAGCATCATTAGTTCATGAGATATTTAGGGTTAACCAAAATTGTCACCTTTTTTTTAAACTGCTATGGTAAAAAAAAACACCCACGCAATTTTCTTGAGAGCCCTTTCTGCATAATTATCTGTATAAAAAAATGTATTTGAAGTCGATATCTCTTCTGGTTCTTGAGCTATGAAGGACGAAAAAAATGTCGCGAACGTACGGACCTACGAAAATACGTACACACGCACGCACAGACATCTTTTTAAAAATCTTTTATTTCGACTCTAGGGACCTTGAAACGTCGAGAAATGTCAAAATTTTCAATATTTGACAAATCGAACCCATTACAATACTTCCTATGGGAAGTTAAAAACAATTGTTTTTATAACTTTTAAAGTAAAAATATGTTACTTGAATAAATCTTAAAAAAAACAATGCATATTTTTTCTCATAGGCTTTTAAATGCTACCGTTTAGGAAGAATGCTTTTATAGTAAGTACATCTTATGATCAACAAAGTCTGGCTGAAAAACCTTTTCTGGATTATTTGCAAAAAAACTTATTATAACTTATTAGGTATAGGACTTTCTCACTGCTAATCCCTTTATCGTATGCGAATTATTTTATGTTGAAATTTCTTTTTTGACTTTCTAATATGTGAAATTGCATCCATTAAGTAGATACCTGTCTACTTATGTTCGTCAACCAAGTCTTAAAACATTTTATTAACACTCTTGTTCAGATAGGTACTAACGTTCACGACATTATTTATTTCTACAATCTCAAGTTCTGTCCTAAAGCCTTGAAATTTCTGAACGTCTTTTTCATAAGGCTTAGTAAGAACATCAAGTCTCAGCCTTCCAGGATGGGTATACCTTACCTACTTGTAAGCATAACACACACACACACAAAAACAATAAGTTCAATATCTACTCAAGGCTCAAGCTCATAAATACCCACTTGCATGTAACGCAATTTAACTAGAAACTCGATAAACGCATGCAAAATTAATCACGTGGAAATCTTAGAAAATCGTGTAAAATTAATGCTCACTTGAATGCTTATTTACGATTACATCTACTTTCAAAAACGCTCAAACACATCCTAGAAACCACCACCCTATTTCACTACTCTACTCTACGTGCGTCGTCGTCCTCGTCGTCGTCGTCGCGCTCCACAGTGCCGTTACGCCGCCGTTACGTACTTACACATATTAAGTAACCCGTTTTAATGGTGTCGCTGACATATCAAGGACCTTCATAGTTCAACACCTTTGCTGATGGTGTAAGCGCACCACCAATAAACCATCCGACTATACAACAACCCACGTCTGATTAGAGACGCAGCCATCTGTGAATATGGAACGTTGCGACGATGACGACGACAGCGACCGTCGACCGACCAACCAACCAACCGTTCGTTCGGGCGTTGGGAAATGTGAAGACGGGGAATGCAATGCAGTAGACTATAGTCATATAATCTAAATGACAGGTGATGGAGGTTGGAGGGAGTTGGGTGGCAACGGCAAATGGTAATATGGCAGCTGAAGCTCGAGGGTGGTTTGGTTTATGTCTGATGTGTATAATCCACGAACAAATCAGTAAACTCAACCGACAACATTCTCTCTTTTCTGTGATGTGCCTGGTGCCGTGTGCTCAGTGTTCAGTGTGCTCAGTGTGCTCACTGCTCAACCCTTCAAAATAAATCCTCCACAAGGCTGCCCCCAAGGAGCGTTTAGTTAGTGTAGATTTAATATGTCACTGTTAATTCTTCGCATTGTTTATAATGTACATATGTACCTATGTTATGTATGTCTGTTTCTACCAAACTACTATACTGCGTTTCCCACGGTCGGTAAATGGAAATAGTCGATATAGGGATATAGGGGAGGGGAGCAAGGCGTTAGAAATGACGATGACGATGGCGATGGGAATGTGATGCGCTGATAATCAATTTGCGGGTAATGCAGTGTCAGCAGTGCTCTATGGCTAAGTGTTTTTAACGCAACACTTTTGTTGGCTCACATTTTTGGGATGGAATTTGATTGGACGGTTGGCTTTCTCAATGAATCAAGCTGATTGATGGTAGAACGGACGAGCAAATAGGTTTCTAATGAAGAATGAAGTGCGTTTGTCGGTTGAATTCACGGCTTCGAACTTCGTGTTGGATTTTGCAACTTGATGTTTAATTAACGCAACTCCTTTTTAAGAGCACTTTAAAGACTTTAGCAAATTTTGTGTTTCAAATAGGTTTATAGCTTAAGAGGAGCTTAAAGGAGTTGGTATAGCAATTAAAGATGTAAATAGTTTCTAGTTGGCAATAAGTATTGGTTTCGTATGTGAAAAAGTCAATGTTTTAAAAAATTTCAAGGAAGTCACTAATTTAGAAAATAAACGGGCTGAAAGGCTAAAACGATTTGCCTTAAAGTTATTTTGATTATCTGAAGAAAAACAAAGATTGTTTGTATTTACTATACCTAGTATTGGAGCTCTTATGTTTAAACAGCTATATTTTGACTAAAAATCTATTTCCAGATAGTGTCCCCATTTTAAGTTATTAAAAAGTGATATTACATTGAATTGGGTTTTACAAATATATTTGAAAACTTGACACTTATTTTTCTCTGACGATTTATGAAGAAGATTTACATCATTTCAATAAGTGTTTAAAGTAGATATATTTATGTTTTGAACCATACGCTCTACGAAAAAATGTATGCAGTCATATTTTCTACGAGCTATGATTAAGAAAAATAAAGTTATGTTCACACTTTCATTAAATCTAAAAATTAAATTTGTGAATTATTACTCATAGTAAATGAGGAATTCGTCAAAATTGTTTTTGTTTGAAATTAGAATGTTGTCTACATAATAAACATGTATTAAAGCTATATTTCACTTAAAGCTTTTCGTAACAAAATATTAATACTTCAAAAGACTTATAGTACTAAAAATATACCTCAATATGGTCTTTGTACCAATTCCTTCTTTAATATCATGTGGTTTAAATTTTCCGTAAATAAGCAAATCATTCACTATTGCTTCCTTTATCGAAGCCCAAATTTAGACAGAGTGTCAACTTCTCGTGAATTTGATGCTTTGTCTGACTCCATTCAAAGAATTGATTCGTCCTATCCTCGCACTGAAATCGTTGTTACGGGCGATTTCAATGTCCATAATTCTTCATGGCTTCAACATTCGGGCCAGAAAACACCAGAAGGAGTGTGTGCTAAGATCTTCGCTGAGTTGAACCACCTAACTCAGCTGGTCAACGAGCCCACTCGAATATCGGACGGGGTAGGTCGAGCAGAAAACACCCTTGACTTGTTTCTTACCTCTGACCCTGGTAAGTACATTATTAGTGTTCTATGTCTATCTCCTCTAGGCTCATCTGACCATTGTGTCATATCAGCAAATTTCTCCTGTCAAAACTCTCCAGTTAAAGAAAGAGCTCCTTAGAGAACCGTTTGGCAATACGAGAAAGCGAACTGGGACGGTCTTAATAATTATTTTAGGATCTTTAACTGGTCACTATGCTTCCTCGATAGTGACGTTGACGCCAGCGCTGATATGATCACAAGTTTGATTCTCCTGGGAATGAGAACTTTTTTCCCGAATAGGGTTAAAAGCATCATGCCTAAAGAAAACGCATTGTTCGATGCGAGGTGTAAAGAGGTTATTAGGATCAAGAAGGTAAGTTTCCGTTGTTTTAAAGCCAATCCAACAGAGGAAACCCGGAATAAGTAAGATCAAGCAAGCCAGGAAGGCCTGCAACGCCCATATTCGACGGACTAAACTTTTACATGGCCAAAATTTACGGCAAAAAATACTGCAATGTCCCAAAGCAGTACAAATTTTTGGTCATTTGTAAAAAATATGAGAAATTCTTCCTCTTCTTCGGTTCCAACTCTCGTTGTCAATGACACTCCATTTGTTAGCTCTTTAGAGAAAGCAAATCTCTTTCCTAGGCAGTTCGCCGCCAATTCTACGCTGCCAGTGAGTGTTATGAATCCGCCTGTACTTGAGCGAGTAAGTGATTCTATGGGACCAATATTTTTTCGCACTCGTACTGTGGCAAGAGTTCTTAAAGATCTCAAAATTCATAAATCCACTGGTCAAGATGGTATCCCCGCTATTGTTCTGAAGAGGTGTTCTTCAACTCTGGCAAAACCACTGCGTAAGCTTTTTCATCTGTCCTTCTCCTCAGGTCTCGTTCCGAGCGGATGGAAAACAGCATTTGCCCTGCCTATCCCCAAAAAAGGCGAATCTGCCTCACCCTCTAATTACCGACCGATTGCACTTACGTTCCTTCTTTCCAAGGTCATGGAAACACTAATAAATTATCAGCTCAAGAAATATCTTGAAGATCGAAAGCTTCTTAATGACCGACAATACGGCTTTCGCAGCCGGTGATCCATGGTTCATCTCACCGAACATTGGAGCAAATCTTTACATCGTTTTGGAGAAAGTAAGATTATTGCAGTTGATATTTCAAAAGCATTTGATAGGGTTTGGCATCTCTTATCGCAAATGCGTGCTTTCGGTTTTCATGAATCCCTGCTTCATTGGATTAGAAATTACCCTTCAGATCGTTCAATACAAGTAGTATTGAATGGATTCAAGTCTGAAAACCACAAAATAAATGCTGGTGTACCCCAGGGCTCTGTTCTATCTCCAACACTCTTTCTCATTTTTATTAATGATCTCCTGTCTGCAACTTCTAATCCAATACATTGTTTTGCTGACGATAGTACTCTTATCTTTTCATATTCGTTTTCAGAACCGCATCCCTCACCTTCCGATGTGGAACTGCAATGACAAAATATGATAATCTCATTAAAATCTGACCTAAACATGTAAAATAGGGAATAAAAAACCGCGTGGAATTTAATGCTTCGAAAACGCAAAGTTGTCTTGTATCGTTAAAACGTGATATACCCCCCTTGCCATTATCCCTGGATGGTACTTGCATCGAGGAGACTGAACATCTCGATATTCTCGGTATGTGTATCACCAACCACCTTTTGTATAACGATCACATACGCGATGTCGCCAAAAATGCGGCAAGATGTTTGGGTTTTCTAAGGCGATGCAAGAAGTTTTTCTCCCCTTCTGATCTGGCTGTTATTTACAAGACTCATATATGTCCAAAGCTTGAGTATAACTGCCATATCTGGGCTGGTGCTCCTGCAACTTACTTAAGCCTCTTGGATAGTATTGAACGTAGAGCATTTAGATTGATTGGTGATAATACCATCATAGGATCATTTACGTCGCTCGAACATAGTAAAGTTTCCTGTCTCACCCTCCTTTATCGTTATTTTAAAGGTTAATGCTCTAGAGAAATAGTCAGCTGCATATTATAAAAAAAAAAAATTCTTGTGCATGATTCTGAATATTATGGCAGGTGGGTAGAAATGGTAGTAACTGACCTTGCTGTACGACTCAATTAGCGCCGTTTTGATATCATAGACTCATTAGGCTTATGTATGAAAAAATGACAAAAAGATGATTTTATGACGGATTTATATTGACAACAATTATGGACACCCGTTCAGAAAGTTAATAATGTCTTTGATTTTCATCTCGAAAAATTCATCAAGATCTTTAAGGAATGCCGTTAAGAAGCTTAACACCCTAGAAATGGCCAGGGCAGGACATTCACAGAGAAAGTGAAACACAGTTTCCCTTTAATGTTGGTATCTGCAGCTACGGCGATTAGTATTGTAAGAGATACCCAACTTTGTTGTATGCTCCCCTATCGGCCAATGTCCGGTACGCATATTGCAATGACCCTGGCTATATCATGCCTGGGTCTGCATACAAGTTTGATAGAACAGTTTTTGTTATAGGTAGACCATATCTTCCAGGATATAGTACACTCCATTAGACTATCCCTCCTGCGGTTTAATTCATTCAGAAAAATTGAAAACATTTTGCACTCCATAACTTCATAGTGCCAACTCATCAGCTGGTTCATTTCTTTCAATATCACTATGACCCGGAACTCAAATAAGGATGATACGGGGGTTGATGTTGAGGTTGGATAGTTCACCCTGATGTTGTTGGACCAGTATAGAAAATGTTGTGACCGAAGCATAGCCATAGCTATTATATTATAGAATAGCCATAACAGCCACTGGGCTGTTAGTGCAGGTAGCATTGTTTTTGGTTTGATTTTGATCTGAGTATTGTGCTTTTTTTTCTGATTGCTAATAATTCAGCTTGAAATACACTCGCAAAATTAGGTAGCAAAAAAGGCTTTAAAACATTAAAGGGCTCGGAGAAGATTCTCGACCTAACTCCACACTCCGTCTTTGACCTATCAGTATATATAGTGGTATTGAAGTATTTTGTAACCACCATCCTCACAATCCTCCCTGGAAGGAAAGACTACACTAAAATCAAATCCTTACTGAGGTTCATTGTATATCGTGCGAAGATTCACAGCATTCAAATCATTTATGGTAATTTTCAGTCATGCTTGTACACATCTTACTAAAGTTATGTTGCTTTTTCATGGGCCCTCAGAGTTTGGAATATGTTCCCGAAAATTTGAACGATTTCTTAGGTAGTCAGTCGATTAAAAATAAATAAATTGGATGGCGCAACAGTCCGTGGAGAACTAGGGCCTAGTGACTTATAACTCTCAACCATTCCTGTGTGCGAGTACTGTTGTCAGGGATGGAGGGGACCTACAGTTTATATGCCGAATCCGAACGGCAAATTTGAGAAAGCACTTTTCATGACAAGAATTACTCTTGGAGAATTTGTCAATTCCTCGCAAGAGGCAGTACCCGTGAAAAAAACTTTAGATGGCATAGGCAGGGATCGAACCCAAGACCTCTGGCATGACAGTGCAACGCACTAACCATCATGAGACGAGTACTACATGTCAGTCGATTACCAGGAATAATAATAACATTTTGACATTTGAGCGGAATATTGAAGGTTTGCATTGTTATGCTCAAAATATGGCTCAATATGCGGAACGATCCTTAGCTTACACAGAACAAAAATAGTAATCCTATTGACTATTTTGGTAGTCAAATTGACTATTTAGTAGTAATTTTCAGCCGATAACCGGATAGTCAATAGGACAATTTTGGTAGTCAATATAAAAACTGCGGTAGTCAATATGAAAAATGCGGTAGTCAATATGACAACTTGGGTTATCAATATGACAACTGCGGTAGTCAATATGACAATTGCGGTAGTAAATATGACAATTTTTTCTAAAAACCTAAATCTAATTTGACTACTAGATATTCAATATAACAATTCACAATAGTCAATTTTGGTAGTCAATATGACAACGAAATTGTCGAAGTTGACTAATCTTGTTGTCATATTGACTGCCCGAAATTGACAATCGAAAATTGTTCCATTGACTATCAATATTTTAAAATAAGGTTGTCATATTGACTATTTTGGTAGTCAATGCGACAATTTGGTCAAATTTCATGTTTGACTATTGACGATTGTTAATATGACAACTTTTTTTTGTGTGTACCTAGGCAGTGCTGACTGTGATTCCTTATTCAGTCACGCCTCCCGCAATTCTGCTAAGATTCCGAAAACACTTTATTTTCTGAAAGGATGACTGAGAGGTTCCAAAGCTGTTTTCAAGAACAAAATAAATATAGGACAAGTATTGCTTCATAAAAAAATCGAAATTAAGGTCTTAACCCAACATTACATTACGATGATGGCAGAGAAGTCGAAAAAAGTTAGTCCGGCGATTCCTTTGGTCAATCAGCTGTCCTCACCCGTTAACCATTGGAGTTAAGTTCAAACTTGTAAATTTTAGCTTGAAGCAGTTTTTTGTAAGGAGTTTTTATTTCATTTCTTTAAGAATAAAAATAATAGTAGTAGTTTTGGTGCAAAATCCAGAATTTCTTAAAATTGGCTTAACAGATTTTTATAATTTTTTTTTAAATATTATTTTCTTAGCATGGTTTTAAAAAAAAAAACTGTTTCATGATTTCAAAAAATATACAACTTTTTTTTCAAAATTTCAAATCTCAAAAACAGGTCAACATATTTTTAAGGAAATTCTAATATTAGCATTAAATATTAAATATACGAAATTAAAAACAGTACTCTTACTGTTTTCAAAAAAAAAAAATATAATAAACGCATATTTTCTTGAGAAATGAAATTAAATTTGAGTTTTTGAAGATAAACTTATTTTCCAGATATATTGTTTAATTTTAAAATATAGGCACTCTTATAAAACAAGCTCTAGGAAGTTCGAGATGCCCAGTCAGTAATGCATTTTATTTTTTAGGAAAAAATTAATATGTTTGTAGGCCTTCTTAAATATTTTTACGATTTAATATTGGCAATAACTCGCAATGGCCCGAATTCATCAAAGTTGTTACTTAAATTTCGTCATAAACAATATTTTTACGCTCTTCTCTTTGAAAATTCCATTAATTCAACACTTAAAAGTCACAACCAACTTTGATACCAATTTGTTAGTGCTTATGACTTAAGTTGATGCATACAAGACAACAATTTATATTTAATGAGATTAAAGGCAACTTTTTAACTACATCATCACATCATGCGTCCTCATCGTCATCGTCATCGTCGGACGTTGTAGCTTTGTAGCTTAATTTTAGTTAGAACACACACAAAAACTTAGTTTATATTGAACATTTACGAGCATAGAATATTGACTCTTGACAGGAATAGAAAATCCAAAGTAATCCACTTTATGGACTCACAAAATTTTATCGCTAAATTTAGAAAGCGCGACTTATGCCAAGGCTGGAGCTGAAGGCGTATAGATATATAGACAATCCCTCTGTCAATTTGTAGCACAAGTCCATCGTGCATTCAAGCATAATTCAACTCAATTTCTCTCTATCTCAATATCCTTTTTTGCTGTCTCTTTCTATTATGCTTTACTACCATAGAGCGTAGTAAATAATCCCTTAGGAGCTTATCGGTCTCTTTCAAAAGGAACATACATATATTCGCCCGTTCCCATCCTATTCCTTTGGATTTTGTCGAATATTGATTTCGAAGTAAAGCCTTTTTGACAAGCAATGCTGAATATTCGTGAATAAATTCATGCGATAAACAATTATATGCTATATGAAGTACTAGTAAGCAAAGGTACCTATAAACTACCCTTAGGTACACAACACATACATATACAAGTGATAAGATAATTCCTAAATGCGACACGAAAATTGTTTGTATTATTTTGTAAAGGTGATTAACTGATTATTTGTCACCGAATAAGTTAACAAAGGCAGATTTGGTTGGTAACGAGACGCACCGTATCCCGTAAAAGGAAAGGGATGATGTGGGAATGTATTTAAGCTTATGTTTAATTTTAATGTTTAAAGTTCTATAACTACTATATAGGAAATTGGTTTTAATTCAATCTACTTATTTGTATAAAGGACATAATATATTATGCAATTGTATCGCTCTAAATGGATTGAAATTAATTTAGAATTTAGAACTTAAATATGTTTGTAAGTTCATTTAGAAACATTAATTATTATTTTAATGAATCAATTAAATTTGAAATAGAATTTCATGAATTAGTTTTTGACAAAAATCAATCTCTTAAATAAAAAATATGATTAACATTGTAATTATATTTGATCAAAAGTTCAAGATAGATACATAAATACATACATAGGTACACAAATAGGATTTGTAAAAATGTTGTTTTAAAGTAAATTAAAGTTTTAATAAATTAAACAAAATTTAATTGGGGTACGGATGAATGCATGTTTTGGTTTTAACTGATATCTTTAATACATTTTTTGTACAGTTAATGCCTCACCCTAAATGTCTCGTTTTGATGGGCTAAAACGTTATTTAAAAAGGCCACTAAAGCGCACATTTTGCTTTTGGAGTCATCGAGGTCAAACAACCAATTTTTGAAATTTTTTATAAAAATTTTAATAAGATATATTATACGAGTGATCAGACACATATGCGATTTTATTGTTTTGACATGATCTTTCCAATTCAGATTATGGTCTATTAGTACCCCTAAATATATAAAGATTTTAAATGATTCTACTTTAAAACACTTATGTGAACACAAATTGTTGCTATGAAAATTTGTTAAGCTTTTTGTTTTCAATTATTTCCTATTTGATTTTCCCCTACTTTCTTTGTTTGATTAAATTGATTCTTCCTTCTTTGTTTCATTCCATTACATTTTTGGCATCGAAATTTTAAGCCCTTGCGTAGTCAAGTTCGCAAGAGCGTGATATAATTGAGACTTTTGTTGAAACACGTAGGAACGAGTCCAGCCTCCCGTGATTATTATTATTATTGTTTTTTAATTTAAATACAATTTTTAATTTAAATAAATTTGTACTCGTATCTATATTTTTAACTTCCCATAGGAAGTTATTGTAATGGGTCAGATTTGTCGAATTGAAAAGTTTGACATTTCTCGACGTTTCAAGGTCCCTATAGTCGAAATAAAAGCTTTTTAGAAAGATGTCTGTGCGTGCATGTGTACGTACGTCCGTACGTTCACGACGTTTTTTTCGTCGTACATAGGTCAAGAACCAGAAGAGATATCGACATCAAATTAATTTTGTTATAATGGGTGATTTTTTTGAGGTTAGGATTTTCATGCATTAGTATTTGACAGATCACGCGGGATTTCAGACATGGTGTCAAAGAGAAAGATGCTCAGTATGCTTTGACATTTCATCATGAATAGACTTACTAACGAGCAACGCTTGCAAATCATTGAATTTTATTACCAAAATCAGTGTTCGGTTCGAAATGTGTTTCGCGACAAATTTTGTTCAGCGATGAGGCTCATTTCTGGTTGAATGGCTACGTAAATAAGCAAAATTGCCGCATTTGGAGTGAAGAGCAACCAGAAGCCGTTCAAGAACTGCCCATGCATCCCGAAAAATGCACTGTTTGGTGTGGTTTGTACGCTGATGGAATCATTGGACCGTATTTTTTCAAAGATGCTGTTGGACGCAACGTTACGGTGAATGGCGGTCGCTATCGTTCAATGCTAACAAACTTTTTGTTGCCAAAAATGGAAGAACTGAACTTGGTTGACATGTGGTTTCAACAAGATGGCGCTACATGCCACACAGCTCGCGATTCTATGGCCATTTTGAGGGAAAACTTCGGAGAACAATTCATCTCAAGGAATGGACCGGTAAGTTGGCCACCAAGATCATGCGATTTGACGCCTTTAGACTATTTCTTGTGTGGCTACGTCAAGTCTAAAGACTACACAAATAAGCCAACAACTATTCCAGCTTTGGAAGACAACATTTCCGAAGAAATTCGGACTATTCCGGCCGAAATGCTCGAAAAAGTTACCCAAAATTGGACTTTCCGAATGGACCACCTAAGACGCAGCCGCGGTCAACATTTAAATGAAATTATCTTCAAAAAGTAAATGTCATGGACCAATATAACGTTTCAAATAAAGAATCGATGAGATTTTGATACAAATAATAAGGCAGAAAGATGCAGAAAGGGCTCCCAAGCAAATTGCGTGGGTGGTTTTTTTACCATAGCAGTTTAAAAAAAGGTGAACATTTTGGTTAAACCTAAATATCTCATGAACCAATGAAGCTAAAAACTTGAATTTAATTTTATATTATATATTATAACGTGATACAAAACAAGTATATTTTTAGAAAAAAATCCAATTAACGGTTTTTTTATAAATCAAAAAAAAACTGAAAAAAAATTTGTCACCTCGAAAATTTTACGACTAAAATATGATTTCATCTCCAAAACAATTTTGTGCAACGCGAATAATGTTTTTGACATCTGATAAAATTTTGAGAAAAATCTAATTTACACTTTTTTTATATAAAAAATAAAAACCTAAAGAAAACATTACTCGAAGTTGTGAAAAATTGAATTTCTACTCAAATATCTTTTTATAAACTTGAGATTAAGGCTTCAAACTTATTTTATCTTATAAAAAAAAAATGTTTTCAATATTCTGAAAAATGTTGAGAAAAATCGAATTGACAGTTTTTTTTATAAAAAAATGAAAACCTAAAAAAAAAATTTAACAAAAGTTGGTAAAAATTAATTTTCGACTCAAATATCTTTTCAAAAATTTGAGATAATGGCTTCGATTGAATTTTGAGAAAAATAGAATTGAAAGTTTTTTTTACAAAAAAAAAAAAAAAAACTAAAAGAAAAACAATACTAAAACTTGGTAAAAATTTACTTTCGACTCAAATAGCTGTTCAAAAAATACAAATATTGGCTTAAAACTTATTTTATAAAAATCCAACAGTCCGTTTTTTCATAAAAAAATAAAATCTACAAAAAATAGTACGCAAATTTGGTAAAAATTGATACATATAGACAAACTTTTAAGCAAGACAAACCCACAGACGAGATGGGAAGTTATCATCCCAGCCTCTTTTTTAAATTGCTATGGTAAAAAAAACCACACACTCAATTTTTTTGAGAGTTCTTTCTGCATCTGTCTGCATTATTATTTGTATAACAAATTTTATTTAAAGTCTATATCTTTACTAGCTCTTGAGAATTGGACGACGAAAAAAACCTCGCTAACGTACGGACGTATGAACGTACGTACACACTCACGCATAGACATCCCTCTAAAAATCTTTTATTTCGGCTCTAGGGACCTTGAAACGTCAAGAAATATCCAAATTTTCAATTCGACAAATCGGACCGATTGCAATAATTTCAAATGGGAAGTTAAAAAACAACTTATGTTTTAATTTGTAAGTAGAACCTGCAGCGTGATGGTTAGTGCGTATAGGACTGTCATGCCAGAGGTCCTAGACTCACTCCTTGTTTGTATCACCTAAAAGTTTTTTTTTTGCGCTGGTTCTGCCCCTAACCAGAAAATGATAAATCCTTTAGGAGTAATTCTTGTCATGAAAAGTGTTTTCTCCAATTATTCGTTCCGATAAGGAACACAAACTGTAGTTTTACTCCATCCCTGACATAACTCGCGGACTGGAATGGTTAAGAGTTGAGGCCCTGGTTTTCTACGAGCTCCACCTATGTTATTGCTTAAAGCTAAAAGCTTTAACTTTTATTGTGTTTAATTATCCAAGTATACAGTCATATTTCTTTAAACTATTTAAATGGTAAGCGTACTTAATTGTTTTGTTTAAATCGATCAGAATTTATAGCACATTTTTTAAACAGGCAAACTTTTTCCCTATATTTCAATATTAAATCAATAAATCCGTTCTAGTTGAAACACAAAATAAAAAACAATTCACAAAACCACATACAAAATGAAAAAATAAAAAGTGAAAAACCAACCTCCACAAAGCACACACACGTACACCATCGTATCGTACAATGTCCATGACACCAGCGCAAAGCCACAGGACAAACCTAACTCGAAATAGTTCTTTTTTTAGCCACTGCAACCAACGAACCAACTTTACACTCACTGTATCCTAAAATGACTCTAATTTCCTTTTTTGTTCTCTTCTTCTTTTATTTTCATGATTAATGCGCTTTGCAGAATCCACCGCCACACATCTATTCCAATTCTATAGCCCAATGCACCCTGCCCCGCCACACGAATCACATGTGGCCGGGCTACAGTGGTGCAGTTCCCGGGGTGCGACCCCTGCAACCGATTCCATCGCTTCATCAATTACCGCAACAGCAGCAGTCAGTTGCACAGCAGTACCAACATCAGACAAAAGTCCAGCAGCAACAGCAGCAGCACCAACACCAACAGCAGCAGCAACATCCGGAGCTCTCTGCCACAAATTCAATACCAGCCTCTACGACGATAGCACTGCAGCATCTGGGTCAGAGTCAGAGGGCACGAATCTGTGTCGGCATCAGTGGAGTGGGTGGGGGCACAATTGGTCTCGGCAACAACGGTGTGGGCCTTGGCAGTGGACTGGGCAGCCATCATGGGGGAAGCAGTTGTCTGTCCGAAGACGAAGTCACCGTCCAGACACCGCTCATGGTTAAGCGCGAGAGCACCGTATGACTATAGGATTCACACGGGGTCGGCGACACGGCCCTGTGATTTAGCCAGTATCCTCCACTAATTACATGTATCTGGTCTAGAAATAGTTGTATTTTTAAGAGTCTACCCTTCTCCCTCAAGTGGTCGAATTTTATTGTGTGTTATGTGTATGTTGTTTCAATATGATGATTGAAACTTAAAGTCCGAATTTACTAAAACAAAAACAAAATAAAACAAAAAGTCTCCATAAAAGTTTGTATTTTTTAATAATAATTATTATTATTATTGCATAATTAACTACATATATCGAACACTGGACCGGTTTACTTGCAAACATTTCACATTCTGAAAACAAATGCAAAAACAATATTTATTTATTATTTTCTTTCGAATCCTTCGAGAATGCTCAAAGGATATTTGCCAAATATAAGAAAATAAAATAAATACCTACCATTTTCATAGGAGCAGTAAATTATTATAATTTTCTTTTTTAAGGTTTAAATACAATTTTTATTAATAAAATAAAAAGAAAAACTAAGTTGTAAAATAATTGAATTTATATAATAAATGTAAAAAATTAATTAATAGACACAAAACAAAAACATACATAGATATAAATTTTAAATTAATGTCGAAACCTAAATGAAAATTTAATTTTATTGTGAGTATAAGAATAAAACAAAAATATATATAATTAGAGTCAATATATTAAATGTATTCCAAATAAATTTTGTAAAATAAAAATAAAAATAAAAACAAGAAAACAATATTTAAAAAGTTATAAACTAATATGATATAATATTAAAAAATAAGCGAGTATCCTGAAAGAGGGGTACGCCTCAAGGAGTTAATACTGTGACTAAAAAAGGTAGATTTTATGTTAAAGTCTATTATATTAGATATTTTTGAGTGAAGCTACACCCCTGATGGCGATGAGAGAGGGAATCATCAAACAAGACGACTTAAAATGGATACATTTTTCACATTATTTTGTTAAATAATTAAATGTTTTTAGTAAATTTTGTTAGACATAGTTTATTAAAGTTCATTATTTAAAAAAATATCTCAATTTCGAATAGACAATATTAATTTTAGTTTTTATATTTATTAAAATTTTTAGAAATGTAGAAAAAAGCTCAAAATTGTATTAATTCGGTGTTTAAAAGTCTTAAAAATATTAAATAAGAAGAAATAAACCAACATAAACAAAGAAAATAGACAGTCCACTGCCAAAAAATAAGATTGTTAGGTCCCGAAAAAACCGTTGGTGTTAAAAGAAACCCGAAATTAAAATAAATAAGACCGGTCTTTTTTTTGGCAAGACAGGGTGCGCCGAAAAAAAAAGTGTAATGGTTTTTTTACAAAATAAATTTCTTTTAAGTTTTAGTTTAGTTAAAGAATGTATCCAAATATTTAAGTGCATTTATTAAAACTGAAAACAAAAATTCAAAAAAATATCAAAACTCATGCATAGGTAGTGTAAATTCTTAAGATTTTGCATTTTGAAAATAAAAACTTTAATTCACAATAAAAACAAAAGACAAAACGAAAAAAACTCATGCTCAAAATAATTATTGAGGAGTGTTGACGAAAAAATTACAAATCACATTTTTGTTTACAATAAATCGAACTTTTTTTAACTTTAACCAGAATTTAGTAAAAAAATATCAATTTATTTAATAATACATACAAAAACAAAAACACTCCTCAAATCAATTTAAACAAATAAAAACAACTGTAAATACAAGGTATACAAAAAACATATTCAAAACAAAATAAATGTATGTAATTAATAAATTATTAAAACCAAAAAATAAAATTTAAAAAATATATGTAAATTTGAATAAATAATAATAAAAAATCGAATATAAGATACCAAACTAAATAAATTTTGTTATTACATAATCTAGTTTAATAATAAATTATAATAGATACTATTGTGAATTATAATAAAGAAATAAAAATAACAAAAGAAAAACAATACTTAAAAATAAAAAAAAAAAAACAAAAAACTTTCAAAAAGTTATTATACGTATTTTTGTTTTTTTTTTACTTTGTTTTCTTATAGATAGAAAAACACAATTTATTTATTTTTCAAACAAACAAACATTTTTGTAAATATGTAATCATTAAAAAAATCAAAATAAATATATTTAGACATTTTAAGATGATATTATGGTGTCATTATGAATACCAAAAACGACAAATTGTGAACCTCCACATAAGAAAAACAATTTAAGCTGAATTATTTATTTAGATGATTATTGTTTGTTTTGTGTAATAAGTGAACAGTTATTTATCTTCTTTGTTTTCTACCAAAAATTCAAAATTACCAAAAAAGAAATAATAAACAAATTATTAAAAAACAAAAAAAAGGAAAATATAGATTTAATAATTAAAAATAATAAAATATGCGTTTCTTTTCTTTTCCTAAAAGAAAACAATTTTAGTGACATTATGAAAGTAAGTAACGGGTTATTCATTTTAAGGTTTCAGAAGTATAGGGGTGGAATTTGACATTTGTCAAAAACTATAACTATCGCACAACCTATAAAAATTGTTGAACCCTACAACAAAAATGGTGATTCTGCCAAAGCCGCACATATCGTGCTTTAAGAGGAGATTATGTTTTACATAATGGTCGAACTACGCAAGCAATTGGCCAAATTATGAAGACATTTGAAGAGACTGAATTGTTTAAAGATATTGTAAGGCCTGCGCAGTGTGCATCATCGTTTCGAACGTACCACTGAAAATATCGTTGCTGTAAGTCAAAGTGTTGCCGAAGGCCCGAATGTGTCGATTCTTCGTTGTTCTCAGGAATTAGGACTGTATTACTGCACATTATGGCGTATTTGGCATTTGGATCTACACCAACATCCATATAAAGTCCAGCTCACACAACAACTCAAGCCAGCTGACCATTCACAACGTCGTAGATACGTCGAAACCGAAAGGGTACTTTAACAAAAAGCGGTGGACGGCGATTTTTCGAACAAAGCTTTGTTCAGTGACGGAGCAAATTTCTCACTCGGTAGGTTTGTTAATAAACAAAATTGTCGTATTTCGGGTTTTGAGGATCCTCAAGTAATTGCAGAGAGGCCATTACATCCACAAAAAGTCAATGTTTGGTGCTCTCTTTGGTATGGCATGGCGCGGAGGTGTGATTGGACCTTACTTTTTCGAAAATGTAGATGAAACAACTGTCACCGTCAATTCGGAGCGTTAAAGTCATATGAAAACCTACTTTTGTTTGCCTGCTATTGAAGAATAGGACTTGGAGAATATGTGGTTTGAAGAAGACGGTGACACATGCCACACAACTCGAGCGAATATGGCTTTAATGCAAGAGACATTACCAGGCCGCGTAATTTATAGTCGATATCAACTGGCCACCACGATCATGCGATTTGACACAGTTGGACTTTTTTTGTGAGGCTAAGCTAAAGATCGTGCTTATGCAAATAAACCTTTAGATTGTGAGCACTTAAAAAAAATGTTCGTTAAGTAATGGCTGAGATACCGCCCAATATGTGTAAAACAAGTGGTCGAAAATTACCTCAAAAGAAGCTATGCTTGCAAGAATTCGCATTGTGGTCATTTAAATGATGTAGTATTTCACACAGATATCCTACTTCTCAGGTCTAGTTCCGAGTGGATGGAAAAACGCATTTGTCCAGCCTATCCCCAAAAACTCGAATCTTCATCACCCTCTTATTTTCGACCGATTGCCTCTTCCTTCTTTCAAAGGTCATGGAAACGCTGATTAATTATCAGCTCAAGTATATCTCGAAGATAGGAAGCTTCTTAATGACCGCCAATACGGCTCTCGTAGCAATATGTCCACTGGTGATCTCATGATTCATCTCACCGAACAGTGGAGCAAATTTTTATATCGCTTTGGAGAAAGTAAGATTATTGCACTTGATATTTCAAAAGCGTTTGATAGGGTTTGGCATCAGGCTCTCTTATCGAAAATGCGTGCTTTCGGTTTTCGTGAATCCCTTCTTTATTGGATTAGTAATTACCTTTCGAATCGTTCAATACAAGTTGTATTGGATGGGTTCAACTCTGAAACCCACAAAATAAATGCTGGTGTACCCCAGAGCTCTGTTCTATCTCCAACACTCTTTCTCATTTTTATTAATGATCTCCTGTCTGCAACTTCTAACCCAATACATTGTTTCGCTGACGATAATACTCTTAGCTTTTCATATCAGACTGACATCCCTCTTCTTCGGATGTGGAACTGCAACGACAAAATATGATAAATTCATTAAATTCCGACCTAAACAGCATTCTACAAACGGGATCAAAAATGGTTCGAAAACCCAATGCTGTCTTGTATCGTTAAAGCGAAATGCACCCCCCTTGCCATTACCCATGGATGGCACTTGCATCGAGGAGACTGAACATCTCGATATTCTCGGTATGTGTATCACCAACCACTTTTTGTGGAACGATCACAATATGCGATGTCGCCAAAAATTTCGCAAGATGTTTGGGTTTTCTAAGGCGATGCAAGATATTTTTCTCCCCCTCTGATCTGGCTGTTATCAACAAGACTAATATACAACCAAAGCTTAAGTATAATTCGCATCTCTGGGCTGGTGCTCCTGCAACTTACTAAAGTCTCTTGGACAGCATTGAACGAAGAGCATTTAGATTGATTGGTGATAATACCATCATAGAATCATTTACGTCACTTGAACATCGTCGTAAAGTTTCTTGTCTCACGCTTTTTTACCGTTATTTTAACGGTTTATACTCAAGAGAAATATCCAGCTGTATTTCTCCCCTTTAAGAGTGCAACCGTAACACTCGCGCTTCTAGGAATGCTCATCAGTATAGATGCCCTCGATATCTCAACTTCGGTCGTACTGTCAAGTAAAGAGATTCGTTATTTTGCCGTACTACGTGAATATGGAATGCCTTACCACATTCTGTTGTTCCCAACCATTGCAATATTCAGGAATTCAAAACCAATGTGCACCGACACCTCCTTTCAACCCCTTTCTCCCTTTCCTAGTGCTCACACTGTGTTTTTACATAAAAAGGGTAGTAATATCCCCTTGAGTGTACGCTTATTATAAAAAACAAAAATAACATTATTAAGCCTCCTTTGCGATAGAGGCCGATTTCAAGAAGCTTTATCCGATGTTCATAAGGAGAGAGGTTATAATGATCGGATCAAGTGAGCCCTCTTAAGGTGATAAGTATGAAGTTGCATTGAACAGATTCTATCCTATTCCTGTGGATCTCATAAAAAGGAGTCTATACCTGGTACGCGTACTAAAGATGGGGGCATACCAAATTATTATATAGAGCAAGAGTAAAATAGAGATCTTGAAATTCTTTAGACCAACGTTTAACAAATCGAGATTAGATTTAAAAAGAACTCCTTGATCTTTCAAACTATGAACGTGATGCATAGAGTGCTGCTATTTTTTATAATCAAGCAAACAAGGAGTACAGAGAGAAAGTCTTTGCGTGACATTTAATTTGATTAAGGTTTATTCCATTCTTTTTGCAACAAATAATAAAACTGTTAAAATCCTTTTGGAGTTATAACCTATCGTTTATAGATTGTATGCTTTTGAAGATTTTCACACCATCCGCATAGAATAAAATATTACCGTATCGTACACAAAGGGGTACATCATTAAAAGTTAAGAAAAAGAGTTTAGATGCTAAATGACTACCCTGATAGGAACTCCTGATTTGGTAATGAAAGGGTTAAAGAAAGAACTACTGAACTTAACTGGATAAGATCTGTTTTGTAGATAAAATGAAATCCCTGCGGTAAATTAAGGAGGAAACCCCATTGCCTTAAGCTTAAATGTGATGATATCATAACAAAGTTGGTCAAAAGAATAGAATAAACCGTGTAAATACATTCTAGCTCTTGACCGAGTTGTAAAGTATTTGAACAATTATGCAAAAATGCAATTAGATTAATAATTGTCGAATGTTTTTATATAAAACCACGTTGTAGATTACATATAATATTCTTGCAGTTGAAATTTAAACTTTCACAAACAACGTTTTAAAAGGTTTGGGAATATAGGACAGTTTACAGATTGGTCTGTAATTACTAATGTCAGACTTTTTAAAGACTGGTGTAATAAATGCCTTCTTCCATATGGTTGGGAATCCACCTGTGCTTAGAGATAAATATACGAAGGAGGTGAGATGCCACTACTGACTTACATTTCTTGAAGACAATTGGAGGAATTCCATTTAGACCACATGAATTAACACCTTTAAGTAATGCCAAGTAATGCAATCTTTTGTCTGACGTCATTCGAATTTTAATAATGGTAGTCTAGAGACAGTCTCGCAAGTATAGCAAAAAATTCTCATCTATTTTTACAGAAGGATCAATGAAATATTGCTGAAAGTTGGTATCAAACGCGTTACAAATTTCTGGAGTCCTAACAAAGTTTTCATTAGCCGCATTGATTTCCGTTTTATATAACAAATTTCCAAAAACTTTAAGGGTCAACTTATGAAGAAACGAAAGCCAGTTGTCGATATAGCTAACTTTCTGTAAGCCCGTGGAGATAATAATAGTCTAATAAAAGAAGCTCCTATTAAGACGAACTCAATGATGCTTCTAAGTAAGACTCGACTTCTGACGTGACCCAGTTAATATATGCGAGGTTAAAGTCACCTATAAGAAGAATATGTATTGCTATCCAAACCAGCGATGTCCATGATATGATAAAGCGCAAGAGAGAGAGAGTTCAAACCCAAGGAAAACTCATGGTTTGATTCGAGCCGTTTTCCATTGATTAAAACAGGAAAAAGTTCAAAAAAGCTAGAAATACCTATAACGGACATATTCGACGCACTAAATTTTTGCATGTCCAGAAATTAGAGCAAAAAATACTTCAATGTCCCAAAGGTAGTAAATATATCTGATCATTTGTAAAAACCGTACGAAACATCACGTCATCCTCGCTTCCAACGCTCGTCCACAAAGACACTCCCTATGTGAGCTCGATTGATAAAGCCAATTTGCTTGCTAATTTGATGCTGCCAAAGAGTGACATGACTTCTCCTGTGCTTGAAAGCTCTCCCAGACAGTATCAACGCTATTGTTCTGAAGAGGTGTTCTTAAACAAAACCACAGCTATTCTGCAAGTCTCTTTCCGAGTGAATGGAAAACAGCATTTGTCCAGTCTGTTCATAAAAAAGGCGAATCCTATTCCCCCTCTAACTATCGTCCAATTGCATTAACGTCCCTCATTTCCAAGGTCATGGAAACGCTGATCAATTTGCAGCTTATGAAATAATTCGAAGATCGAAAGCTTCTTAATGAACGGCAGCAAGGCTTTCGTAGCAAAAGATTCACCAGTGGATTCATGGTTTAAATCACCGAACAGTGGAACAAATCTTTACATCGTTTTGGAAAAAGTCAGATTATTGCACTTGATATTTCAAAGGCATTTAATAGATTTTGGTATTTAGCTCTCTTATCGAAAATGTGCGTTTTGGCCTTTGATGAATCTCATAGCATTGCAAGTGCAGAGCGCATATTTTCCCAAGTAGCTTTGATAAAAGATAAAAACTCTTTACTGACATCCACAGTCAATTCAATTTTAATGGCAAAGGAATTAATAAGGCATAGCTGTGCTATGTAAAATTCATTAAACATTGTTTTCCTTACAAAATTATTACTAGTTACCTGAATTTAAAATATAATTTTGTATTGAGTCCTTATAAAAAAAATATTCTCGTGCTAAAATTACATATTAATGTGTTTAAAAATTCACAAATATGAATTGAAATTAACTGCGATATTTTTATTTTATTTGCATTCATTTATTTTTGTATAATAGTTATATATCTAGCTATAATATATATTTATTTTTATTATAAAAAAGTTCCTATTTTATTAAAAGTGAAATTAATAAAAATATTAATGTTAAAATAAGACTAAGCAATTAAACTAAAAGGCTTATAGATATATAAAGTAGATATGTATGTTTCTAAGTTTATTTTTTGTTATAAAGAAAAATAAAAATAAATATGAATTTAAAAAAAAATATATGCGTATTGCTTTTGTGCAAAAATTATGCAAAATTTTTTGAAATGTACTGCTTTCGACTTTTTCAAAACGACAGCACTGGTTAGAAATTACCTTTCGTACCGTTCAATGTAAGTAGCATTAAAAAAGTTTTAAATATGATACCCACAAAATAAACGCTGGTGTTCTCCTACACTCTTCATTATTTTTATAAATGATCTTTTGTCTAAAACTTCTAACCCACTATATTGTTTCAGTCATTTCAGTACCCTAAGCTTTTCATATTCGTTTTAAGATTCTCGTCCTTGTTCTTCGGATGTGGACTACAACGGCAGCATATGATAAGCTCATTAAATTCCGATCTTGACAGCATTGTCCAATAGGAAATAAAAAATTGTGTAGAATTTAATGCTTCGAAAACTCAATGCTGTCTACTGCCGTCAAAGCGTAACCCTCCTCAAATGATATTATCCATAAGTGGTACTTTCATCGAGGAGACTGAACAGTTTCAGTTCAGTCACTATATTGTTTCGGTCATTTCAGTACCCTAAACTTTTCATATTCGTTTTTAGATTCTTGTCCTTGTTCTTCGAATGTGGACTACAACGGCAGCACATGATAAGCTCATTAAATTCCGATCTTGACAGCATTGTCAAGAATTTAATGCTTCGAAAACTCAATGCTGTCTACTGCCGCCAAAGCGTAACTCTCCCCAAATGCCAATAATTGACTGACTTACAGCTTTCAGTTCTAGGTGTGTGCATCACAAACCACTTGTTGAAGAGTAATTACATATTAAACATCTCCAAAAATGCTGCTAATTGTTAAGGTTATCACCGACGATGCAAGAAAGTTCTCAACCCTTCTGATCTGGCTATAATTAAGAAAGCTTATAAATTCGTCCAAAACTAGAGTATAATTTATAATTCTGGTGCCCCAATAACGTATTTGAGTCTTCTGAATAGAATTGAAAAGAGAGCTCTAAAAATGATAGGAGATCGTTCTCTTACCGAGACTATGGCTTCTCTTAAATACAGCTGGAACAATACTGCAAAGAATGCCCATCAGTTTAATCTTGAACCCAATTTCGGACGTACTGTTAAGTACAGAGATTCTTTCTTTAGCCGTACAACATGAATGTGGAATGCTTTACCAGGCTCAATATTTCCCACTCATACATTGTGTGCAGACATTCAAAACTAATGTGCATCAGCATCTCCTTTCTAATCCTGTCCTCCCTTCCTAATTTCTCTCACTGTTTTTAATCATTAAAAGGGTATTCATTACCCATTTAGTGCGAGCACAATATAAAAGAGAACGTTTTGTTTTCCAGTCTTGTCTGGTTTTAACTTGTCTTGTCTGGTCTGGTCTTTTCTAGTCTTGTTTGGTCTTCGGTAGACCAACTAAATCGAGGCCGATACATTTGCTATTAAAAACTGGAGTCAACAAGCTTAAGATCGATTAAGCTGGTGGAATCAATAATTTTAGGCCCATATAGCACATCTAAACTAAGTAAGTAACTTTTTAAAAGGTCAGTTGTAAAAACAACATTCAACCATTAGGCAAATGGAACAATGAAGCAACTTTTTCCAGCATTCCCAGATACAGAAAATGAATAATTAAAGAAGGAATCAAAAAGAGTCTTTACTTGACTTTCTTTCAACACATTATCCTTAAAAACCTAGAAATTCATTAATATAAAAATACCAATGGGAATTTTGCAAGGAGTACGTAACTATGTATATTCCAACATAAACATTAAAAAAAGAAAACTATTTAATGGCAACCTCACGACTTAATTGACAGAGGACCTATGTTTTAATAAAGGCGAACAAGTACCAACTATACCACCAGCAAACCAGCATCATCACTACAAAAATAGAAAACCAGAAGTCCTTGGAAACATGTAAATTCTTCCCAACTTATCCAGCCAAAGACCATCAAGGAGAGGCACTAGGATAAGTTTTAAAAGCAGACCAAAGGAACTATTTAGCTTGTTCCTTGTTTATATTAACATAACACAACGTGTATAGTATAGTCGTCCTCATCCTCATCGCCGTCGTCGCGTCTTCTCAGTCAGCGTCGTCCGTCAGTCCTTGCAACACAAAAATACGTGTGCTTGGCGCTTGATGCTAGTCTGAATAAATTAGGTCAACTTTCAATTCTGTAGTGTTTTGGAGTTTTAATTCTTATATTCGTCAGATAAACGCGCGTTATTGTATCCTTGTATCCATTTTGCTGGTATTTTGTATTATTTATACAGTTGAATGAAAATGTAAATTAAAGGGGTGGAATTATTTTAAAAATAAGAATAACTCCATGGTTCTGAGGAGCAGTGGTGGATTAAGGAATTAACAGTCCCTTTGAATTTATTTCTGTTGATATAAGAAGAATTATAGCAGACGAGACAAGGAAGTAAATTGAAAAAGGGTACTTTAAAGTGGTGTTTGTGTTGGAGTTATGTAAAAATTAAAATGTTGCATTGTTTCCCCGTTTTATCTGCTTCATCCCTTAGGAAAATTTTCATAAATATCTTGATATTTATTGGAGATACTCTTATTAAATGGGAGGGTAGACGACTTACTTCTAATTTTTACTTCTTATTAAAATTATTGTTAATTTCTTTTAAGAAGGTAAGTGCAAAGCTAAAATTTCCCTATATTTTGACGCCCCTTAAGAGCGTTTCGCCCAAAGAAAATACTAATATTTTATTTAAGTGTAAGTCCACTTTGTATATATATTTTAACGGCTTCAAAAGATGTTTCCCTTCAAGAAAATTAACAACATCCTTTATGTAGGTATACCTTCGTTTTACATAGTTATGCTTTCCGATTTTAATAATTTTCTTCGCATAGTTAATTTGACCTATTTCTATGCATTGCAAAGAATAAGCTTAAGCACTTGTGAAATATTTAAATTAATAAATGAAAAAATAAAAATGCATGATAGAATAATTAATATTTTTTTATTTAGGTTTTTGCTTTTGATTTTTGTAATGCGCTTTATATTCCGGATGGAAATTTTATATAGCTAAACTTTTACAATTTTATAATTAAAATGAAAGCTTTTGTCTTTATGTATTTGTGTTATTATTATGTATTTCTTTTAATGGCCAGTTGGGTACAAACTGAACTTCTACTTCATGTTAAGAACGTCATTTTAAATGCTTGTGCACTTTTTGAGATTTTGGTGCGAAATGCTTATATTGAGATTTGCATTGGATAGCCTTGAAACACTTCAACAATGCGACGACGTAATGAAACCCTTAAAGTTTTTAAGCTCAGTCGATATGGAAACATAGTAAAATATATTTAATGCAAACGATATTAATTCACAATCTACCTTTCGACTTTATATAATCCAGAAGACCATTTGTGGCCGCAAATCGGCACTCAGTTGGTGCTTGTTGTCCTCAAAGTAATCAAGCGTTTCAGGGTAATCGAAGTAGACGAGCGACTTTACATTTACATATCCCCACAGAAAATAGTCAAGCAATGTTAAATTGCACGATCTTGGAAGTCCATTTATGGGTCCGTACCGTAACATGAAATTATGGCGTTCTGAATAAACATGTGTCACCAGCCAGTTCGGTCCCTAGCAAGCTGTCTCCAGTTTCACACGCTAAATTGGTTAAGGTCCTCTCCCACCTACGAGCGTCACCTGAACCGTGGTCTTTCTCTGCTGCGCAGTCACTAGTGATTGTATTCGTAGGCCAACAAAGCTGGGAACTTGATATCCAGTCCATTTACAAGACCCAGGCGTCTTAGGTTAGGTTAGGTTGAAGTGGCTGTCCAAGATGGAAACGGACACACTTAGGCCAGTTTGATGGCCCATTGTGATACCACATGAATCTTGATATTTCTTCCTAAGCTCAATGGAACCAGTTTGAGTCTCTTACGAAACGTGAGAGGCTGCTTATGCCAATATGATTTAGATCGTTTAGATCGTTAAAGAAGAATTCTCCTAGGTAATTCTTGCGTTTTCGAGCCAGAGCAGGGCATGTGCAGAGAAGATGAAGAAATGTTTCTTCTTCTTCCTCGTCCATACAGCTTCTGCAGAAGTCATTTGAGAATACGCCTAATCTCGTGGCGTGCTTTCCTATTAGACAGTGTCCGGTTATGACACCTATTATCGAGCTTATATGCGATCTGCTTAGAGAGAGCAAGCACCTTGAACGTTTTAAATCCAGTGTTGGCCAGATGTTTTTTGTGACTTGACACGTGGTGATGTTGTTCCACCTGGTGCCTGCCCTCCTCACAGCGTCTTGCATTAGCAACAGTTTACAAGTAGCGATTGGTATGCCAATACGTGCCAAACGTGGTAGAATGTGCTGTACTGTACCGTTCCTGGCGAGTTCATCTGCCTTACAGTTACCTGGAACGTCTCTATGGCCCGGCACCCAGCAAAGGTGAATATTAAACTGTTGTGCCATCTCCATTAAAGATGATCGACAATTCTGGACTGTTATAGAGTTTGTAGAGACAGAATCCAGAGATTTAATAGCGGCCTGACTATCTGAGAAAATACGGATATCAGATGTCGATATCACGTTTTCTTTAAGCCAGGACAAGGCTTCTTTTATCGCCCAGGCGTCTTAGTCGTTGGACTTTTATTCCACATGCTAGATTAGTGTCGTTGCATAACCCGTAAAGTAGGTTGTTGAATATTCTCCTCCACTCAAAATCTATGCAGTCGAGACTAAAAATAATCCGAAGAAATTTTCTTTCGAAACAATCTAGGACGTCTTGTCTCATTGACCACTGTACCCATCTTCTCCGCTTCCAATGCACTACCCAAAAACGCGCCAATGACATCACGCTTTGATCTTCTAATTACGTCTATTTATTGGGGTATCTGAGTAATTAGAAGTTACCTCGGAAAACTATAGCTCTAGTATTGAATATTGAGTTTCGCACAAATATTTTCAGAACGATGTCAAAGATATTGCAAGACATCCTTTTTAATGTCAAAAGTACCGCTGCATTCTCCATGGTCATTCTACACAAACGGACAAGCTTCAAAGGGATACCCAAAAAAGAGGCTGGGATGCAACCCACACTGATAACTTCCCATCCCGTCTGTCGATTTGTCTTGCTTAAAAGTTTGTCTATATGTATCAATTTTTACCAAATTTGCGTACTATTTTTTGTAGTTTTTATTTTTTTATAAAAAAACGGACGGTTGGATTTTTATAAATAAAATTAGATACTGAATATCAAAAACAATATTTTCTGTGAAATTAAATAAGTTTGAAGCCAATATTTTTAATTTTTCAAAAGCTATTTAAGTCGAAAGTAAATTTTTACAAGTTTTATGTCCGATTTTATAAACAAACACTAAAAGCACTTTTATCTAAAAGCTTTTTAAATTTTATCAGGCCTTTAAATTTTTTCAGTTTCACCAAGCTTGAAATGGGAAATTTCAGGGATATTTTTGTTAAAATAGAGTTCTCTTCACAACCCTGTACAAATAAAACTCCTTTTTTCTTTCTATTAAGCGAATTGTGTGAGAAAAAATGAGAAAGCATTATATGTTGAAATAAATGACAAGAATCGCAAAATACAACAATGTAAACTTCTTTAAAATCAAAAATCGTGTCTCGTTCAAAAATAAAATATGAAAATCTTCTTCAGATGAAGATGACCAATCTAATATTCTAATTAAAAATTAAAATAAAAAAAATGATATTATAAATGCAATGTTGAATTCATTCTGTTGTATTCATTCTGTATCTACAAGTATTGAGAACACAAATTTTACAAAACAAAACATCAGCTGTCAATCTGTCACATTCATTTTTAAATGACACTTTTAAAATTTAATGAGCCAAAAATGGGCATTTAGTTTCAAAAGGTGTTTAAAAGCTTGTTTACTTTAAAAACGCTTGGTGAAACCAAAATATCCCATTTTACAGTTTAAAATCCTGTTAAATGTATAAAAGCTGTTTATGAAATTGGGCATTAATATTGTTTTTTTTTTAGGTTTTATTTTTTGTAAAAAAAACTGTCAATTCGATTTTTCTCAAAATTTTATCAGATGACAATTTTTTTTTTCAGTTTTTTTGATTTATAAAAAAAACCGTAAATTGGATTTTTTTCCAAAAATATACTTCTTTTGTATCACGTCACAATATATGATATAAAATTTAATTCAAGTCTCTAGCGTTTTTGTTTCATGAGATATTTAGGGTTATCCAAACTTTTCACCTTTTTTTTAAACTGCTATGGTAAAAAAAACCACCCACGAAATTTTCTTGAGAGCCCTTTCTGCATCTTTCTGCCTTATTATCTGTATAACAAAATTTATTTGAAGTCGATATCTCTTCTGGTTCCTGAGCTATGGACGACGAAAAAACGTCGCGAAAGTACGGACGTACCGACGTACGAACGTACGTACACACGCACGCACAGACATCTTTCTAAATATCTTTTATTTCGACTCTAGGGACCTTGAAACATCGAGAACTAGATATTGCTCTGTAAAGTTCTTCCCTTTAGATGCTGTCATACGCGGCTTAAAAATTGGTAAAGAAATGGTGGCTATTGATTTGAAGTTCCTGGGTTTTTCCCAGATCTGCCGTAATTTGAATATTTGGTCAATGACAGACTTTATTGGTCTAAAGCCACACTGATATGAACCTATCTTGTTGTTCTCGAACATCTTCAGATGTTCACATAATTCGGCAGAATAGATATTTAACGCGATGTTCACGAGACTAATGCCTCTTAGTTGGCGCAATTCAGAGGGTGTTCTTTTTTGAATATGGGGCAAACTATGCTGAGGATTCAACTAATTTAACATTCTTCGTTCCGAGCATATTTTGAAAATTATTTGGTGAATACTTTTAACCAAGTAATAATCTGCTGTTGTGAATAATTCGTCAGCGATGACGTCAACTCCAGCAGCTGTGTTGGACTTGAATTTCGATGTACTTATATTTACTTTGTCAAGTTCGGGTAGGCTAGTACCCGTAGCGTGATGGTTAGTGCGTTGGACTGTCATGCAAGGAGTCTTGGGTTTAATCCCTGCCTGTGCCACCTAACTTTTTTTCACGGGTACTGCCTCTTGCGAGGAATTGACAAATCCTCCAAGAGTAATTCTTGTCATGAAAAGTGCTTTCTCAAATTAGTCGTTCGGATTCGGCATATAAACTGTAGGTCCCTTCCATCTCTGACAGCATTACTCGCATACAGGAATGGTTGAGAGTTTTAAGTCACTAGGCCCTGGTTCTTCATGGACTGTTGCGCCACCACCTAATTTATTTATTTATTTACTTAAGTTCGGGTAGGCGGAATTGTACCTACAGCGCAATTCGATTCGTCATCGCCGTTATATTATTTGGAGAAATAGTCTTTCCATTTTCTCAGCATGGACTGCGGTTCTACTACGATGTTCCCCTGATCGTCTTTGCAGACTCGTGGCTGGTACCCTTGAGAAGTTTTTTTTACCCTTTGGTAAAATTAAAAAAACCTTATTTCTGTTATGACATCCCTCGATCTCCTCGATCACGCGCTACTCATGCTCTATTTTTTTCATCTACGAAGACGGTGCTCCTCTTCTAGTCGTAGACCTGACGAGCAGCTTAGGTCCTTCTGTGCAGCGCCGTTTTATATCTCTGTTGTTTAGCTGCGTGCGTTTGCCGAAACTCGTTGTCAAAACAGGGGTTTCACTGTGGTGGCCGCGTGAAACCTGGCACTTCATAGGTGGTATCTCTGATGACTGTTAGGCAATGTTGCTACTGTTTTTCAATGCTTAATGCAGGCATTAATAGAGACTTGGATGGAAAAGGACATGGCAATCTTTTGTGATTGTAGCCGGTCCAACGTCGAATCTTCTCGCAGTACTCTTTTGTTTTGGCTTGGATCAGGATATCAATAGCCGTATCTTAGGTATAACTAGTTACTGGTTTGAGTCAATGCGGGACCCTAGGAATGTTCCATCTTCCTCTATACTGCAGAAGTGTCGTGCGTCGATCGCAATATGGTCAATCTGTTTGACAGTTGATTTATCAAGAGATTTCTATGTCCCCTTGTGGATATTTTGATGTGTGAATAACGTACTAGAAATCCATCATATGTATTTATATTATAACCTGATTGCCCCACCAAAGATATCTTCTCTTCCTAGCTTGGCGTTAAAATCTCCTAAAACATTTTAATGTCATAAATGAGGCTTGTATTGTAAAACTTAGGGTTGATGCGGACTGTCGTGATGTGCTCACTCATAATGTTGAAGCTTCCAATCGTTTTTCTTGGATGGAGATTATACCTGCTTTGCAGCAATTTCGGTCTTCCGCTAATTTCTCGGCTGCAATTGGTCTATTAACTGACCTAATATTCCAGACACAGATCCTAATTCGTTGTACTTAATTATTTCGTTGGCTTGGTCCGTCACCATTAAATCCGTCCCTACCCGAGGCTTGTTGGTGCTTCGCAACAAAATATTTGTACGTGGTCGAGAAGTCACCCCCAAAATAGTATAACTACAAGGAAAAGGAGACAAATAAACTGCTCCTTACAGGCCTGAGCGCCCAATATGTCGTAGAAGCCCTATAAAGTGTTTTCTTTTTCAACACCTCTTCCCCTCTCTCGTTTTGCTCCTCCAACGACCTTCCACTGTGATTGAAACCAAATTTTATAGTTGAGGCACTAGGCACCCGTTGTTAAGCGCGGGGAAGTGCGAGTTAATAGATAAAACCTACAAAAATTATACTAAAAATTGGTAAAAATTGTTTTTCGACTAAAATATCTAGGGAACAAAAATAGTTATTGATATCAAACTTATTTCATCTTATGCAAAATGTTGTTATTATCATTAAGTTTTTTTTTTCATTTATTTAATTGACAATTTTCTTACAACTAAAAAAACAAAACAAATTGTGTTTTGACTTAAGAATCTTGAGATCGAAAAAATATATTGCCACAAAATTTTAAGCAGCCGACTCTAGTTTAAGCAGTTCTCTATTTAAAAAGTCTTCTTTCAATTTTTCTTAATTTTAAACATTTTGAATAACTTTTCTAACTAATAAAGGTTTTTAACGTGACCTAGGGCATTTCTATGCTTTTGTTTATGGGCTGTGGTTGAGTATTCCATTGCAAATCAAGAGTTTTCCGGTTCAAATACACCCTTTGAAAATTCAATTTTTGTCATGTTGTTTCTTTCTTTAATTCATATTTAACCAATTCACTTTTCCAGCTAAGACGATTTGCGATTTTGTGAGCAGAAAATGATTTGATGGTATTCCAAAACTAATGGGTTTTTAAATAAGAGCGCTACAAAAGTTTTTTTTAATAGAACAAAAATGGTTTTGGATATCAATTAAATTCTTTATTCCTGTGAAAGTACGTTCGATACCATTGTGTATGGAACTCGTTTTCTTTTACATGGCCACGACGGGCACGCTTGCAGAAGTCCAGACGCTGAACCAAATGTTTGACGGTTTTCAAGCATAAATCGGCCGATACTGCTGCAATTTTACGTTCGATATTCGTACGAAGTTTATCAATCGTTGCTGGCTTGTTGGCATAGACCATAGACCTGACGCAGCCAGCCCCACAGGAAATAGTCTAACGGCGGCGGCGCGGCGTCAAATCGCACGACGGAGGCGGCAAAGCGACTAGGCCATTTCGTTAGATAACACGTTATCCAAACTTGGTTTCCAATAAATTGATTTCGACATTCGTTGTGTGGCTTGTGGCGCCGGCCGTTCTGTTGGAACCAAATGTCCCCCAAGTCCATATCATCCAATTGGGACCAAAAGTATTCGGTTATCATTGAACGGTAGCGATCCCCATTCAAAGTAATGTGCCGGTCTTGATCGTCACGGAAGAAGTACGGCCCAATGACACCGCCGCGCCGGCCCATAAACCACACCAAACCGTAATTTTTCTGGGATGCAATGATGACTCATGGAGTAGGTGTAGATTGCTGCCTGACCAATACCGCATATTTTGTTTATTGACGAAGCCATTCAGCCAGTTATGAGCCTCATCCCTGAAGATGGTTTTTCGATGAAAATCCGAATAATTTTCAAGTTGTCGCTCAGCCCAATTCACGAACATACGATGCTTCTGGTGGTGTAGCGGCTTCATTTCTTGCGTCAATTTAATCTTGTAAGGATGTAGACCAAGATCTTTTCGCAAAATTCGCAACAACGATGCCACAGAGATGCCCAAAGCTTGAGAACGATGGGTGAGAGACACATTTGGGCTTTCGGCAACTGAAGCCTCAGCGGCAGCAATGTTTTCGACACTATGGGCACTTCTTTATCTTACTGGCAGGGAAACATTTTGTACTGTGCCTGTGGATTCAAATTTATCCACTAGGCGCTCAATTGTTGATCTGCTAGGACGATTATGACGACCATGAATTGGACGTAGCGCTCTTAACGTTGAGGCCACTGACTCCGAATTTCGTTAGTTAATTTTAATAATTTTGACTCTTTGTTGGCTCGTATATCTTTCCATCATGAAATGGCAAACCTTACTAAAGAGAAATGTCAAAAGAGAGGCAAGGAATATACGTCGTCGTTTGCATGTATTTGTCGATTTACTTTTGTAGCATCCCTGTTGAAAAACCCTGTACCTCTGCTAAAAAAAAAGAGTAAGGTAAAGCATTCCGCAACATTCTCGATGTGCGGTTAAAAAATATAATTTACAGTACGTCCGAAATTAAGCTTGAAGTTTAACTGAAGAGCATTCCTGTAAGTGCGAGTATTACGGCTGAATTGTTTGAGAGGGGGGTGCAACTGGATAATTATACAGAATATTGTTTGTAAAAATAAATTTAAAACAAATGCTTTAGCATAAGTCTACAAGTAGCTAGGGTTATATACCGATGTTAGATTTGTTGCCCCACAGGATTAAAGTTGTTAAATTGTTTGTAAGTTCGTCAGCTTTGCAGTTTCCTGGAATGTCTGTATGACCTGGCAACTAGATAATGTGTATGTTGAACTGTTTTGCCATCTCCACAAGAGAAGATGTACAGTTTCGGACTGTTAGTGAGTTTCTTGAAACAAAGTCCACTGATTCTAAGGCAGCATGATTATCTGAGAAGATGTGTAGATCGGTAGTTAATATTTTCTCTGAGCCAAGAGAGCCAATAGAGGGCTTCTTTGATGGCCAGAAGCATTGCCTGGAACATGTTACAGTGATTTGAAAGACAAAATGAGGGACATATATTTAGTCCATCGCAGAAGCAGGAATTCCGGGCCCGGGACGGAAAAATCTCGGGCCCCCACATATTTACCATTTTTTTCAAAGTTCATGCCTACTGATATGGTTGGGATTAACGGAAATAATAATTTTTCGTTTGTAAAGTGAACCGAAAAAAAAGTGTTAATCATCAAATCAATCTCAAGGGTATAATCCAGTTTAGATGAAATGGAAGATGGATAGAAAATAATTCTACATGCGAGTAGATCAGATTCCGAACAGAATCATACATTCAATTCGATATTGCCAACGACATGTTGGTTGGTCGATTAACTATTTAAAAAAAACTAGCATGAAGATCTATTACCTACTATGAAAATAAAATAGAGCGAAGTAAAAGTATTTGAAATGTGTCTTTTTGTATGTATTCAAAAGGTCTACATTAAATACTCTTTATTGTTTTTCTTTATATTAAAATATTATCACAATGTTTTTATTAGAGTTAGTTTGCATTCAATGAAATATTTCTTTTTGCAAACGAGATTTTCTAGCTTTCTGAGCAGCAAAACAACTTACATCGAATTACATCGAAAATCAATTTTATTGCCAAAGGTGCTTCGATGCATAGTGTAGCAAGTCCAGAAACACGATATTGTGATGAACACGAACGGTACTAGCTACGGTTACAGGTATGGTTGAAAACAAACGGAGAGCAACTCAAATGTTGGGGAAAATCGTCTCCAAGTTCTAGGAATAAATGGTATTGAGCAAACTCAATGACGGAAGTTCTGCTTCAAAGTTGGCTTCATAAATGTGTTTCAGATGAATTATTTCTTTTTTCAACTCTTAAGACACATGCGAGTTACACTTTTGGATGAACCTTGTAGATGAGTTTTTAATCTCAATTTCGTCAATTTTTGAAAACTGCCATAAAACTGAAAATGTAGCATTCAAATTCTTCATCGTATCGAACCGACGAGAAATTCCAGATAGATATAATTGAATCAACTATAACGTAAAAGGTGTTTTTCTTGAAATTTATTTCTTCGTCTGTTTCAATTTGTTCTCCAGCTCCTCGATTTTCTCCAAAATGCCTCTTTGATTGCCTTTTTCGGTTCGATGGGAACGATTCTGGAAAATCCCCCAATCCAGTAGCAACTGCTTTGCATTCAGATAAATTTGATCCCATTCGTTTCGAATAAAGTTCAAATCGGAGATCAAGTTGTCAAGATTTTGAATTTCAACGTCAATAGCCATGTTTCTGGCTTGAAGAATGATACTTCTTTCATTTATAGCGCTAAGAACCTTGCACCAAATCGAAGACATCAGGACGCATTCAAATGTGTTTATAGATTTTAAAACACCATTTACATCTATTCGAGTTTCAGTTTCAGTTAAATTGATATCATTTAAGGCTTCTTATGATGTTCTAAGGTTTTTCAGATGGTTTCACTGCCTCAATTCTAGCTGACCATCTTGTATCGGAAAGTTTGTGAAGGAATCCGGGCACATTTTTCTTAAGAATTTCCCAACTTTGGTCACTGATGTTAAACAATTTGAAACACTTTTGAACAACTCCAAAAAATGTTATTGCGGCAGTACAACATTTCGCTGAATTGACTCCACACAAGTTAAGACTGTGAGCTGCACATGGTGAATACACGTCATTCGGATTTTTGTTTAATATATGCCTTTGTGCACCATTATACTGTTCTTTCATATTGCTTCCATTTTCATAGCCTTGTGCACAACAGTCTTCTAAAGGCATTCGTTCTTTGCCAATGTTTCGCAGATCAAATCAGCTATTGCGGTGCCAGTTTTTTTTTGTTGCAATCGACAAATTCAAAAAACCGTTCTTGGATGGTGAACACATTTTCTTCCAAGCGCAATTATCGCAAAATAAATGTGTTTTGTTCCACGAAGTATTTGGCGTTTTTATTCTCCTTCAAAATAGCTGAATTCACATGTTGGTTGCGCACAAATTTTAATGAACTCATTTTGAATCTCAACGGAAAATTAGTGGACTTGCAAACGTTTGTGTTCTTGTTGTGAAATTCTTTCTTTTTCCAAGTGCTCCTGAAGTAAGGGGTTATAATGACTAATTAATTCCAAAATGCCCAAAAAATTACCATTATTTGGCTCTTCAATAAGATTGCCATCGCCTCGTATTCCTAGTCCCCTGGTGGGATTTTCCGGTCCCCCGAAAACGAATCAAAAATTTCGTTTACAGCAGTAACAAAAATAGAAGAAAAAAAACTTTATAAGAACAGAAACCGAAATAAATATTTTGTGTTTTGTTTTAATTTTTTTAAATAAAATAAATTTGAAATTTACGTTAAATTAAATAAGAAAAGCGAAACACTTTATTATAACTTTCTTTCAATAGTTCAGAGTTGCCCAATTTCCATTAAATATTAACAAAAATGTACGCCAATAATAATCAGGGGCCCAGATCGGCAAGCTTGTGACTGATAGATTGTCAGATAATATGCAAACAGAGGGGCCCGATTGCGAAAGCATAAATGATTTTAAATTTTCGGGCCTCTAAAAATAAGTGGAAATAGGTATATTGATGATAAATATAGAGTATATTCTCATTGCTTTCAATTTTACGGGCCCCTAGAAAATCCCGGGACCGGCGGGTTTCCCCCTCTTTACCCCCCCCCCTCTCGGCGGGGCTGCGCAGAAGGTACACGCCCCTACCAACCACGTTTTTGATCTATCCGTATAAAAGTTAATTGTTTCGTCTTTAAAAAATGACTTATTCTTCCAGGTAGACGAAGAAGGGATGGATTATTGCATGTTGTGGATGAGGGATTATGTAGTCGATATTACTAGGTAAAGATCTAAGTGATATCAGAATAATGAAGCTTAATGGCCGATTGTTTGCTGAAGATAGGAGTATAATATGATACAGAATATTAAATGTTGTGGATAGGGTAGAGCGGAGTGCTCCAATAATGCTCAGACTGTTCGTTTGACTTTGCTGAGTTTGTCTGTATGGGTTTATTAACTTCCCATAGGAAGTTATTTAAGGATTGGTCTAAGATGTATAGTCAGTGTGTAATAGAGGTTTGTAGACCTCATTTAATACGAATGGTATTCTTACAAGAAAATAGGGCCACAGTGGCTTTGTTAACTTTTTCTTGAATATTAGGTTCTAACTTAATTTCTTCTCCATAGGATAAGAACTAATTTCTTTGTTTTGTCTTACAATTTAAGCGGTGTACCGTTTATATAAGGAGGGTCTTTTTGGGGATTATATATTCCCTAGTAAAGGGAACAGGTTCGGTATTGTGCAGATTGACGCCATGTCCACACCAATCTGTCCAGATAGTGAGCTTGTTTAAAGCAGTTGGTAGTAGTTCCTTCAGTGTGTGTGATGCTTCCCAGATATTTCTCTAACAACATGGTCAAAATAAGCCACCACCCTGGAGACTAACTACAGAAAACTTGAATCATAGAATTAATTTTGAGCTTTAAGAACAAATTTGATTGTGGGAGTTCCCGCACTGTTACCATAGTTAAATGTAAAAATGTAAAATAGGTGAATGTACATATTTGTGCTTTATTGTTTTTTAAAGCACTAAAGAATTTTTATTTTCATATATGTATGTATTTATTTTATTGGGAAAAGTATAAAAATTTGACTGGGCTGTGTACAATATTTTTTTAATTTTCGATTGACGCAATCCTTTTTTCCCTTGCAAAAACCAATATAATAATGACACATTGTAATAACAAGTCATTGAAATAGAAAATCACATGCATGTTTTGTATGCGGTGCAATATGTACGAGTACCTATATAGAAATATTATTTTTGTTATTATTATTAAAATATAAATTCAGGTGAAAATATCAATTATTATTGAATTTTAAATCAAACTTTATGTTTCTCTACAATAAGTAAAACGGTTCAATGCCCAAACCATAAGGCTTTATTAAATTAAATAATAATTATTATTTTGATTTGATGTATTTTAAATTGTTTTATTATGAGCACTAGTAGGCTTTTGCTACTGTTTGTAATAAACAAAAAACAAACAAATGTTGCTATTTATGTTCAAAAAAAATAATTTAAAAAAAAAACAATAATCAAGCAGTGAAGGAAAAATAAAATCACGTTTTTAATTAAATCACTCAAAAGGGTATATGTATGTATTTTTTGTAGATACATATATTTTAAAGTATAGATAGATATGTTTTTCGTAATTAGTATATTATACACATATTTTGTTGTAATCATACAGGTGTGTAATTTTTGTTTTTGCGTATATGACTATCTGCTTCTGCATAGTTCTGTACGTTTTCAATTGAAACACTTTGCAAATATATCTTGTAATACCTAATAAAAACAAAATAAGTTTCAATAAACAACAAAGTCATACCACTCACGGTTCAATAACTATTTTCAATGGAAGAACTATCGTACTTAAATAAAGTTGAAGTGAGTTAATTGGAATTGTAAGGATATCATCTGAAGAAAAACGAAAACTTCCATTTGTGTTCGTCTGTCGATATTTATAAAAGTTTTACAAAATATTAATAACAACATTGAGGTTTTTACTTTTAATAATTTTATATTCGAAGTCGACTCAAAAAATGAGTTTTATTATGAGGGTTGCCTCTTTGATAAGTTAAAACCTTAACCCTAAGGCACTCGTCAAATTTTAAAAGGAGCAAAATGTTTTTTCGTTTTATATTTTTGAAGGTATATTTTTTATCCAATTGAAGTTTGTCATTTTATAAACAAAAATTAAAGATGAAGATGAAAAGCTGATTTTGAGCTTGGCTTGGTGTGAATTTCTGGTGCATTCACTAAGTAACTAATACCACGACAAATAGTCTACAATATTTGGACAAACTTGCATTCGGTCGACCGCGCCAACAAAAACAATCACTACATTCTTCATTTTTCAACAGGGACGCTACAAAAGTACATCGACAGATACCGCTTTATTGACATCTTTCTTCAGTAAGGTTTGCGATTTCATGATTTAAAGATATTCGAGTCTATAACGAGTCGAAATTATTAAAATTTACTAACGAAATTCGGAGTCAGTGGCCTCAACGTTAAGAGCGCTACCTCATATTTATGGTCGTCATAAACATCCTAGTAGATCGACAATTAAGCGTCTAGTGGAAAAATTTTAATCCACAGGCACAGTACAAAATGTTCCCCTGCAGGGGAGATAAAGAGGTGCCCATAGTGTCGAGAATATTGCTGCCGCTGAGGCTTCAGTTGCAGAAAGCCCAAATGTGTCTCTCACACATCGTTTTCAAACTTTGGGCATCTCTGTGGCGTCGTTGTTGCGAATTTTGCGAAAAGATCTTGGTCTACATCCTTATAAGATTAAATTGACGCAAGAACTGAAGCCGCTTGACCACCAGAAGCGTCGTATGTTCGTGAATTGGGCTGAACAACAACTTGAAAATGGTTCGGATTTTCATCGAAAAATGTCTTCAGTTATGAGGATCATTTCTGGCGGAATGGCTTCGTTAATAAACAAAATATGCGGTATTGGTCAGGCAGCAATCTACACCTACTCCATGAGTCATCATTGCATCCCAGAAAAATTACGATTTGGTGTGGTTTATAGGCGGGCGGTGTAATTGGGCCGTACTTCTTCCGTGACGATCAAGACCGGCACATTACTTTGAATGGGGATCGCTACCGTTCAATGATAACCGAATATTTTTGGTCCCAATTGGATGATATGGCCTTGGAGGACATTTGGTTATAACAGAACGGCCGTCGGCGGCGCCACAAGCAACACGACGAATGTCACAATCAATTAATTGGGAACCAAGTTTGGATAACGTGTTATCTAACGAAATGGTCTAGTCGATTGGCCACCTCGGTCGTGCGATTTGACGCCGCCGTTAGACCATTTGCTGTGGGGCTGTCTGAGTCAAGTCTATGGTCTATGACTCCAATCCAGCGACGATTGATGAACTTCGTACGAATATGGAACGTAAAATTGCAAAAGTATCGGCCGATTTATGCTTTAAAACCGTTGAAAATTGGGTTCAGCGTCTGGACTTCTGCAAGCGTGCCCGTTTTGGCCATACAAAAGAAATAGAGTTCCATACATAATGCCATCAATAGTACCTTATGGCAAATGAACAACAAATTAAAAATAATTATTTACAATTCCATGTTTTGCTTTGGGTACATTTTAATAAAATCATAACTCTTAAGCTCATTTATGTACATGGTAGACTTTCTACCCAGGTATACAAATTAAATTCCCTGGGATTATTATACGGGTCTTAAAACCTTTTATTTTAGAGTTATAGTAATTTCTGTTAAATTTTTCCAGCAAACAAAGTTGTTTTATTTTTGCTTAAATATTTTAATTATTTGTCGCATCTCTAAGGTTACTTATTGGCAAGGTTGCAAGCAAATTAAAAAGAAATTTACCAAAACACAAAACAAATGCCAAACAAAATAATAATATCTAACACACAATAAATATGTTTATTTATTATACATAATTTATTTATGTATGTTTTTTTTTCACATTTTGAAACACTTAATTCAAAGCCGTTTTCACTGAATTATTATGGCCGAAACCTTATACATTCTTTATTTTGTTGGTTTTGTTTTCTTTTTTACGCCCGCATGGAATCAAATTTTCACAAAAAGACGAAAAACGAAAAAATACTACAAAAATAAATCGACATTTTTGTTGTTTGTCATTCATTCTCCATGGGCTTAATTTAAATGTAAATTTTTGCCAAAGTTTCACCATATATTCCAAGGGAATGTTTGCGAATACACAGCATATGATTTGCATACTTCCATATACCTTATACCTACTCCTATACCTACCCTACCATTCCTTTGGATACGCTCCGGGTTCTGGGTTCTGGGTACGGGTCCTGGTTCTGGTTCTGGTTCTGGACTGGCATCGCATACGAGATTTACAGAGGCAGAGGCTTCCATGATATGATGATATGGTAAACATGTCGCGTAAAGCGTTGAGAGAGAGTATAGTAGGCCTGGTCCTGCTTTATGCGGGTATCCTTGGGTATCAGGGTAGGTGTGTAAATGTGGTTGGTAAAAAAATAGCAAACAAATATTTTAACAATAAATGGAAAAATACAAATAACACAACTGATACCGTCAGACAGATTACTATCCTCCTCTGTACATTAATATTTCATAAACATGTAGTATAGGGGCAAACATGGGTAAACCAAAACCATACGTATTCGAGTCGAGTGTTGGGTATTTTGTGGGGAGGTTTATAGAAATGCCTACGTGGAGTCCTTTCTTAATAAATCTCCTCTCGTTCACTCGAATATTCACCTGAGAGTACTTTATTTTTGATATTCGATTTGTTTTTGCTTTTGTATTTTTGTGGTAACATTATTATAATACGATTACTTTTTGGAATTTGGTCTGTTTTTCTTTTCTTTTTGTTTTTTTGCAACATCAGTAAAAAAAATATAGATATGCAACATCTTTGTGTAAATTTTGGATGTTTGAACATAGGTAATTTGATTTTTGAAATATGTATAAAGGTTGGAATTTGTTTCGAGACTATCATCTGAATTCCTTTCGGCTGTCTTTGAAATTGGAAACACACGAGCTTATTCACCTTTTTATTGTCTTAAGAATAATATGCTGTGGAGTTCATTTTCAAAAAAGCCAAAAGGCATGAAGTTTGTTGAGAATAAATTGGATAGCCAGTGTTTCTGTACCAGCAAACAAGGTGTTTTTTTTTTTTTTTGCTGTGAGGGAGGACTTTTATTGTGGTAGAGCTCTTCACAATTCGTAAGAATTGGGTGGAATGTGTAGATGAAGCCCAAGCTAGTTACATTGGTAACCTTTCACATTTTATGAAATTATCTGACTTTGTTGTCTGATGAATCATAAAAGAATAATGGGTTTTAAATTTGAGCGTTAGTACGTCCATAAGTTTTTCGTGCAGAGAGCAATTTAAGAAAAGAAATGGAAAATGTTGGTTGATCTTCAGTATTTTGTTAACGAATAAAGCTTTAAAATTATATTTTGTTCAACACATTATACTTGCATACATGTCTGATATGAACTTTTAAAAATGAGGCTGATAACTCCCCATGCCCGATAAAAATTGGTGTTTTGGTATTTTTGTAACTTTTTTTTCCATTAAGGAAAATGATAGAATATGCCTTTAAAAATTTAAATGTTAGCTGTGTTTTTTGTTGTACATATTTGAGAAGTTAAATCAATGTATAGAAGAATTTTTGGTAGAGCTTTGATTTTTCAAGTAAGACTGCCTTTAAATAAAACTACTTTAAAGTTACTATCAGTTTTTTATTCTCAAGATATTTAAGTCAAAATAAATTTTTTGAAAAAATTTACAAAAATAGAATTTTTTTTCTTTGTTCCCCAAATGTTTAAGTCAAACATCAATTTTAACCAATTTGTAATCTTTTGTTTTTAACAAAAAATAATTTAAATTGGATTTTACTTAAATTAATACCCAATATTAAGAAATATTGTACAGAATTCAATTATTTTGAAGTTCTGGACTTCAAATACATAAGGGATTTTCAAAAAAAAATCAAAAACTTAAAAGAAAGTGGAAAATTTGGTTGCCCTAAATTATGTTGCTCTCGAGCCAACTTTAAATAATTTTTATATAATAAAAGGTGGTAAGATTTTAAGGTCCGTTTTTGAATCTAAACCACACCAAAATGTCAAGTTTTTTTCTGCATTTCATTTGACATTTTTCAATTTCAGACTAATTTAACCCATTAATAACCCATTAATAACCCATTAATAGCCCATGCAGGTACAAAAAAATAGTCATTTTCAAGTAGCCGTTATGCCGAAACGTAAAGAGTTTTTGGACAGTTTTTTTTTTTGTTTCGCTCACGCAAATTGTGCTTTACAACATCGCTTACAAAAAATAACTGCAGCGAATCCCGTTACTTTCTAGTTTGCTTTCTTTTGCTTCGTATTAGTCAGTTTTGCGTGATTTCAGTAGGCTAGTCATCATTTGTCAGTGTCAAAGGAAATTCGCATTGTAATTGAAAGCATTATAACTGAATTTAGAACGTTAATAGCTTTTGTTTTCATATTGTTAATAAGTTTTATTGAAGAAAAATTCTTTTGATAGCATTCGGTAAGTAATAAAAGTACTGTACTCGCTTGGGTACAATGGCTAATTAGGCACACATATTTTCTAGATAATTATTCACATTGATATGGCATTTCAAAGCATCAAACCAACAAGTTTTTACGCAGAAACTTTCAGAACTTAGGACGTGCCTTAGACTTCGTTGAAACGTCTTCAAGCCATAGCAATTTCGACATCGTGTTGCTTCCACCAGATCCAGATTATTATACGGATGCGGAGGAGGGTGATGCTGAAGATCTTGTCGCTTGCACCATGCCGCAAGATGTTCCAGGTGAATTAGAGGTGTTTTGTAGCAGTAACAGTGATAGTGAAGACGATTTACCGCTTCAAGAGCTACGCCGCAGAATTCAAACCGAAAAACGTTGTGAAAATTTTCCAAAATGGTCCAAACAACCATGTGCAATTGAAATGCCAAAAAGCAGTTTTTTTTCGGGAAAAAAGGTAAACTTGGTAACTAAATTAGATGGAAAGTCGGAACTTGAAGTTTTTGAAACTTTATTTGACGAAGAAGTAGTTAATTTGATTGTTGAGCAGTCTCGCCTTTATGCAGCACAGTCTAATGCCCACAATTTTTCATTCACCGAACACGATTTGAAAGTCTTTTTGGGTATCTTGCTTTACAGCGGCTACCACTCTATGCCAAGAGAGAATATGTACTGGCAAACAGATGAAGACACTCGTGTACCATTTGTTGCTAACAATATGTCCCGAACCAGATTCAAGGAAATCAAAAAATATCTCCACCTTGCTGACAATAATAATTTGGTTCTTACCGACAAAATGGCAAAAATAAGGCCTCTAGCAACCCTTCTAAATGAAAAATTTTGCCAGTTTGGATATATACACGAAAAACTTTCAGTTGACGAGTCGATGGTAAAATACTATGGAAGTCACTCTTCGAAGCAATTCATTAGAGGCAAACCTGTAAGATTTGGCTTTAAAAATTGGATGCTGACGAGCAGTTGTGGTTATTTGTACCAATTCGAAACCTATTGTCGATCTAAAAACGTCACTATGGCAAAACAGCAAATGCCTCTCGGATCCAGAGTTGTTGTTGATTTTTTGGACAAAGTAACCCATCCTTCAGATCACATTGTATTTTTTGATAATTTTTTTAAGTCACATGACCTGCTTGTTTTGTTGAAGCAAAAAGGTTTTCGAGCTATTGGGACTGTACGCGAGTCTAGAACAAAAAAATGTCCGCTGAAATCGAATGCAGAGTTCAAAAAAGAAAAAAGAGGATTCTATGATCACAAATACGATACTGCCAATAAAATACTTTTTGTGAATTGGAATGACAACAGCGCTGTGAGTGTGGGCTCAAACTTTGAAGGTATCGAACCGATGCATTCAGTCAACCGACGACGGTGCTCGAAGGAAAAAGCAAAAGTAAATGTAAAGTAGCCGATAATGATCGCAGAGTACAACTCAGGGATGGGAGGCGTTGACCTTCATGATCAAGCCATCAATAATTACCGAATTAAATTTCGTGGCAAAAAGTGGTGGTGGCCACTTTTTACAGTAATGATGAATTCTGTGATGGTCAATGCCTTGAAGTTGCATAAAATGGTCTACAACAGCAACATAGAATTATTGCAGTTTCATCGTGCTATTGTTCGTCACTACTTGCGAAATTATACACAGCCTTCAGCGTCATCCAAGCGATCAGTAGTTCCCTCTGTAGCATTTTTTAGTGGAAACCATTTTCCGAAGCGAATAGCTAAACAACTACGCTGTCGGCAATGTCATAACCGAATAAGATGGACTTGCGAGCAATGCGACGTAGCACTTTGCGTAGAGAAGGATTGTTTCAAAATGTTTCATTTAACAAAAAAATGAGCATACATTCTGCCATTGTACTCGCTTGGGTACAGGTCCCAAAAACCTTCTTTACATATATTTTACCAGTTTTTTTTATTTTTTAGTAGAACATAAAAAGTTTTTGTTTTAAAGGCATTCGGCTCTTAATGGGTTTGTCAACCATGGAAAGATAGACATATCATACACTTCGTGATTTTTTCAGTCAATTTAATCGTCCAAATGTGCCTCCAAACAGAAAAATCATGTACAAATTTGAACAAACCGGGTCTATAGGAGATATAAAAACATCAGAGCATGCTCGTACTGTAGAAAGTATTGCTGCTATTAGCGATAGTGTGGCTGAAGAGCCGTCCATTTCAACTCGTCGTCGTGCCCTATCTTACGTAATAACGATGTCAATTGGCCGTCAAGATCATGTGATTTAACACCGTTGGACTTATGTATTTCTTTGGATTTAATTGAAAAAAGATGTACTTTTATAAAAAAAAAAAAACTTTATTTCAATGATCACTTATATTGTTGAACAATGAAGATCTAAAAGAAATAGTTTTAACGTCCAATTGCGAGAGAACTTGCTTAATTGGAAGCAATGTAAGGTAATTTAGTAACTTAACTTATAAAGGGTGTCCCGAAATTAACGCAACATTTGAATTAAATAGAAAACGCCGTTTTTAGTCTTTTGATAGTTATATTTTTATTGACTCATAAAGTACATAGGATAGGGTTATGTTTGGAATAACACATCGGACAAATGGCCTCCACGGCTTTGCATGCACATGCGCACTCTTTTGTTGAAATTTTCCATGACCATTCTGCATAAATGTGGCTGAATTTCGTTGATGCAGCGTTGAATCTCCTCCTTTAATGCACGGGTGGTTGTGGGCTTCTTGACATAGACTTGTGATTTCAAATAACCCCATAAAAAAAAGTCTAATGGTGTTAAATCACACGATCTAAAAGGCCAATTTTGATCACCGAAACGAGAGAGTACACGACCTGGAAATGTCTCATGCAGTAATTGAATTGTATCACGGGATGTATGACATGTGGCACCGCCTTGTTGAAACCACATATTGGACACATCAATATCATCCAATTTTGGCAGAAAGAACTGTGTAATCATGTCGCGATATCGAGCACCAGTAAGAGTCACTGCTTGAAATTTCTTGAAATTTGCAATTCTTGTCCACGATGTCGAAATGAGGTTCCTGGATTGTCAGCAACACTCTCACGCACTGCTTCGACATTCACATTTGAACGGCTTGTTTTTGGACGACCAGTGTGTTTGGCGTCTCCAACGGATCCAGTATCCATGAATTTTTCAATTAATCTCTTCACAGTTGACGAAGTTAAAACACTATTCCGACCATATTTTGTATGAAATTTTCGAACTGCAGCCGCCAAGCTTTCACTATTTTTGAAATATTCTTTAATAATGAAGACACTTTGTTCTATCGTGTAGCGCTCCATTTTTAATAACCCTATACTGTTAGCTGTCAAATTGCTTTTTTTCAGGGTTGCCAACACTTCACTGCACAAATGGCGGCAAATTCAAATCTTGCGTTAATTTTGGGACACCCTTTATTACATTTTATTACTTTTAATGCAATATCAAATCTAGGGAATCATTGCCCTCGAGTAGCTGTAGTAACATATCAATTGATTTTGTATAAAATTCATGTTTTTTTATAATATAAAGGCACTCAAGAGGTTATTAACCTTCCTATCCGAATAGTGCTAGTGTTAAGAAAATTGTGCGTAGGAGAAACCGGTGCACATTTGTCTTAAAGTTCTGAATAAAATTGAAACGGGAGAAAAAAAATAGAGTTGTCAAAGTCTTCCACATTCTCGATGTCCGGTAGGTAAACCGTACGTTCGAAATTAAAAGTTCATTCCTGGAAGTGCAAGTATTACAGCTGATTTTTTAAAGGGGTGGAATGCAACTGGCTTACTTGACAGAAAAATGTTTGTAAAAATATTGTCAGAAGAATCCTAAGCGCCTAGCAGCAGTTTTAGCAATGTAATGCATATCAGGTAATCTGTGATACACATACCGAATACCAGAAAATTGATTAGTTTCCTGGACGCAGGTGCCACTTATAGATAGCGACAGTGGGGGGGTGGGTTACGCTTTAACGACAGTATTAAGTTTTTGAATCATTAAATTTTATACGGTTTTTGTGTCTCCATTGGACAATGCTATCGAGATCCGGATTTAATGAGTATAACATATGATACCGTTGAAGTTGAAATAGTTCAATGGATTAGAAGTGGCAGACAAGAGGTCGTTTAATAAATATCAGAAAGAGAGTAGGACATAAAACGGAGCCCTGAAGGACACCAGCATTTATTTTATGAGTTTCAGATTTGAAAACATCCAATTCAATTTGTATTGAACTGTATACTTTCTAATCCAGTGAAGAAGAGATTCATCAACACAAGAGAGTTCGGTGCAATATTCTTACTTTCTCCTAAGAGATGTACATTTTTTGTTCCAATGTTCGGTTTGATACCATCAAATCACTGGTGTACCTATTGCTATGAAAACTAAGCTTGCGTTCAATGAGAAAATTCTAAGCTAATAATTAATCAGAGTAACCACGACCTTGGAAAAAAGGGACGTGAATACTATTGGACGATAGTTAGAGGGGGAGGAGGATTCACCTTTTTTAGGGATAGGCTTGACAAATTCTGTTTTCCATCCGCTCGGAATGAGACCTGAGGACTCGAACAGATAAAAAGGCTTAGGTACGTAAAGTTTTTGCCAACGTTGAAGAACACCTCTTCAGAACAATAAAGGGGTCAAGGTCTTTCAGTTCTCTTGCAACTGCCCGAGTGCTCAAGAAGAATCGCCCCATAAAATCGTTTACGCTCTCAAGAAAAGGAGGACTCATGCCACTCTCTAGTAGCGTCAAATTAACAGCAAACTGTACTGCAGGCAAAATGACTTTATCAATCAATCTTACACAGGCAGTGTCATTTTTAACGAGCGTTGTAACCGAGGACCAGACATTTTTTCTACATATGGGAAATTGTAGTATTTTTTGCCGTAATTTCTGGTCATGTCATATGAACGTTGCATGTCTTTCAGTAAGTAAGGTAAAGCAGGGATGAAAATAAGACTTAATAAATAGTCATTCAACAAGTATTCGAAAAAGTCAAATATAACTACGTTCTTAAGTAATATTTTACTATTCAAATAGATTAATTGACTATTCAAAAATTAATTTTGAAAACAATCAATTGACAATAATTAAAATAGTCACAACTACCTTTTTTATTAATAAAATTGACTATTGAAAAGTTGATTTTAGATATAACATCAATTGACAATAAAATAGTTAAAAGTAACTATTTTGATAAATCATATCAACTATTAAGTAGTTGATTTCGAGAAAATTTATAATTAACTATGAAAAAAATCATAAATAATAATCATACTTAATACTTAATATACTTAATACTTAATACTTAATACTTAATCATACTAATATTATAAATGCGAATGTAAGTTTGTTTGTTACGCTTTCACGCAAAAACTACTTAACCGATCATCATGAAACTTTGCACATACACTCTTGAAGGTATTAGAAGTAACATAGAATACTTTTTATTTAAAAAAAATAAAATTTTTTTACGAAAAATAAGAAAATTGTTTGTCAAAATAACGTCAAATTTAGCTACTTCAACGCCATCTAGCATCATCTAGCATCATAGTAATGAAGTTTCAACCCTGAATACTGTAATACCAACCCACTGTATTACCGACGGTGACGACAATATCTAATTCAATTGATCTAATTTAATTGAATATAGTTTCAACTGTTTCTAATTTTTCTATATTTATTGTTATTTTCTTCTGTCGTTACATGCAGTATAATACTACTATTCACATTTTTGAGGTTATCCGTAATTTTTGTGGTTAGCTGTTACTTTACTATTTTAGATCTTACTCGCTGATGTTAATTCTTACTCTGCTTTTATTTGAAAAAATGCCAAAATTGTTTGTCAAAATATTGTCATGTGGATCTCATTGCTAATATTTTTCCGGAATTGCAACAAAATTTGTGTAGTGATCAGTGGTTGTGTGCAAGAGCAATATTAGCACCAAGAAATGAAATTGTAAATAGGATCAACACTGACATTTTAAAAGGGGTTCAAGGAGAAATGAAGGAATATTTGTCAAGGGATACAATTATGGATACGGAACTAAGTACTTCATATCCTGTGGAGTTTTTAAATTCACTTGAACTATCGGGTGTACCGTCACATAAACTTCAATTGAAACTAAATGTACCAGTAATGCTCCTCGGCTATGTAATGGAACAAAGCTTCGGATAACAAAATTGGGACAGAACATACTTGGTGCTACTATTTTAACAGGTGTCGGTAAGGGAAATAGTGTTATAATACCTCGGATACCAATTATTCCCACTGACCTTCCATTCCAATTTAAAAGGGTTCAGTTTCCCGTCAAGCTTAGCTTTGCTGTTACTATGAACAAGGCACAAGGACAAACATTACAGGTAGCAGGAGTGCATTTAGAAAACCCATGCTTCTCTCATGGTCAACTTTATGTAGCCTGTTCACGTGTATCTAATGCCCGGAATTTACACATGTTTGCACCCGACGGGAAAACTTATAACATTGTCTTTAAAAATATCTTAAATTAATACTTTCGTATTTTATTTTTTTAAATTGTTAGAATTCAGAATTATTTATTTTTGTTACGGTTAAATATATTTTAACATTTGTTGTTGCATTTCAATAAGCATATATTAAGGTGTTGAAATTTCATTGTCTGTAGTAATTTTTAAAAATTGTTGATCTCAGCCAAGCAATAAAATTTAGTTATTATATTGACTCATTTCTATTATTATACCCTTACCCTTTATCTCTCATACTTATTTAATTTCTGCACTGCGGGCGAAGCCGCGGGTAAAAAGCTAGTAATATTATAAATGCGAATGTAAGTTTGTTTGTTACGCTTTCACGCAAAAACTACTTAACCGATCATCATGAAACTTTGCACATACACTCTTGAAGGTATTAGAAGTAACATAGGATACTTTTTATTAAAAAAAATAAAAAAAATTTACGAAAAATAAGAAAATTGTTTGTCAAAATATCGTCAAATTTAGCTACTTCAACGCCATCTAGCATCATCTAGCATCATAGTAATGAAGTTTCAACCCTTAATACTGTAATATTAACCCACTGTATTACCGACGCGACGGTGACGACAATATCTAATTCAATATCTAATTCAATTGAATATAGTTTCAACTGTTTCTAATTTTTCTATATTTATTGTTATTTTCTTCTGTCGTTACATGCAGTATAATACTACTATTCACATTTTTGAGGTTATCCGTAATTTTTGTGGTTAGCTGTTACTTTATTATTTTAGATCTTACTCGCTGATGTTAATTCTTACTCTGCTTTTATTTGAAAAAATGCCAAAATTGTTTGTCAAAATATCGTCATGTGGATCTCATTGCTAATGTTTTTCCGGAATTGCAACAAAATTTGTGTAGTGATCAGTGGTTGTGTGCAAGAGCAATATTAGCACCAAGAAATGAAATTGTAAATAGGATCAACACTGACATTTTCAACGAGGTTCAAGGGGAAATGAAGGAATATTTGTCAATGGATACAATTATGGATACGGAACTAAGTACTTCATATCCTGTGGAGTTTTTAAATTCACTTGAACTATCGGGTGTACCGTCACATAAACTTTAATTGAAACTAAATGTACCAGTAATGCTTATGCGAAATCTAGATGCTCCTCGGCTATGTAATGGAACAAAGCTTCGGATAACAAAATTGGGACAGAACATACTTGGTGCTACTATTTTAACAGGTGTCGGTAAGGGAAATAGTGTTATAATACCTCGGATACCAATTATTCCCACTGACCTTCCATTCCAGTTTAAAAGGGTTCAGTTTCCCGTCAAGCTTAGCTTTGCTGTTACTATAAACAAGGCACAAGGACAAACATTACAGGTAGCAGGAGTGCATTTAGAAAACCCATGCTTCTCCCATGGTCAACTTTATGTAGCCTGTTCACGTGTATCTAATGCCCGGAATTTACACATATTTGCACCCGACGGGAAAACTTATAACACTGTCTATAAAAATATCTTAAATTAATACTTTGTATTTTATTTTTTTAAATTGTTAGAATTCAGAATTATTTATTTTTGTTACGGTGAAATATATTTTAACATTTGTTGTTGCATTTCAATAAGCATATATTAAGGTGTTGAAACTTCATTATCTGTAGAAATTTTTAAAAACTGTTGATCTCAGCCAAGCAATAAAATTTAGTTATTATATTGACTCATTTCTATTATTATACCCTTACCCTTTATCTCTCATACTTATTTAATTTCTGCACTGCGGGCGAAGCCGCGGGTAAAAAGCTAGTTATAAATATCGATCGATTTTGACAATTGATTTTGATTTTGACAATCTTATTTACTTAAGGTGGTGCCTAGCTAGATGTCTATAGTTTCGCGCTCCAAGTTGGGTGACGTCACTTTCCACTTGTGCGCGCCACCTGATTCGCGGTCTTCTTCCACTGCGCTCTCCTGTGGGTGTGGATTCGAACTCTTTCCGGGCAGGAGCATTGGTTTCCATGCGCTCTACGTGACCCAGCCATCTTATTCGTTGAACTTTTACCCTTCTGGCTAAGTCTACGTCGCTGTACAGCCCGTACAGCTCGTCATTCCATCTTCTCCTCCACTCCCCTTCGATGCATACGGTACCATAGATCACACGAAGAATTTTTCTCTCGAAACGACCCAAGGACGGGGATGATAAGGGTCTTATATAGCGACACTTTGGTCCTTCGAGAGAGGACTTTTCCACTCAATTGCTTTCTTAGCCTAAAGAAACAACGGTTAGCAAGAGTTATTCTTCGTTTGATCTCAGCGCTGGTGTTGCTTTCTGCGTTTACAGCTGAGCCTAGGACGAAGTCCTTGACTTCCTCAAAGTTACGTCTGTCGATGGTGAAGTTTTGACCAAGACGTCGGTGTTGTAGGTCCTTTCTTGACGACAGCATGTTCTTTGTTCTGCCCTCATTAACCATTAAACCCATTTTTGCCGCCTCTCCCTCAATACTCACTCTGCCCCATTGACATCACGCTGAGTTCTGCCGATTATGTCAATGTCATCAGCATATGCTAGTAATTGGGCAGACTTTTGAAAGATAGTACCTCTAGTGTTGACGTGTGAACTCTGCACTATTCTTTGAAGTACGATGTTAAAAAAAATCGCATGGCAGCTAAACCCTTTTTTGACATCGAAAGGTTCTGTTAAGTTGTTTCCAACCTTTATGGAGCAGCGTGAATTTTTCATGGTTATCCTGCACAAACGGACGAGCTTGGCAGGTTTGCCAAAAATAGACATGGCTCTATACAGCTTGTCCCTGTAGATGCTGTCATATGCGGCCTTGAAATCGATAAAAAGATTGTGGGTGTCGATTTGGTGTTCTTGGGTTTTTTTTCCAGGATCTGCCGTAATGTGAATATTTGATCGACTGTGGACTTTCCTGGTCTAAAACCACACTGATAAGGACATTTCAGGTTGTTGACGATGGTCTTTAGACGTTCACATATTACGGCAGTGAAGATTTTGTAAGCGATGTTAAGTAGACTGATGCCTCTATAGCTCGTGTAATTTAGAGGGTCTTCTTTTTTTTAAATCGGACAAATAATACTGAGGACAGCTGAAGACGCTTGTGTTCCCTTAAATGCACATGTCTGCCATCTTGACAATGAAAATAGTTACAAAAAATAGTTAGAAATTACTATAAATGCTATAATTTCAAAAATTTTAAATTATAATGTTGGGTCACTTTTATTTTTAATTTTGAACACAAATTCAAATGCTGTATTATATGAACAATTTTAAATTCCATTTACTTAAAAAAAATAAACTTATTAAAATGTTTAAATCATGACACTAGGGCATTCAATTCGACCTAATCTGATCTAACCTATGCCATTTTACGTATAATGCTTGATAATGCATTGCAAATATTGAAAGTGTAAATTATTGTTAATAAATTACATACATATTATTAGCACCCTTAAATTATCAAATTAAATAATTTTAATTCTAATCAAAACCAATTTAATTTTTTTTTAATTTCTTTTAGCTAATTTTGCAAAAACTGTGCCATAATAAAAGTCACATTACAAGCAGATGCATTCATACGTGAGATGAAGTTATTTTAAAATATAATTAGAATTGATTAAAAAAAAAAACAATAATAATGTTTACAAAAATGTATGTACATATGTAAGTCTAAAATAAAAAATATATATATATATATTTTTAAACATAATGTATGCAAATGCTTATACAAAATTAATGCACGTTAATTCCCTCAAATGGCTACTTAACTTGATGATATTTTCAAAAAATCAAAATGACAGAAAAACAAAACGTCTGTCATTAGTCGAGAAAATAATACAGGTATAAATTACACTCAAAAACGGAACGTATCGCATAAACCTGTGTCAAACATAACCTTCGCAATCATAAAGCTGAATGAAGATGAAGAATCCTACAAGTAGTATACCTATAGTAGGTGTATTTCAACCTTGTCAATTTCATTATTTCTTTTAAAATTGTATCGTAAAGTTTTTTATTTTTGTTTTTATATGTCCTTTAAAGGAGCACTTTGGAGAGCTTTATTTAAAGTGTTTGTATATGTATGTACACTGCTGTACGTACAGTAGGTACATACCTATATACTCTTTCGTTTCTGCTGTCGTCTTTGATTACTTCGTATCTAAATGGGCAATCAGCTCTTTCTTATAGTGTACTCGTACTGTATATAAGTCCCTGAGTCCTGTAGAAATGAGGACAGATAAGTATTTGTCGCAATGATGATTTTCAGCAGCACTAAACGATGTATCTGTTTCTGTTCTGTACTTTGGTGTACTTTCACAGAGATACGGGCAATAAAATGCTTGTTTTTTTTCTCACTGCCTCTGTCTTTTAATTTCATCTCTCTCCCCCCCCCCCCTTTCTGTCTTTGTATCACCGGTCGTCGTCGTCATCGTCTTCTATCTATGTATCTATCATAGTCTGTGGTTGTTTATTTAAACAAAAATAAAAAATAAAATTTCAAATAGAATCTTATGAAAATTGAGGTTATTTTATACCCTCTGGGGAGAAATAAAAATTCAAAGAAATAAAAACGTTCAAAATGTGGTGACATGTTGTAATCATTTCAATGGAATTTTATATTGATGTGGTTTCTTAAAAAAGATCTTACGTTGATGACAGTACATACTATACAGAACAGAATAGGTACAGGTAGACTTAACGGTTGTAAGTAATGAAAGTGAAGTAATTTAAAGATGATGATGGTGATGGTTCTTTGTCCGAAGTTTATATCATTGTAAACTTTTCTTATATAGAAGAGGTGTCAGTTTAATATGAAAAAAAAAGTTACATAATGCTCGGATATATAGAGAAATGGTGATGGTCCCCATGAGCCATAACATCACTTTAATTTACACGAGATTTTTATAACATGATAATAAAAATAAATGCCCCTGACATGAATAACGAACTGATTTACAAGACATAAACAGGCTAAAGAGTGACAAAGGATATTTTTTGTAAAAACTACATCTATATCTATATATATAAAAATCAATGCCACTTTTCGTTGTAATGTTGTAACTCAACAATGCCTTTAACGATTTGGCTAATTTTGGTCTTGAATTATTCGTGGAAGTCCAGAGGAGGTTTGTACGTAGAGAAAATTAAAAAAAAAATCTTGAAAAAGTGTAAAATCAACACCTTTCTATACTCCCATATACAAACAATTTATACTAATACTTAAAAGCCAATTTGAACCTTTGACAAAACAATCGAAGATAAAAAAGTGACGTTAGTTCTGTCAAACAAATTTAATGTCATCATATGTCATTTCATTTTATCAGCGATAATTATTGCTTTGTTGTGTTTATATTTTCCAAAATATTGTTGAGTTGTTGAGTGAAGGTAAAATGCCACACGACCAAGACGACCAAACACAGGCGCGCGAACGCGTAATGCAAATCAAGTGGCTTTATTAAGACGATCTTAGACTATAGATGAACGCGCACAAGCTAATGCATCGCAGCGTGAACGTACTGCACAGAATAGATCTGTCGACCCTGTAACTGTACTTAATCTTGCACTGCGATCACGAATAATTACAATAGTCAGATTGATTATAGTATGTACGGATACATTGGAATGATGGACGCATTATGCAATATGCAATTCCAGGTGAAACGCCGGAATGTGTTGTGGTAATGGTAAAGTGAGATTGCCAACATAAGAAACTCCACCCGAACCATTGTATTCATTTATTTTTGGGACATCTCAAACGTCGAAGCAGTTTTTGAGTAATATTCAACAATACAATTCGGCATTTCAAATGACTTCTTTTCGTGCTACTAAAATGATTAGAGATAATTTTATGCCGACTTTTAAGGAAATACCTCAACAGGATTGTCCCATGTTTATATCAATCTGAATCATAAAGTCTTAAAAATTCTGATTCAACATTTACCTAAAATTGCATACATGTTACAGATTCAGGGCTAGATTTAATATCATCAAGCTGGTTCGTTATTGCCATACCCCGACGCTGATTACCAATTTTTGCAAATTTATTTTATTGGTGATGAAAATCGTGAATTGGATCAACGTTGTGCAATAGTTTCAAATAAAAAAAATAAATCGGGTGGAGCAACAGTCCGTTGAGAACTAGGGCCTAGTGACTTACAACTCTCAACCATTCCTGTGTGCGAGTACAGTTGTCAGGGATGGAGGGGACCTACAGTTTTAAGCCGAAACCGAACGGCCAATTTGAGAAAGCACTTTCCATGACAAGAATTACTCTTGGAGAATTTGTCAATTCCTCGCAAGAGGCAGTACCCGTGAAAAAAACTTTAGATGGAATAGTTTTAAATACAAGACGAGAAATTATTCGTGAGCTACAAAGGTTTTTCCATCAGCATAACGCATTAGTTCAATTGTTCAAAATTGCTCTTGATCGTATGCCATCTGATAATCACAAAATTGTAATAGCACCAAATTGAATATTCAACAAAAAGATGTATATGGCACAATCATGCAAGCCGTTTCCAATAATGCAGGTGGATTATATTTCTTGGATGCACCTGGTGGTACAGGCAAAACTTTCGTTGTATCATTGATTTTAGCGACTATTTGATCGGTACAGAAAATTGCATTGGTACTTGCATCTTCGGGAATTGCTGCTACATTGTTAGAAGGTGGTCGGACCGCATACTCTGCATTAAAATTGCCTTTGAATGTACAGGTGATTGAAACTCCAACTTGCAATATTTCGAGAAATTCTGCTATGGCTTTTTGGTGGTGCTCTGATATTGCTGTCAGGGGACTTTCATTAAACATTGCCTGTCATTCCTCGATCAACTCCTGCTGATAAAATAAACGCCTGTTTGAAGGCATCAGTTCTTTGGAGATATGTATGTATGTATGAAAATTGACACTGAACATTAATATGCGTATTCACCTACATAATGATGCAACTGCCCATGAGTTTTCAAAACAATTGTTAGAAATTGGTGATGGCAAAATACCAATCGACAGTACCAACGGATTGATCACTTTTCCGAACAATTTTTGTACAATTGCGCAATCTATAGATGAGTTGATTGAATGTGTTTTTCCGAATATTCTTCAAAATTACAAAACTGTGTAATGGCACCAGATTGGCAGTGAAAAAAATATTGCCAAATTTGATTGAAGCTACAAGCTTAATTGGTAAATCAAAAGGAGAAGTGTGTTTGATACCGCGTATCACTATGATTCCAACTGATATGCCATTTGAATTCAAAAGATTACAATATCCTGTGCGTTTATCATTTGCGATGTCCATAAATAAGGCCCAAGGGCAAACACTTCACGTTTGTGGTGTCAATTTGGAGGAATCATCTTTTTCACATGGCCAACTTTATGTTGCTTGTTCCAGAGTCGATACCCCTATTTATTTATTCATGCTCAAAATGGAAAAATAAAAAAATATTGTTTATCCAACTGTTTTAGACTTATTTTTTAGTTTTTACTCTATGCTGATAAATATAATATAAACAATATATCATTTGGGTCATTTGGACTTTTAAATAGCTAGCAATTTAAAAGCACGTACCGGACCGCTAGAAGTATATAATTTTGTTTTTTTTTTTTACATTACAAATGACATATGTACGTTATTAAGCCGATAGCATAGACAGACAAATTTAAAAAGGATTAAGAGAAATACAAAAGAAAACTACAATTTTGAAAGAGACTACCTTAATTTTACAATATGCATTGGGAAAAAAACAAAGCTAAAGTTAATTTTGGTAGTACCCGTGGTGTGATGGTAAGTGCGTAGGACTGTCATACCAAAGGTCTTGGGTTCAAACTCTGTCTGTGTCATCTAAAAGATTTGTTCACGGTTACTGCCTCTTGCGAGGAATTGACAAATCCCTCAAGAGTAATTCTTGTCATGAAAAGTGCTTTCTCAAATTAGCCGTTCTCGTTCGGCTTTAAAACTTTAGGCCTCTTCTATCCCTGAAAACATTACTCGATCACAGGAATGGTTAAGAGTTGTAAGTCACTATAGGACCTTGTTCTCAACGGACTGTTGTGCCACCTATTTTTCGGGCCAGACAGCATCGGAAGGAGTGTGTGCTGAGATCTTCGCTGAGTTGAAAAACCTAACTCAGCTGGTCAACGAGCACACTCGAATATCGGACCTGGTAGGTCGAGCAGAAAACACTCTTGACTTGTTTCTTACCTCTGACCCTGATAAATACACTATTACTGCTCTATCTCCTTGGCACATCTGACCATTGTGTTATATTATGTATCTACATATTTGTTGTGTCAAAACATTCCAGTTTAAGAAAGAGCTCCTAAAAGAATCGTTTGGCAATACGAAAAAGCTAACTAGAAGGGTCTCAATAATTACTTCAGGATTTTTAACTGATCACTGTGCTTCCTCCAAAGTGACGTGGATTCTAATGCTAAGGATAGCCGTTAAAAGTTCAAACAAGAAAGGAAGGCCTGCAACGCCCATATTCGACGAACCAAATACATACATGACCAAAAATTACGGCAAAAAATACTGCAATGTCCAAAAGGCAGTAACTTTTTTTTGCCATTTGTAAAAAACATGAGGAATTCTTCCTTTTCCTCGGTTCCTACGCTCGTTGTCAATGACACTCCTTTTGGTAGCTCTTTAGAGAAAGCTAATCTCTTTGCTAGGCAGTTTGCCGCCATTTCTGTGAGTGAGTGTTATGACTCCTTTTGTACTCGAGCGAGTTAGTGATTCTATGGGACCAATCTTTTTTCGTACTTGTATACTGTGGCAAGAATTCTTAGAGAACTATAAACGCACATAAATCCGCTGGTCCGGATGGTATCCCTGCTATTGTTCTGAAGAGGTGTTCTTCAACGCTGGAAAAACCACTGCGTAAGCTTTTTCATCTGTCCTACTCCTCAGGTCTCGCTCCGAGCGGATGGAAAATTGCATTTGTCCAGCCCATCCCCAAAAAAGGCAAATCTTCCTCACCCTCTAATTATACCAACCGACTGCACTTACGTTACGTCCCTTCTTTCCAAGGTCATGTAAACGCTCAAGAAATATCTTGAAGGTCGAATGTTTCCTAATGACCGTCAAAACGGTTTTCGCAGTAATACGTCTACTGGTGATCTTATGGTTCATTTCACCGAATAGTCGAGCAAATTTGGATGTGGAACTACAACGACAAAATATGATAAGCTCATTAAATTCCGACCTAAACAGCATTGTACAATGGAAATTAAAAAACCGCATGGAATTTATTGCTTCGAAAACCCAATGCTGTCTTATATCGTTAAAGCGTGATATACGCCCCTTGCCATTATCCAAGAATGGCATTTGCATAGAAAAGACTGAACATCTCGATATTCTGTATGTGTGTCACCAACCATATCGCAATGTCGCCAAAAATTCCGCAAGGTGTTGGGGTTTCCTTAGGAGGCGGTGCGTGAAATGTTTCACCCCTTCTGATCTGGCTGTTATCTAAAGACTTATATACGTCCAAAGCTTGAGTATAACTCCCATCTCTGGGATGGTGCTCCTGCGACTTACTTAAGCCTCTTGGATTATATTGAATGCCCAGCCTTTGCAATATTCAGGAATTCAAAACCAACGTGCACCGACATCTCCTGTCAAACCCTTTCTCCTCTTCTTAGTGCTCACACTGTGTCTCTGCATAATAAGAGCAGTAATATCCCCTTAAATGTGCGCTTATTATTAAAAAAAAGACAGCATACACGGACAAATTTAAAATGGTGTAAAAGAAAGACTACAGTTTTGAAAGAGATTACCTAAATTTTACAATGGGCATTGTAAATAAAAACAAAGCTAAAGATATTTTTGGATCAAGATAAAGCTAGCTAGTTATACCTATTATAAGTAGGTAAAGCTAGACAGTTCTAGCTTAAGTTCTGTTTCTTGTGAAAAAAAGGAGTGCACCCAATAGTTTCATAATAGAAAATTCTAGCAAAAGTTTAATATTTCTAGCTGTTATTCATTCACATGTTTTGGCTTAGAAGTTTATATAAAACTGTCATTTCGTTACTGAAAATCAAAAGCAAGCTAATTTTAGATTTTGGTTTATCAAATCGGTTTACTTACTGTATGGTTTGGTTAGTATTATTCCAGCTTAACCGATAATTTATGGATAAGTGTAAAAAAGTTCTTGTTATGTTCACTGCTCATTGAGCTATAGAACCAATCGGATGGACCGTTAAGCTTCAAATTTGGTGCGAATTTAGAGCTCCCTTGAGCTTGAAACGTTATGCTATACAGTAGACGCTCAATATAGTGAAGTAATAAAAACCAGCCATGTTCAGTATTTCGAGATTGTTCACTATTTCGAGCGCAAGCCTAGAAACGCTTTCCAAAGTTAAATTTGATCAAAAATACACATTTGTTTCAGTGTGAAGAAAATTATATTTATTTAATCGATAAACTAACATTTAATCAAGTTGAAACAGCCAAAAACAAAAACAATTCGTAATGCATACATTCTTATTATTACAATTACAATGTTGTAAAAAAGTAACAACACAACAAGATCTTGTATTCTACTGAGTCAAGTGACTACTTTCTTTTGTGATTCCATGTGAGATATACATGAATGAACGGTAAAATTTGTTTAAAGGCAGTCGACATGCTGTAGACGTATTGCCGATGCAATATTATTGTTCAAACCTGAGAAAAAATATATGTTCAATATATCACATGTAAAATTTTCACTATACTGGATAGTTCACTCTTCTGAGATTCACTTATATCGAGCGGCTACTGTAGCTTTTCTAGGACGGGTAACTCCAATACAACAGTTTTGATTATTTAAAATGTTCTCAATACTGGCTTTAATTATTTTTATTAAACTTGGAATCTTTAAAGCAATTCTAAAAAGACCACAACCTTCATTTTCTTCAAGCTTTGGATGTTGTCTGTCTTTGCTTATCTTGACTATCTAAAAATGAAGTTGCAAAAAGTCATTTTAATATTTTTCAAAATTTTGTAGCTCAAATCGACAAATGACAAGAGTCGAAATCATACTCGTTGCGTCATTCTGTAACGTACCTCGAGATGTTGTCGAGTGAGGGATGAGAACAAAAACTTCAAACCCCTATAACCATACACTCCGTACACTACCAATAAGCCTTGGAACTTACAGGGACTCCAAAACTGTCCTGGTAGTAAAGTGTATGGGTGCCCAATTTCCTTACCGCGGCATGCTTGCATGGCCAAAGGTTAGCTCGTCGGGGTGCTTCTGGTTTGAAAATTGGACGGCCGTTACGTTTTTCATGCCGTTAAAATTGTACGAAAAATATTCGCGAAGCTGATAATTGTCTTGTTGTAGTGATGACACTATTTGTTATCCTTAATAGAGTGAGGAGAGTTAAGATGATGTTACCCTCCGAGGATATCCCACCCCAGTATCACACGGCTATGTTCTATGAGCAGAACCTTGCGACACATCCTGGTTACTACGTCCTCTATTTTTATAGTAACCCCAAAAGAAACCAGAAAACCAAATTTAAGTTTTCATTGCATCGTCTTCGTCTTCATCGCTATAGCTCATTCTCGTCAGAGCAACATCAACCAGAAACTAAAAACCTAAACCATTACCATGGCTTGTAACTTTACTTTAAAAATCGCAAATGAAAACTTTGGTTAAATTGAACTCAAACATTCAAACTTCCGAAAAAAAAGTAGAAACGTAAACGTATCTTTAACCGAGAGGATTAAAATTAAACTCATAATTCCCAATGAAATGAAAAGATATTGTTATTTTCAAAAGATAAATATAATACTCGTATAAAAACAAAATTTTATTCAAAAACAAATAATTAAGACTACAATGAATTCACCTTAACAAGTGAGTATATCTTTAAATCAAAATAAAAAAAATTGTTTCCTTTAGAAACAAGAAATCAAATATTATAAAAAAAAATGTAAGTTTTAAGACAGAACAAAAAAATATTTAAATCAGAATTTTAAATTAATGTGTGTAAAACCAATTGATATCACCAACGAAAATGATCTAAATCTTAGTTAAGTTGGTTCACTTTTTATTTCTTTGCTAGGTTTAAGCTTTTTCTTTCTTGTTTTCTTTTCATTAAAATTCAATTAATAACAGTTTAGGTAACACATAATAAAATTAAATCTAATATTCGTTCGTTCAAATTTTATGTAATATAATGTAATATTTTTAAAAAAATGACTTACCGCACAAATTTCATTATTGAATACTTGACTTATAACTTGTTGTATTTTTATTGTTCGCTGTTTCAATTTATAGTTGCTCAAATCCCCCTGATGGTGTGCTGTGCACAGCATCGCAGGATTGAATTTCGTTGCTTTGTAAATTTTGTTCACTAAACTAAAACTTGATAAAAATAAATAGAAATTTGAACGAATGGAAGGTCAAATTGTAATAATGTTTTATAATGAAAAATAATAGTTAAGTTATTGAAAAGAAAGAAAGATATGTATGTACTTAGCTTTTTTTTTTATAAATTCTATGATGATAATCTCTTTTCGACTATATTCTAAACACTAACCTACTCGTAAGAAACGTTGGTAATGAGCCAACCTTTATTACTAAAAATCGACAAGAAGTTTTAGATATAACTCTTGTCTCCGACTTCATTAATAATAATATTTTGAACTGGAAGGTATCTAAAGATCACTCCTTTTCTGATCATAGATACATCCAGTTTGACTTTATAAATGAACCACCTTGCCAACCGATCTTTTGAAATCTGAAAAGAACAAATTGGCCAAAATATAAGAGAACGTTAAATAGTTTAGTAAAACCTGAACTTTTTAATACTCCCTCCAACATTGAAGATCTTGACGACAAAGTCAATAATCTAACATTAGCCCTAAACAAAGCTCTAGATACTGCATGCCCTCTTATATCGGGTGATTTTTTTGAGGTTAGGATTTTCATGCATTAGTATTTGACAGATCACGCGGGATTTCAGACATGGTGTCAAAGAGAAAGATGCTCAGTATGCTTTGACATTTCATCATGAATATACTTACTAACGAGCAACGCTTGCAAATCATTGAATTTTATTACCAAAATCAGTGTTCGGTTCGAAATGTGTTTCGCGCTTTTTTATCGACAAATTTTGTTTAGCGATGAGGCTCATTTCTGGTTGAATGGCTACGTAAATAAGCAAAATTGCCGCATTTCGAGTGAAGAGCAACCAGAAGCCGTTCAAGAACTGCCCATGCATCCCGAAAAATGCACTGTTTGGTGTGGTTTGTACGCTGGTGGAATCATTGGACCGTATTTTTTCAAAGATGCTGTTGGACGCAACGTTACGGTGAATGGCGACAGCATTGTCCAATGGGGAATCAAAAACGGTGTAGAATTTAATGCTTCGAAAATTCAATGTTGTCTCCTGTCGTTAAAGCGTAACATACCCCCGATGCCGCTATCTATGAGTGGCACTTGCATCCAGGAAACTAATCAACTGTCAGTACTCGGTATGTGTATCACAGATCACCTTTTATGGAATGATCACATATTCGACATCGCCAAAAATGCTGCTCGGTGCTTAGGATTTCTCCGACGATGCAAGAAATTTTTCACCCCTTCTGATCTGGCTGTAATTTACAAAGCCTTCATCCGTCCAAAGCTTGAATATAATTCGCATATCTGGGCAGGTGCCCCGAAAACAAGTTTAAATCTCTTGGATAGAATTCAAAAAAGGGCTTTAAAAATGATAGGCGACAGAACTATAATCGAAACATTTACATCACTAGAACACCGCCGCAATGTTTCATGCCTTTCGTTGTTTTATCGATATTTTTACAAACAATGTTCTGTCGAATTAGCCAGTAGTATTCCACCCCTTAAACTATTCAGCCGTAATACTCGCACTTCTAGGAATGCTCATCAGTTTACCCTTGAGCTCAATTTCGGGCGTACTGTCAAGTATAGAGATTCTTTCTTAAATCGCACATCGAGAATGTGGAATGCTTTGGCCAACTCTGTTTTTCCCTCCCATTTTGATGTTCAGAACTTTAAGACCAATGTGCACCGGTATCTCCTTTTAAATCATTCCCTATTTTCCTAACGCTCGCACTGTGTTTAAATATAAACATATAAAGGGTACTAATAACCCCTTGAGTGCTTGTGAATTATAAAAAAAAAAAAAAAAACATTTCCGAAGAAATTCGGGCTATTCCGGCCGAAATGCTCGAAAAAGTTACCCAAAATTGGACTTTCCGAATGGACCACCTAAGACGCAGCCGCGGTCAACATTTAAATGAAATTATCTTCAAAAAGTAAATGTCATGGACCAATCTAACGTTTCAAATAAAGAATCGATGAGATTTTGCAAATTTTATGCATTTTTTTTTAAAAAAAAGTTCTCAAGCTCTTAAAAAATCACCCGATACAAGTAAGAGGTAAAAAGAAGCCACACTGGTGGAACTCAGGGCTGGATCCACTTCGAAAAGAATGCAGAAAACTCTTTAACAGAGCGAAAGCTTCTAGAGACATGTCAGACTGGGATTCATATAAGGAATCACTGAAAATTTATAAAAAAGAACTGAGGAAAACCAAACGATCGTCTTGGAGAAACTTCTGTAGCAACGTGGAAGATTGCTCCGAAGCATTCAGGCTGCGCAAAATCCTCTCCAAAAATCCAATCATGCCAAGCTGCTTGAAAAACGCCTCTAGCCTCTGGACCAATTCAAGCGAAGAATCGCTCAACTTGCTACTAGACGTTCACTTTCCTGGTAGCTCTAATACTATTAATAACATTGCACCTAACAATGGTGACAATATATTACATCCCCCACAAGGTCTAGTCACTAGGGAAAAACTCAAATGGGCAATTAACAGCTTTAAGCCATATAAATCTGTCCGGATGGTGTAATTCCAGCCGAACTGCAAGAAAATGCAAGTTTTCTAATACCCATCCTAGAAAACATCTTCAAGGGATGCCTTAAATTGGCATACATCCCGATATCTTGGAGACAAGTTAAAGTTGTTTTTATTCCAAATGCCGGAAAATCCAGCCACGTTAACCCTAAAGACCTAAGACCTATCAGCTTATCATCATTCCTTCTCAAAACTTTTGAACGTTTGATCGATATTCACTTAAGGGCAAGTATTAATAAGTCCCTCCTTTCAAAGGCTCAACACGCCTACAACACATCTGCAATTGCACGTGTATTGACATCTCTGAAGGTAGATAAGTCGATCAGCGAATTGATTAATCAAATGCTGATAAGCAGGATTATCAATTCAAAACTGGGCGCTTTTACTACACAAAGGGGTGTCAGTAGAGGTACGCCACAAGGTGGTGTCCTATCCCCTCTCCTCTGGAACTTAGTAATTAAATGAATTACTAATTACTCTAGGAAGAGAGGGATACAGAGTGTTTGCCTATGCGGACGATGTTGCTATTGCGGTAACGGGTAAACATCCCAATATACTAAAAGACCTCTTACAAAACGCTTTAAATAAGCTCACCAGATGGGCTAATCGGTGTGGACTAGGCGTTAACCCACAAAAAACCGACCTTGTCCTCTTCACAAGGAAATACAAAGTCCCACACATTGACCCTCCCCTTATAAACGGTGTACCACTTAAATTCTCTGAACAAGCAAAATACTTGGGTCTCATTTTAGATAAGAAATTAAGTTGGAAACCTAATATTCAAGAGAGAATAAACAAGGCCACAGTAGCCCTGTTCTCCTGTAAAAAGGCCATTGGTAATAAATGGGGCCTACAGCCCCTTATTACACACTGGCTATACTTCTCGGTCATAAGGCCGATCCTTACTTATGGAGTAGCGGTATGGTGGACGGCGCTAGATACAGCGACAAATCGCGATAAACTCAGCAAAGTCCAACGAACAGCCTGCCTGTGTATGGGAGGAGCACTTCGCTCCACCCCCTCCGCCTCACTAGATGTTCTGTTCCATCTAATACCGCTGGACATTTTCAGCAAGCAAACAGCCGCTAACACTGCCATACGGCTTCAAGCCTCGTCTCTGTGGATCAATAATGGAATTGGCCACACCACTATTTTGAACTCGTTCAGAACTATAAACAGTAATATTGACACCATACCCCATCCTCAGTTTAATAACTATAGCTTCAAAGTGACTATACCTCCCAGGTCTTCTTGGGAGAATACATCATTTTTGAACGATGGTCCTATAAACTTCTATACAGACGGATCAAAAACGGAGATAGACTTGACTTAAGTCTCTCCTTTTGTCTACCCGATCATTGTAGCGTGTTCCAAGCTGAAATCCTGGCTATAAAAGAAGTCCTATCCTGGTTTAGAGAAAACGTTATATCAACTAATGATATACGCATCTTCTCGGATAGCCAAGCTGCGTTAAAATCCTTAGACTCTGTCTCTACAAATTCACTAACAGCCCTAAATTGTCGATCATCTCTTACGGAGATGGCTACACAGTTCAATATTCACCTTCTCTGGGTGCCGGGCCATAGAGACATTCCAGGAAATTGCAAAGCTGAAGAACTTGCAAAAAGCGGAACAACTTTACCTCTGCTGGCTCATAATGCTAACATAGGTATCCCTCTAGCTACATGTAAACTTATGCTAAAGCAGGATACCATAGAGAAAACAAACCTCAGGTGGAATAACACCACCACCTGTGTCGCAACAAAACTAATTTGGCCTATTCTTAGCGCCAGGCGCTCAAAACAATTAATCTCTCTGAGTAGATTGCACATTAGCTACGTTATAGGTGTCCTGACTGGGCACTGCTTAATAGGAAGGCATGCTATTCGACTCGGAGCCCGTGCAAATGATTTTTGTAGGAGTTGCATGGACGAAGATGAAGAGGAGACAATCTCTCATCTTCTGTGCACATGCCCTACCTTATCACAAAGACGTAAAATCCACCTTGGAGACTACTACTTTAACGATACCAGTGATCTAAAGAATTCAGACATCACTTGTCTCCTACGCTTCATTCGAAGCTCCAATTGGTTCAACGCGTTAAGCTGATTAACTGATCCATGTGTTATCACAATGGACCATACTTTGGTCTAAGTGTGTTGGATGTCCCAACCAACAGCCACTTTAACCTAACCTATGATGATAATAAATTATGATGTATATTTTTCTGGATCGTAGGTTTCTTAAATATTTTCCTGGATTCTTCTAGGATGCATTTTTGGTATATGGATCATTTTGATTGTATGAATGATTTTGATTGTATGGATGGTTCTGGATGCTGTTTTTTTTTCGTATGCGTGACGTCGGTTTTTGTAGATCTTACTCTTTTATATAGATCACATTGGTCGTAAAAAAAATTATGAATCATGAAAATTATCAAAATTATGATAAATTATGAAAATTATGATTTTTGGTGATTTTTGTGATAAAGGTGTCAAGATGAAGATTTTGACGATAGTGTGGTTAATCGATGGTGTTTTTTTGTAGCACTTGGAATCTTAGGCTTTATATGGATCGTGATGTGGTTTAGTCGTAGGGGCAAGTGGTCATGCAGGCGGGCAAAGGAAGCTCACACCTTGGGCCCACAGATCAGCGGCTTTTGTGGACTTTAAAAACTGTGATAGGTTTGATGGATTGGATTAGAAAATCAATCGATTTTGCACCTGGAGCACCTTTTTTTAAAAAGATCACAAGGACTTAATTTCAAGCACATATAGGAGCACGTATCATAAAAAAAACTCACCTAGTAATTTTTGTTCTAATGCTCAGAAATTAATAACTCTAAAATAGGGATCTGGGAACATATCTCTAAGACTTTTATACTTTTCCACCTTGAGCACCTGGTAGGTAGATAATTAGGTATAAAGACAGAGATTCTTGAAAGAATTCATTGTAAATCTCACCTTAATTATTTCAAAACGTATAGGTATATTTAAACTTTTAATTAAACTTTTTCACTTAAAAAAAAAACTTGGAAGAAAAAAAAACTTGAAAAAAATAACTTTTAATTTTAATATTTTCGGACGCCACTATATCGTCTTAGAGGATTGTGAAAAAAAAACACCAAAAAGAAAGATTTTGGTTTTGACCCAAGTATTTATACTCTTGCGATGATCAGAGATTTTCTCACACATACACCCAAAAAAACCATCATGGACGAAAATTTTGGGTTTCCGATTATCGATATTTCAATGGATTTTGACCACTAAAATAAAAATTATATGTTGTAAGAGATTAAAATCAACCTAAAACACCCTCTATTCATTTTTTTTAAGCAATGTTAATATTTTGTATTATGTATTAAAAAATAAGAATCATCAGTTTCACTCATTGTGCATGTACATTACATAATTTATGTGTATAACTCAATTCTTAAACAAACTCTCTCTCTAACAGCATTATCGTTCGATTTATTTTCATGTTATTTTAAAAACTCTGTTTTTATAAGAAAAAGTCTCCAATCATGAATGTTAGATCTAAGAATTAATTATAAGGTTCACTTGTAATAAAGCGATCATTTATGAAAGACGTGTTTGTTTAGTCTTGTTGTATATTAAGAATGCTTTTTGTTGCTCGTAATTTTTGGAAGTCTTAAGAACAGTTTAATTTTAATAAATTGCCTACAATGTCAAATTCAATTTCAGAATTTTTGAAAAATAGGTGTTTTATTTAAAAATCTAGTTAAAATCCAATTATTTTGAAATATTTTTAACATTTATTTTGCATGTAAGTGTAAGTTTTTCGAAATTTCTAACTTCGAACACTCTCTCAGATAGATTTGTCCTTGAAATTTATTTTGATTGTTTTGTTTGTTTTACGAAATTTCCTTTTTTTTTCGAAATTCATTTTTTTATTCATTTAAACTTAACTCTACTTACATGCTAGACAAAATGGGAAACTAGCCTAATTAATTCTATTTAAATATAACTTACTGGCCCTAATCGGGCGCTCTAAGAAATTCATGATTCTTAAAATTAATGCCTTTCGGCCTACGAACTAAGATTGTTTTATTTATTTCAATTTATGTTTTTTTTTTTTTTAGAAAAGTTTAAAAACTAAAATCTTTATCATTTTTTGGGGTTTTTACTTACATACTAAAGTCCTTAAAATAAAACTTAAAATTACCTAACCTACCTACAAACTACTTAAAACTAGAACAACCACAGCGGCAAAACAACTATGTCCTTCTATTTGTAATTCCATCGAGGATTTTTATAATATTGTCTGTGATATGTGTTTGCATTTTTTTTTTGTATTTTTGATTTCTTTTTTTTGTTTTGTATTTTATGAGATTTTGTTTTTTTTTATTCTTTTTTTTTATTTTATTGTGCCACCATTCCTGCTCTACTTAAACCTAAAACTTAAGACTAAAACAAGTATGTAAGCCGGCCAAGGCAAAAATACCCCACCCCGGATTACCCATTATCAGTTGCAGTTTGAAGCCACCAAAACTGGTTCTCCTGCTTCACCCTATCAATGCGGTCCTTTTCGGACACAGCCCTACTGAACCGAAGCAGCTCCGCTCCATCACGAGCGAGGATGCCCCGTTCATACAGGAGCCGACGGTCTACGGTTTTTCGCCTGACGTGGTAGATAAGCGGTACTGCCAATCTATCCTGTATCATGCCGCACTGGTCTAGATAGAGGAATGCCTCTGGTGGGATAAAGCCGCTCAAGCGTGCATTGTCGAAGTAGTTGTCGTTCGGATAGAACGGACCGAAAATCAAATTGTTGGTCGAAGTCATAGCCCTCGCAATGTGACCCGAACAAGTTTTATCACGAAATTGTCAATCCTATTGATTCAAGCCTCGTTGTATAGAACCTCGTTTGAATAATAATGCAGATAAGAAGATTCCGGTGTCCGATAAAAACCGAGACAGCGCCGAAGACACTGCTGCTCGAACACCCGAAACTTCTCTATTTGGGAAGGGGCAATGTTGAACCACACTGGACAACCATAAACAATCATTGGCCGTATGAGGGCCATGTAGCAAATTACCTTCACTCTGGGGTCAAGCCGACTGCTGTAAAACAGCCGTTTCGTCAGAGCGAAGGCTCCTCTGGCCTTAGTCAGAGCAACATCCATATGTCTGTCGAAATATAGATACTGGTCCAACCAGATACCGAGGTACTTCACTACACTTTTGCTCGTCAATGCCTGTCCGTGCGGGTCAACAATGACCATCTTGCGCCAATTCTTACACGTATCTCGCGAGGCTTTAGCCAACGGAGTCCGGAACAAGATTGTCTCCGACTTTTGGACATTTATTTTCAGTTTCCAATCGTCGTCGTAGTATCGCTGAATCTTCTCGAAGTCACGCTGCAAGAGAATTCTAATAACTTCAACCTTTCGAGCCGTTCTTTACGCAATCAGGTCGTCGGCATACGCAATTGCGTTCTGACGAAATTTCCTTACACATATTAACAATAAATTTGATTTTCTCTACCAAATTTTTAAGGTGTCTCGTGGTGGAAAGGGTAAAGACACTAGACCCATCTCCGATTCATCCTGGTTCGACTCCTGGACCCTGGTGTGATCACTAATCTTTTTTTTTTGTATTTTCTCATTTTTTTTAAATGTTTTTTTTTTCGAAATTTTTAATCTTATATATTTTTTTATTAACTTTATCAAAATCGTAACTAAAAAAAAAAACGATCTACATTCTTGGAGAAAGTGTAGAGTATCCTTAAGATTTTGTATACATTTTAAATAATTCTACCCAATATCAATTAAAGCTTAGTTTATTATTTGATCCTATGCATATGCAATGCTTATTTAATTTTATGCTATTTATGTTCTTAACATTAGTTTAACAGAGTTCTCAAACTAATTTCACTCATATCATATACACATAGAAAATTGCTAAAAATCTAGTAGCCAGCGATGTTATAAAAACCTAGCAACGATAGCGAAAAACAGAAGGCATAGGGTGATTTTAAAATTAACACTAGGTATAACAAAAATTCACGAGTTTAAGAAGATGGTGTAGAGATGCCAGATTTCTCACAATTCATTTCGTATTTCAGACACGAAAATCTTTTATTTAATTAGCCAAAACATCCCTCTTTAAAGTTTAAAGCTAAGGTACATAATTGTATAATATTGTATTTTCGGTTATTAATAAAAACATATACTGTTGATATTTTCGAGCCCGCGAGTCGTGAACTTATCCTTGCCACTGGTATTCCAAAATTGTTGATTCTTCAGCTTGATTGCATGTTGTAGTATATACATTAAGGCTAAAGAAACCCAAAACCCAGCAAATCTTAAAGGTTTGAAGATAGCAATATGGATACAATCGATAGCTCTAAAAGCTATCGGTTGTCAAAGGTGTCTAGTAAGGGGATAATTTTGCTACACATTCATGCTTAAACTCAAAAACCGTGTAATCAAATAGTTTTTTTCTGGCCATATCAAACTTAGAACATAACGTGTTCTCTACATGGGGTGCCCTTTAAATTTTTGAATCCACTATAAGGCCAACATTTAAGAGCAATACAAAACTTTTTCGGTATCGTAAATATCATAAATACATATCTTATGCTACAGCTACAGAAATGGCTTCTTTTGAATTTGAGTTGCTATAATATCTGGAATTGATAAAGTAGTTACACATAGCTTACCACTTTTTCCATACTGGGAAAGCAAACAATTAAAAAATAAAGTTCTGAAAATGTTTAAAAACCAATTACGAAAAAATTTGATTACATTTTTTAAATCCATAACCACGTTTTAAAGTTCAATGAAAAAAAAAAAGCGATTATCAACTTTCTTTTGTTTGGATTTTACAACAAATGAAATCAGGACCTTCATCGATAAAAATCGACGCTTTAAGATATTTAACTTAATTTAAGTACGTACTTACCTACCTACACAACATTAACCCCCCCACGCTGTAATGTACTTATACTTACATCATTATATTTGCCAGTAATTAATTTTGCATATTTAAAGAACGAAACACGAAAACGAATATGGAAACAGACATCCAGCCAGCCAGTCACCCAACATAAGCAGTAGCAACAGAAGCTTTATTAACATCCTTACGAGGACTTTGTGTGCTTATTACATTATTCGTGTTATGTTTATCAGAACCAACCTACCTCTATACCTTTCTATTAATACTTGATACTCCTACGAACATACGTACATACATTTATACAACCTCTCAAGTCTCCAACGGAGCTGTCAATTGAAATAGCATTAATAGATCCCATCCGCCAACAGCTGCTTCTTATTTTTGTGGCATGGGTAACATGAACGTTTGGTTGGGGTTCTGGGGTTCTGGGACACCATCGTTAATTGAAATGTAATTACAAACATTTTCCTCTTAAAATTTATTGGTTTCATTATTACATTGTCTTTGACGAATCCTTACCATTCTCCTATACTATGCTCCTAATACTATGTAGGTGCTGCTGGTTTGGTTGGAGTATTATTGGGACAAGGAATCCGTTATGTGCGTTTCATCAGCATCAGCATCTCTTCGGCGTTCTCGTTTCTCAGGATGATGAACACGATGACGATGAATTGACGACGGACCGGACGGGGGAAACAAGGACGAGTCGAACAGAGCATAAGGCTTCTTTGAAACACAAGATACATAATTCCATTGTAGGATCTGATGTATTGTAATTAGATTACGTCAGGATAGCAATAGGTTTACAACAAACTGTGTATCTTCTCTACATATGTATGTACATATATGAGCTATATAAGCTACACTATAGCTCCATACGTAGATAGGTATTATATGCATCATGTGAAAGTTCGGGAGTAGGGTAAGAGATATATGCCGGGATAACGTATGTTCAATTTATTTGACAAAGTTCGCTCGGTGTATTTTGTCGTGTTGAAGGTGCTTAACCTATATTATATGTGTAATTTAATAACAACGTATTTACTGTTGCCAGAGGTTATTATATCATTATAATTCTACAGCTTCTCGTAATATGACAAAATCTTATATGTACGTATATTCTACGATCCTCAAAATGATATGAGTACTGACGTTGATGTTGATGTTGATGGTGATGGGCGATGGCGCTGGCTATGGTGAGGTGATATGTTATATATTAAGTATAATGTGTGATATCTGAAGCTTTCACATTTTGAGCTATTTAAAAGGAAAACTCATCAAAAGATGGATTTTCTTAATATTTATGATTCTTTTTTTTTTTCTTGGGAGAGTTTATTTTCTTTTTTATGATGCTTATCCCAATAGCTGGAAGTGGAAGAACGTAAAATAAGAAATTCAATGACTAACAAACTTTTAAAAATAAAGAAACTTAAACCTTCTGACATTCAAATCATTTCAAACGATGGATTTTTAAATTTAATTTAAAATAAAGTTTAAATTTTGTTTGTTGAGTTTTCAAACAAAAATATTTTAAATAAAATGCACGACTGGGTCACACGCAGGGCCGGACAAAGCATATGTGCAAGATGTGCAAATGCACAGGGCGCAGAATTCTGGGGGCGCATTGCCAGGAGCAAGAAAATGTAATCTGATCTTGCAAACAAATATGTACTACTACATATTTGCCATTCTTTAACCACAAACATTCTTAAAATAATCTCAAAAAAACATCCATCACAACTGTCCTAAGTTATCTCTTGCGCACTAACTAACATCACTTTCATTGTTGCATTCAATGAAAATTTAACTCAAGATATCGCAGAACTAAAAATTCTACCTACCTCATTTCCAAATATTTCACCCTGTTCGTACAAGAGAAAAAAAGAAAAAAATCTCAACACAAAAAACTCCCATGCCAGAGAAAAGAAGAAAAAATCTCAACACAAAAAAGTTCCATGCCACCTCATATGTGCAAGATATATTTTATGCACACCGAGTCCCAAAATTAACATAGAAGTATGACGAAGCAAAATACTTATTCATATTGAATCGTATGGGCTAGAACGTGCAGGTTTTGTATCACGCACAGTACCCTGTATGTGAGACTCACATGAGACATTGTGAGTTCTCATCTACAAAGAAAACAACAAAAAAATGTCTCTGAAAAAAGAGAGCAGGTAGGTTTCTGTATTCTGTGCTACCTTCTACTACAAATCAAAGACACAGCAAACAGCATATATTTTTTTTGTTGTTTTCTTTGTAGATGAGAACTCACAATGTCTCACATACAATATGAATAAGTATTTTGCTTCGTCATACTTCTATGTTAATTTTGGGACTCGGTGTGCATAAAATATATCTTGCACATATGAGGTGGCATGGAACTTTTTTGTGTTGAGACTTTTTCTCTTGTATGAACAGGGTGATATATTTGGAAATTAGGTAGTTAGGTGTCTTTGCTACAAATAATGGTGAATGGATGTGCAAGTTTTCTTTTTTGCACACTGAGTATCGAAACTAACATGGGAGATATTTAAAAAAAAAACTTATTTATACGCAATCATATGGATCAGAGCGTGCAGGTTTTCTTATTGCACACTGTGTAAGAGTTAAGTGCCTGATTACAGGAGATGAAATTTTTAATAGAATGGAAAAGGAGCATAGAGCTTAAAAATTAAAGAGGGATGATTCTATTTGGAGTCGAATTGTTCTTGCGCAGGCAGTTTGTTTTTTTTTGTTTGAAAGTTAATGACTATTGTAACGGCTACTTTTAATGTACATATATCTAGTCTGGTGCAGAATGCAGATTGTTTCAATTGTTTTTTCGCTTTGTTGGTTAATTAATATTAAATAAATAGCTACCAGTTTTTAATAGAAGTGACGTATTTTGAAGACAAGACAAGCCAAAGTTATGATAATGGTTCGAATATGAATATGAAAGGAAAAGAAGCGGGTGTTCAGAATCGAATTCGAACCCTGGAACCAAGAGCATTTTTGGTTCCATGTTGCCCGCATTCCTTAAATTTAGTGGTTAATGATGCTGCTCGGTTCTCATTTTATGCAGTTAAAATTTTCGATACAATTCAATGTTTGTTTAACTTTTTTTCAATTCAAGAAATATATGAAGCCCTATAGAATTAAGAAATCTAGAGGCAAAAAACATTGCAGAATCTTTAGGAAATAAAATTTTTGATTTTACATTTATTTGCTGCCTGCTAATTTGGTTTGATATTTTAGAAAATATAAATTAAACTAGTAAATATTTGCAAAGTTCCTCCGTTAATCTGTCAACTGGCATAACAGTTTTAGAAAATACAAAAAACAGTTTGATTTTAATGCGTTCCGATGAAAAATTTAATGAGTAGGTATGTTCAATTAACCGAGCGTATTGCTAGTTCCCTAGAAATACCAAATATGTTTCTTGTAGCTTCATCATTGCGATCTCAACGGAGAAAAATACTTTATGCTGATGAATGTCCTGAAACTATATTAGCCGAAACAAAGATTCAAAGTTGAATTTTTTTTTCAAATACTTGAAAGGTTTGATACGTATAGTATCAATTTTACATTTTTGAGTAACATAAGCGAATGTTTAAAAAATAAAAATGTACGTGCTTCATGCCTTAATTTGCAGAATGTTTTAACATAAAGTAGTTTTAAATATTTAGATGGAGAAGAATTGTTTCAAGAGTTAACCGTAATATCCCAGCTTGTTACGCCACAAAGCTCAAGTTTAGATATGTTAAATTTTATTTTTAGTTCAAACCTTGAAGATTTTGCTCCGAATTTAGTAACTGCTCTCCAAATCCTTAATACAATCCCGGTCACGGTAGCTTCAGGAGAACGTAGTTTTTTTAAACTTAAAATTATTAAAAATTATCTTAGGACAACCATGACTCAAGAGAGATTGGTAGGTTTATCTATAATGTCCATTGAAAAGAAATTATTAAATTCTTTAGACTTTGATGATCTCATTTCTGAATTTGCAAAATGTAAGGCCAGAAAAGTAAGTTTCCAAGTTTAAAAGTTTCCCCTCTGCTCATTTCTTCGCTGCGTTTTAGTTTAATGGTTTAGGCCTCCTGGGGATACCTCAATAAAAAAAAACGCATTGAAAGTCTACCTCCTGGTTAATGTGGGAAAGGCTTATCCTTGTGTATCAGTTTATGTGTAAAAAAAATATAAAAAAGGGGCGCTTTCTACAAATCTTGCACAGGGCGCAAGTTTGGCTTGGGCCGGCCCTGGTCACACGAACTTGCTCCTTTATGCAAAGAGACTGTTTAAAAAGTACCTATATAAGATTGAAAAATATACCTGTAAAATAAGTTTGTCTTCAAAGATATTTATGTAAATGCCATTTGATTTGTCAAAAAAACCTCAATTATTCAATTTTTTTGTTTGAAAATCATTAGACCGGTTTTATTTAAATTATTAACTTCCCATAGGAAGTTATTGTAATGGGTCCGATTTGTCAAATTGAAAATTTTGACAATAAAAGATTTTTTGAAAGATGTCTGTGCGTGCGTGTGTACGTACGTTCGTACGTCCTTACGTCCGTACGTCCTTACGTCCGTACGTCCGAACGTCCGTATGTCCGTACGTCCGTACGTTTTTTTCGTCGTCCATAGCTCAAGAACCAGAAGAGATATCGACTTCAAATAAATTTTGTTATACAGACAATAAGGCAGAAAGATGCAGAGAGGGCTCTCAAGAAAATTGCATGGGTGGCTTTTTACCACAACATTTAAAAAAAAAGGTGAAAATTTTGGTTAACCCTAAATATCTCATGAACCAATGACGCTAGAGACTTGAATTACATTTTATATTATATATTGTAACGTGGTACAAAACAATTACATTTTTGGAAAAAAATCCAATTAACGGTTTTTTTTATAAATAAAAAAAAAAACTGAAAAAAAAATTTGTCACCACGAAAATTTTACGACTAAAATATGATTTCATCTCCAAAAAAATTTTGTGCCACGATATGATGTGATAGTTTTTTTTTTATAAAAGAATAAAAACCTAAAAAAAACATTACTCAAAGTTAGTAGGAATTGAATTTTGACTCAAATATCTTTTCAAAAATTTGAGATTAAGGCTTCAAACTTATTTTATCTTATAAGAAATAGTGCTTTCAACATTCTGAAAAATGTTGTGAAAAATCGAATGGACACTTTTTTTACAAAAAATAAAAACCTAAACAAATTTATAAAAGGTGGTAAAAATTGATTTTTGACTCAAATATCTTTTCAAAACTTTGATATATTGGCTTTAAACTACTTTAATCTTTCAAAAAATATTGTTGTCAACATTCAGTAAAATTTGAAAAAAAACCGAATTGACAGTTTTTGTACAAAAAATTAAAAACCTAAAAAAAATTTAACAAAAGTTGGTAAAAATTGATTTTCGACTCAAATATCTTTTCAAAAATGTGAGATAATGGCTTTTAACTAATTTTAACTTATAAGAACTACTCTTTTCAAACTTTTAAGCATCAATGTGGGTCGCATCCCAGCCTCGTTTTTTAATTTTATATAAGAAGAACCAGGATGGAAAATAAATTATCTGAAGATAAGAAAAAGGAAGAACATGTATGTTCAAATTGTAAAGCGATGGCCTATTGCTTGTGTAGTTAGGTAGGTGTCTAAAACGAATAAAGAATAGTTCATTGGCGTGCTCAGCTTTACGCAGATAGATAGATAAATTTATGTGTATGATGATATTGAAAAAATCTTATTGGTAGGTAGAAGTTACTTACTACAATCCAATAACATTCCTTCTCTCCTACAAGTTTTCAGCGCAAACATGGAGTTATTACGTTCAGTTCATTTTTTTCGTTAAAATTTACAAAAAAAACAAGCAAGCAAGTGTTGTTTACAGTCAGGCTTTTGTGCGTTTTGGATTTTATTTATAAAGTTCCACGTAAGCAATAGTTGTAGAGGTTGTACGTCACACCTATACAGGTATAATGTATATACGTTGAACAAGTGATTCTAATAGAAAATACATATTATCTTTCTGGCTCGTTTTTTAAACTTGTACTAAGTATTTATTCTTTTATAAAGGCAAAGGCAAGTAAAAAATGTGTGAAACAACCTTATTCTTAAAGAATTATACTTTAAAATCATATCAAATCATAAAATCATTATATACAAGATAATACTTCTTAATAGACACTTTAAAATAGATTGTTGATTAAATATATCATATTCGTTAATCCGATGCAGTGGCGCTACACGGCCATCGTTGGTATTAACATAAACAATAGTTATAGTTAAAAAATACATAAATACATATGTACCAAATTCATTAATTTGGATAAAAGATAGGAATGTAATTAAAATTTTGTCAAAATAGCTCTTTCGGGCTCATGCACAGTTAAAATAATCAAAAAAAAAAACTATTTTAAGATTCAAAATTTGACCTGAAAAATAAGTTTGTCTTCAAAAATTTAAATTCCATTTTATAAATCAAACAACCCTTGATTTTTCAAAAAGTTTTTTTCGAAAATCGTTAGGCTGTTTTTCTAAATTAATTTTTTATATACCTATACAATTTTTCCATTTTGTTCTAAAAATATTTCTGGTATGCAGTTATTTAGTGATTGTAAATATACGCTCTACATATGAATTTCGTAAAAAAATGTTGACCCGTTTTTGAGCTATAGAACTTTGAAAAAAAAATCAATATTTTTTTAAAAATCCAAACAAATAAATTGCACTTTTGATAATCAAATATTGTTAAGGCAATGTAAGAGCTCGTTTAAAAAAAATTATTGAAATCGGTTCATAAGTTGCTGAGAAAATTAAAAAATAAAATAACGGTTCTATCAGCGATACCTTTCTGGAGCAATACAAAAATATGTGGTTTTTTTTACTTAAAGAAGCAAAGTTAAAAAATACAATTTTAAAGAAAATTTTTTAAAAATCTATCGGTTTGTTTTTGAGAAAATTCGAATTTTCGTTTTTTGGCCAATAAAATTGTATGGGGGCACTGTTAGTTATGATCTTAAAAAAAATGAAAAAAACGCCTAACGCGAATCTGCTCAAAACCTTAACTTCCAAGTTTGAAATCAATCGATCCAATGGTTAAGGCTGTAGGAGCGTGGACAGACAGACGGAACAGACCGGACGGAATCGCGGGACCCACTTTTTTCGACTTCTCTACCATCGTTATATCATGTTTGATTAAAATCTCGAGTTCGAAATTTTTAACGAATGCAAAACTTGCCATATAATGTAGTTCCTATATGTTGCAAGTAAAAAGAGGCTGGGGTGCGACCCGCACTGATAATTTCCCATCCCATCTGTCAATTTGTCTTGCTTAAAAGTTTGTAGGTTTTCGTGTTGTGTTAAGAAAGTTGTCAGTTAAATTGTTCTTAAAAATTTTAAAATTACCAACAATATTTTGCATACGAGTAGAATGAAATAATTTCATTTCAAAATCTAGTTTTGTTAATCGAAAACAAATTTTACCAATTTTAGTAGTATTTTTTAAAAATTTTTATTTCTTATATAAACAAATACGAGTTTGATGAATGAAATTAATTTGAATTGAGTTAATTTATTGACCAATTTGTGTAATTATTGTGATTAGTGGAAATATAGCTTTCCGTCCGATTTTTTAGGGAAAGTTAATGTTACTTAATTGTTTCATTGCAAAAACTACAGCGACCAAAAAAGCGTACGGAAAGCTATATTTCCACTAATCACAGAAATTAATTTGAGAAATATCGAGAACCGAATATCAATTTTTATCATTTTTGCGTACTATTTTTTGTAGATTTTATTTTTTTTATGAAAAACCGGACTGTTGGATTCTTATAAAAAAATTATTGAATACAGAAAAAAAAAATACTTTCTGTGAGATAAAATAAGCTAAATAAGCTTATTTTAATAAGCCAATATTTTTTTTATATTGTACACGCACTAAAGGGGATATGAATACCCTTATAATTATTATACACAGTGCGAGTTATTAGGAAGGGAGGATAGGATTTGAAAGGAGATACTGATGCACATTGGTTTTGAATGCCTGCACAGTGCACATTGTAATGATATTGAGTCTGGTGTAGTGCGACTTAAAAAACAATCTCTGTACTTTATAGTACGTCCGAAATTGGGCTCAAGGGTCAACTGATGGGCATTCCTAAAAGAACGAGTATTACGGTTGAATTGTTTGAGGGGAGGAATGCAACTGGCTATTTCATTAGAGCATTGCTTATGTAAGTAGCGATAAAATAATGAGAGACATGGAACCTTGCGACGGTGCTCGAGAGATGCAAACGTTTCAGTTAGACAACGGTCACCTATCATTTTTAGAGCTCTCTTTTAAATTCTGTCCAAGAGACTCAAGTGGGTTATAGGAGCACCTGCCCAAATATGGGAATTGTGCTCAAGTTTTGGACGAATATAGGCTTTATAAATTATAGCCAGATCAGAAGGGGTAAAAAACTTTTTGCATTGTCGGAGAAAACCTAATTTTATTTTTTGACAAGCTATTGGAGTCGAAATTAAATTTTTACCAAGTTTTAGTATTGGTTTTTTGTTGGGTTTTTATTTTTTGTAAAAAGCCTGTCAATTCGATTTTTCTCAAAATTTTATTGACTGTTGAAAACAATATTTCTTATAAGATAAAATTAGTTTGAAGTCAATATCTCAAAGTTTTCAAAAGATATTTAAGTCGAAAATCAATTGTTACCAACTTTTGTTAATTTTTGTTTAGGTTTTTAATTTTTTGTAAAAAAAAACTGTCTCAAATAGCTTTTTTAAAAATTACAAATATTGGCTTTAAACTTATTTTATTTCACAGAAAATATTGTTTTCGATATTCAGTTTTCTACAGTTGGCCTTATTTCACTTGGACTTATTTCACAGCACCGAAAACCCTATTTTATCCGCGATAAAATCGTGTCTTCCAAGCGTTTTTTTTTTAATTGAACCGTTTTATATTGTTTCAATAATATTAACTACATTTATTGTTCTTCTGTACCAAGGTAAGTATAAAGGTATATCAAGGTATCTTTGTAGAATTCTAGAAAAATGATGCACTCATTGTCCCTGGTATAGTTGGACCAGTAATTTTACAGATGCCGGGTTGCCAAACGTCGCGTCGTCACATAACTCGTATGATTGGTGTTCCTAAAACTACGATTGGGGATAAGGTGGCCATGTCAAAGTCATCAACGTTGCATTACTGGGCCGTTACCGAAGCTAGTACACGTCTTTTTAAAGTAAGGAAGTAGAGAAAATTTATCAGAATTAATATCAGATTCTTCTGTATCGAACATCGTTTTGTGTGAGAATACTGCAGAGGAATCGAGGAAAACAGAATAGGTCTATAAGATCAAAATGGACTTCAACGTATTTACTCTATCCAATATTACCGGAACAGTAGTTTTATATGGAGGCATTAGTTATGAAGCTTGCATGGACTTTGTGGTGTTCTATTGAGGAAGTGTAAATGCTCAGATATATGGGTGAAAAACCGTTTTGGAAGACAATGTGATGCTTTTTGAATTATCTATTTGGTAACAACTTTTAACCCTATAAACGCACGCTGTCATATCAAAAATTCTGTATCTAAACACCTTAATATGAGGTCAGAATTCCAGTTTTGCCATCATTATCATGCAGTTAACATTTGAACTCTACTACAGAGCTTAAGACTGCTGTAGTAGAGAAGTGGCGCATCAGCACTTTTATTTATTTAATTAATATCAATAAGAGTTTAGAATCCCAAATAGACTAACGACATTTTTAAAATATTAATTGAATCATTATAAAATTAAAGCTTTATACAAAAACAATTACAATTAATTTTTAATTATATTATTTATTTTTTTTAAAAAATACAAATTTAGTATATTTTTGAATGAGTTTTTACTCAAATTAAAATTAAAATCTATATTATGTGATAGGTGATACATTAAAAATCTCCCTAACACTGCGAGTTATGGGTTTATTAAACACATAATTTACTCTATGAACATTTTCCCGGACTAAGGTTCGAATTCTTAGTTCTCTAGAAGAAGCATACAGATCAATTAGCGATAATAAATAAGGACAACCAATATGATATGTTCAAATATCACTGACAAAATTTGGAGCAAACATCTTATGGCGGTTTTCTAATGTCAGCATACCAATAAGCTGACATCCAACGTTATACGAAGGCATTTCAATGCTCCAGCCTATATTGTGTACTACAAATCTTGTAAATTTTTGTTGGACATTTTCTATTCTTGTATGTATATGAATATTGTAATGAGAATTCCACACTACGCAACGCAGCAACATCCCAGGATCGATCTAACATACGCAACATAAAGGGCTTTAAGTGTGTAGGGGTTCATAAGTCCAATCGATTTACGAAAAATAAAACCCAACATAGAGTTGGCTTTGTTCACCATAAATTTTGTATGATGAACAAAGTTTAGCTTGTAATCAAAAATTATTCCAAGGTCTTTTTTAATAGAAACTCTATCAATGACATGATTTTACATATTGTAATCGTAAACGATAGGTAACAAACGATGGCTTAAAGAAAAACATTGACATTTGGATATGTTTAGTGCTAATTGGTTTATATTGCACCAGTTGATAAGGGGATACCGACATAATGCCCAAGTGCAAAATCTCCAAAAACAAAATCCCCACACTTTTAAAAATCCACAAAATCATTTCCCCCAAGTACAAAATCTCAAAAAATAAAATCCCCAGGATCTAAATTACCATGCCCATAATCCACAAACGAAATCCTGGATGCGTCAAAAGAAAACATGAACCCGAGTCAAAGTTTGTTGCCAAATGTCTAAAAAATAATTTTTCTCGCACACCAAATGTAGTAGAAGCTTGGCATCACCGCGCCGCACACCGGCCGCCTCAAGTGCATTGTAGGGATAAAAAGCTCAGGATTATATGCACTAATAAGAGATTTATCAAAGGAAATGATCGTAGGGGGTCAAGTTTCCCAAATCATTTTCCCAATCCATTTTTCCCAAAATCCATGGCTCCAAACAAGATAATTTTCACAATTTTTTTCCCAAAAAATTGGTGTACCAATACAATTTTTGGCTCAACTTTCCATTAGCGCAGCACAAATTTCGACTTGCGATTTTTTTAATTTGATAGATATGTGGAAATAAATATGTAGGGGCCTATTATGTAAGACAACTAAGAACAAAGTTGAGTTGTAATCCGGCAATCGGTATTACCGATCACAACTAGTTGACTTGACTGGCACAAGTCAACTAGTAGTCAACTGAGAAATGGTTGACTTTTTAAGCCAGTTGAGTTGTCTCTCAGTTGTGATTGTTATCAAAACTCAACAACTGCTATTTATAGTCCGAGAGCCAGGTGAAAATTTGGTTAATTATTTCTTCTCGATAGATAATTGGTGATATGCATCAGACATTAGTATCATAAAGCCTAATGACCGTCAGCTGCGGCGCAGTGGGGGGGATGAGCGGTTGTAACCTCCCACGCTTGAAGAAAAAAAAAATACATTCACTCATTTCCTCTCGGCTAAAAATTTATCAAGTTATAGCTAACCCAATATCTCAACAAAAAAAAAATCAGCTGGCTATAACATACATAGTGTATTGTTCGTCAGCTGATATCTCGATCATGGAAAAAAAAATCTGCAATTTCAGTGATGTCCTCTCAAATAAAAATTTACCTGATGATAGCTTATATGTAACTATTGATAAATATATACGTCAGCTGGCTGTATCTAGGTGGAAAAATCGTCAGCTCATACTTTGAAGATCGTTAGATAGAAGTTAGCCAGAAGCACTTACTGACTATTTAAAGGCATCAGCTGACCAGGTTTCCCTCGACTTACTGCTAGCTGATTTTTTTTTATTCATCACAGAAGTATATTTAAAATCAGCTCACAAATTTTCATGCGGGAGGAAATGACGTCTCTTTAATTATTCGGCATAGCACTCCAATATGAGTGTTGAGGTGTAACAATTATTTTGTATCAATATTTTTTAAACTTATATACATATATATAATCAAATAATTTTAAATATATTTCAATATTTAAATAATCAATTTGCTTAATATAAATTAACTAGTTACTCGATAAAAATATTTATTTTAAAAAAATTATGAAAAATTACAATAAGAATGACAATGTTATTTAATCATTTTCATTTTCGCTTTGGCGTGAGTCATAATCATCTCTCTCTGATCCATTGTCCGAGTCGCTGTCAGAGCTGTCTTCTCTAATATTTTCATCGTCATCATCTGTACAAAAAAAATTAGAATGCGTATTTTACCATAAAATCATTAATTTGATAATAAAATGTTACCTTTTTCGGGCTGGATAGTTATTTCATCAATCGATGTTGCCAACTGACTTCCAAAGAACCAGGTGAAATTATATTTATTGTCGATTTCTTCCCAACCATAGTCTTCCGGATCATCAGAAGTTGGAACCTTCAAGTGTGCATTTGACCAAATTTGAGCAATGTAACATGCTCTTAAAAATTGCTGATATACATATATATATATATATATATATGGTAGAGAAGAGCCATCAATACCTTTTTTTGGTAACTTGAATGTCTCAGTATCCAAGAATTTATATGTTTTTTCAAACAATGCTACTCTTGCCTCATTGACCTGTTTCAGACGATTTAATCCATACATATGGCAAACAAACTCTTCTATTTTCTCAAAAATATTTTCTCTATCCTCTAATGATTTTGACATTTGGATGAAACACTTGATGAAATCATTCGATTTAACCATTATTGAAAACGGTCGTTAGTTATCAATAGATTTGCCCACTGCTTTGAAATATGCCATTATAACCTGAAATGCTCCAAGGTGGACAAATAAATCTTTAAAAGTTTCAGCCTCAATACTCTTGATTTGCAGGGCAACTTTTGCAATCGCAAGGTCGTACGTTACTTCGATGTATTTCTGTCCACATTCTGTAGCCACTTTTTTTGATTGAATCATGGTTTATATATACATACGGTTTCTTTATTTGTTGGTGAATCATTAATTGTTGTTAAATAAAAAACAATTTGCTTGGGAGAAGGGTCTTCATGTAATAAACTATTATATCCAACCCACATCGGTATGCCGGTCAAATTTAAATAGTGTGAAAGAACCCGTGCAAAATCGATATGGATATGCGTTACTGATTGAAGATTGACAGTATTTAGTTCCGATAAATGCATCAGGTAGTAGCATACACTCAATAAGTCTTGGTTTTTTGGTAAATTTCGTAGATTCATGAGTGATAATATCAAAACTACGCCTATGTTTACGACTTCGCACTGTGCCAACATTTTCCGCATCGGTATTTGGCTGCAAACTATCGTTCTCAGCTGCTTCTTCTACGTTGACAGAAACCTCAAAATTTGACTGTAGGTACATTTTCGTTAACTACTTCTTCATTGATGGTCAAACTGTCAATTTGAAAATTTAGCTGTTCATTTTCGTTTCCAGATATTTGTTGACAAATTATATTTTTCTCTACCTGAAAAATTATACCTACGGTATCGTGAAGCGTGTCCTTACCGGTTCTCGTTTAGACGAAACGATCATAATTGTCAAATGCAACAGCAGTATGTAAGTCAGATGTTCGCTGAATACCTTCTGGGCAAACTTCGGAAAGTTCACAAGAAGTTAATGTTACCTCAGTTTCAAGACCTTCCAGTTTACTATAGCTACAACAATGACCGTACCGATTTACAATATCGACAATTTTTCTACTACTTGTTAAGCTCTTTAATGTCAAGCCTAAGCAAATATGTTTCGATAACTTGTTCCAGCCATTAAAAACGGCATAAATCAAATCTTCGGAAAATGATTTAGCTAGCCTTTTAATTCTCTCATTTTGTCTTCGTCGGTAATTATCACTAGAAATTAATTTCGTAAAAAAATTCTTCAAAATTTCAGGTACTTCACATTCGCCGTCTATTAAATCTTTTGTTTTTATTTGATCTAGTAATTTTTGTGGCTGAATTTTACGTATTTCTTCATTTAAAATACATGCAGCTGTATCTAAAATATTAAGGTTTTCGATTTCATTCTGAATCATGACACCTTTGAAAGGTTTTACTAAACTTTGACCCTTTAATAATGTATCTTTTAAGTGGTATGGTTTGTAAGTGTAAGCGTGGGAGGTTACAACCGCTCATCCCCCCCACCGAGCCTTAGCTGACGTTCACGAGGCTTTATGGTTCGATTTTCTGATGCATTTTACTAATTTTCACTTGAGAGGAACTTGGTCATATATATCTGTTACTGGCTCTCGGACAATTACCGGTTGTGTAGTCCTTTTTTGTGTACAAAAAAATATCGGTACGCACAAACAGCGAATTGAAAAGCAATTTTATTAAGAAAATGTAGAAACAAATTTAAGTTTTACAAATAATAACGTTTGTAAGAAAATATTTTTTTTTTAGACAACAATCACAAAACCTTCCCAATTTGAGAGGTTGATTGAGGTTCATCACCAGAAACATACACTTACAATCATGACATTCAGACTGTAGTAACCTTTTCTATTTATATATAGAGATGTTGAAGATTTTTGTTTGGTGCTATGATTCGAACATGAGTTCCATCGATGCATCCTATTTCTCCAGGAAATCTTGTTTTCTGATAAAAATGAATCTTCGACAAATTCCAATTGGTCAGATATGTTCTTCTACTACGTCTTACATTTCTACTACCGACACTGTTGGTTGAGCAAGGCCTAAATTAAAATCATTACTACTGCACTTTCGGCAACTTCCTTCTGCCATGAAATGTAGGGCAGTGCAGAGTTTAAGAATTGGTGGAACTGCGGAGGAACGCTATGGTTGTTTCAAATAATCTTTGATTTCGTTTAGCACATAAACAAATGTGTCTTTGTCGAGTCTAAAATAACTTATAAATCTGCAAGAAAACGGAGTCATTAAATCAACACTTTTTTACTTTACACATCTGATTTTGACACAAAACAAGCTTATAAAAGTAGGCAATGGTCGCATTCAAAAAGCTAGTGGCTACGTAGTCAAAATTCAACTAGCTATGTGAATGCAAAATTGCACTACAAAGCTAGTCAATCCGGAACTGTCATATGAATGACAAATACAAATATATAAAATAAGAAACATTTGTGTTTTCAGAACTTAATCAGTTTGTCGTAAACAAATTAATCTAACTAAAACTCCTCCAACTAATCTAATTCTTATAGTTTTTTTTTCTTTTTAAATTCAATAAAACGAAATAGAAGATATAATATTATTGATTTATATTTGTATTTGAATACCGAAAGATTCATTTCATTTTGAATTCTTGTGTCCTTACCGAGCAGCTGATTGTGAAACGTCAAAATCAGTGTGCACTAACTTTGTAGCCGAAAATTTTACACTACGGCGGAGGGGAAATTTCAACTACTTTTTTAGTTGGATTTAACCAATCAGAATCCCTTGACTACGTAGCCACTAGCTTTCTGAATGCGACCAATGTACATATTTGGTCTACTCAACTGAAAAAAGTTGTCTCCCATAATACGAATTTTTTTTGAAGTTGTCTTCAAATTAAGTTGTCTTGATTACGACTCAACTAAGTTGAGTTGTGCTTGTGATCCATAATAGGCCCTGTAATAATTATAGCAATTTAAGAGCGAGGAAACATTTATTTCTATTTTAAATTATTTTTCAAAGTTCACTTTTTCACATATAACACACGCAAAAATAGTAGATTTTGACATTTCTTCCCTGTTTTTTATTTAGTGTTGGCATACTTGATTTTTTTGTTGGGGATTTCTTTGATTTTAGTGCTCTAATGCAAAAAGTACTTTGCATACACTCAAACTCGCACCCACCCCAAATCCTATAGTGATTCCTAGCAGGGGGCAGCATGCTGTTAGTCCGCCGCCGCGCCGGCCGTACTATGAATTCAAAACTTTATTATTGGAAAAACTTGGCATTGGAATAAATAACGATTGGATTGGAAACCATTGCCTTGGGAATGACAAAAATTGGAAAATTACATTTTTGGAAAAATGGACATTGGGACCAGGGTTGTTGCGGATGTAAAAATTTTGACATCCGCGGATGCGAATGCGGGTGCGGATTTTTTGAGACTCACATCCGCGGATGCGAATGCGGATTTTAGAATTTATTAAATAAAAACAATAATTTTAAGTCCGTAAATAAAGGAAAATTTTATTGATTATCTTTGCGTTTAATAATTAAATTTAAAAATGGGTGAGTTATATTTAATAAAAAAGCAAGATTGCAGCCTTCTCAGACTGCAGACAAGCTATTTCAGAATTTAATGTTTATAAATAAATATCATACCTGCATCTTCTTTCTTTTTTTTTTAAAGATTTTCATTATTCGCACTCTCAAATAAACCAATAAGCAGCGGTGAAAACGTCAATTGGAAAAATCGAGCGTGAAAACATTCAAGAAGTTAAAAATAAAAAACAAGGCGGTCAAAGGGTGAAAAATTGAATTTTTAAAATTTATATCATATTATGTACTATGATACATTATTTGTTTCATTTGTTTATTTAATACCATGAATTTAAAATGTATTTCTTATTTTTGAAAAACATAGAACGTATTAATTTCTTATGTTTTTGTTGAATAAAAAGATAAACACAACTTAACCTTGTTCTGAATTATTCCCAAAATCAAAATCCTTGAGCACAATATTTCGAGTATATCTAAGAAATTATGTTTGGCGCCAAACATAATAATAGCAGTCTAATACTCGTAGCTCGGTTGTTTGTTATTTCCTATTTTGGACCACAATTATGAATAGGAGTGACGAAGGACGTTTTAAAACAATAAGTAGGTGGAATTTCATCTGGACCAGAATTATTGTATTCACTTAGACCAGATAGAGCCAATTCCATTTCTGATATGGTAACACTTAAATAACTTATGTTAAGACTATTTAACTTGCATTCCATAGAGTAAATATAGTTTTTATATAAAAATTTATTTAGAACATTGAAATTCCTTTCAAACTCATAAAAATACTGCGCAAATTGGCATCAGAATAACACTTTCGTAAACATTTGTAAGCTTTATTCTTTTTATTATTTAAATTAATTAATCGACTGTTATACCAAGGAGACTTTTTAACTTCCCATAGGAAGTTATTGTAATGGGTCCGATTTGACAAATTGAAAATTTTGACATTTCTCGATGTTTCAAGGTCCCTAGAGTCGAAATAAAAGATTTTTAGAAAGATGTCTGTGCGTGCGTGTGTACGTACGTCCGTACGTCCGTACGTTCGCGACGTTTTTTTCGTCGTCCATAGCTCAAGAACCAGAAGAGATATCGACTTCAAATAAATTTTGTTATAGAGATAATAAGGCAGAAAGATGCAGAAAGGGCTCTCGAGAAAATTGCGTGGGTGGTTTTTTTACCATAGCAGTTTAAAAAAAAGGTACAAATTTTGGTTAACCCTAAATATCTCATGAACCAATGACGCTAGAGACTTGAATTAAATTTTGTATTATATATTGTAACGTGATACAAAACAATTATATTTTTGGAAAAAAATTCAATTAACGGTTTTTTTTATAAATCAAAAAAACTGAAAAAAAAATTTGTCACTTCGAAAATTTTACGACTAGAATATGATTTCATCTCCAAAACAATTTTGTGCAACGAAGAATAATGTTTTTGACATCTGATAAAATTTTGATAAAAATCGAATTGACAGTTTTTTTTAACAAAAAAAAATAAAAAAAAAGTTGGTAAAAATTGAGTTTTGACTCAAATATCTTTTCAAGACTTTGAGATATTGGCTTTAAACTACTTTTATCTTTCAAAAAATATTGTCTTCAACATTCAGTAATATTTTGAAAAAAATAGAATTGACAGTTTTTTTACAAAAAATTAAAAACCGAAAAAAAAATTTAACAAAAGTTGGTAAAAATTGATTTTCGACTTAAATATCTTTTCAAAAATTTGAGATTATGGCTTCTAACTAATTTTAACTTATAAGAAATATTGTTTTTAACATTAGGACAAATTTTGAGAAAAATCGAATTGACAGTTTTTTTACAAAAAATAAAAACCTAAACAAAAAAATTAATAAAAGTTGGTAAAAATTGATTTTCTGCTCAAATAGCTTTTCAAAAATTAAAAATATTGGCTTCAAACTTATTTTATTTCACAGAAAATATTGTTTTTTATATTCAATAATTTTTTTATAAAAATCCAACAGTCCGTTTTTTCATAAAAAAAATAAAATCTACAAAAAATAGAACGCAAATTTGGTAAGAATTGATACATTTAGACAAACTTTTAAGCAAGACAAATCGATAGACGGGATTGGAAGTTATCAGTGTGGGTCGCATCCCAGCCTCTTTTTTAAGAATACTTTATTTCAATTTAGGTTGGGGGTTGTGCTGTCGGGGTGACTTCTTGACCACGTAAAAAAATAACTAAGTTGCGAAGCACCAACAAGCCTCGGATACAGACGGACTTACTGTTGACAACCCAAGCAAATGAAATAAGGACAACGAACTTCGGATCTTTACGTGGAATGTTAGGTCCGTTAACAGCCGAACAATTAGCGGAAGCCCTAAACTTCTGCAAGGCAGATATTACCGCCATCCAAGAAGTGCGATGATGGGATGGACCGGGCAAAAGCAAACTAAAAGACTGCGATGTATACTACGGCGACTGCTACCGAGAACAAGTGCAGCGCCTATTTGGGTGTGGATTTGTTGTTGGAAGTAGACTCAGGCAAAAAGTCTTTCAACAGTGTAAGCAAGCGCATCACGACAATCCGAATCAAGGCTAAATTGGCTAACATAAGCCCAATGTGCGCGTATGCCCCAACAGAGGAGAAAGATGAAAACACCAAAGACCTAATCTTCGAGCTCTTGAACAAGACATACATATGAGCAGTGCCCTGGCTATGACATTAAAATTGTCTTTGGAGATTTTAACGCCAAGCTAGGAAGAGAAGACATCTTTGGTGGAATAATCGGGAGATACAGCCTGCACGACACCACCTCCGACAACGGATTCAGGCTGATCGATTTCGCTGCAGGGCGAGACGTTCTGGTAGCTAGTACGCAGTCCACACATCTTAATATCCACAAGAAGACATGGAAATCACCTGATCAATCATTGACCAGTCATCAGAGATGCCGCCTCTGAAGTGTGAAGTAAAGTGAATGCCGGCAAGCGCACGCAGCGAAACAACAGGCATACAAAACGGCGTTGCATAGAAGGACCAGAGCTGCTCGCGAGCTCTACGAGCAGAAGAGGAGAGAGGGACACCGGCTTTTTAGATGGAAAAAAGAGAGCATGCGAAGCGCGCGATCTAGGAGATGTCACAATAGGAATGAGGTTCGTAAATTTTACCAAAAGGTTAAAAAAACCTCCCAAGGGTACCAGCCACGATTCCACGAACCGAAGCCTGTAAGGACGATCAGGGGAACATCGTAGTAAAACCGCAGTTTATGTTGAGAATAAGGAAAGACCAATTCTCAAAATTATATAACGGCGATGACGAACCGAATTCCTCTGTAAGGGAGATAGGACTACTCAACCTAGGCGACGCAGATCAACAATTCCGCCTACCCGACTTCGACAAGGTGAAGACAGCTATATCTAAACTGAAGTCAAACAAAGTTGCTGGAGCCGTTCGTCAACAACCTGAAAGTCCACTATCGACCAAATATTCACACAGCTATTCAGCGCTGAAATCAAACGAACAATAACTCTTGCAAATCGCTGCTTCTTTGGACTTAGAAGGCAATTGAGTAGTAAAGTCCTCTCTCGAGCATCTTAAATCGCCATCTATAAGACAATCATCATCCCGGTTCTCATTTATGGCGCTGAGGCCTGAACCCTGTCAAAGAAAAAAATTCTTCGGGTGATTTTTGGTCCCGTACGCATAGATAGAGAATGAAGGAGAAGATATTACGACGAATTGTACGGGCTGTACAGCGAAACTGACCTAGTTAACAGAATTGAAGTCCAACGGCTTAGATGGCTAGGTCATGTAGAGCAAATGGACATCACCACTCCAGCCCGGAAGGTCTTCGAATCCAATCGCGAGGCACGGCGCAGTAGAGGAGAACCGCGACTCAGGTGGCGCACGCAGGTGTGTGAAGCCCTCAACCAACTTGGCGTGCGAAACTGGAGACAGCTAACTAGGGGCCGAGCCGGCTGGAGACGCATGTTGGTTGAGGCCCAGGTCCGCCCCCGAATTTTACCGCAACCAAGTAAGTAAGTAAGTAACTCAATGTTATCGAAATAAGCTTTGGAGAAATTATATCTATATTTAAAAGGCATTTTTGGTTTGAAAAAGTTCAGTGAGCAATGTGATGTAAAGTGTTTGGAAATATTGGAAAAATAGAATTATTTACGAACAATCGAGTGTTCTATCTAAACTATTTTTACAATTGTTTATTTGAACCTGTTGTATATGAACGATTTTGTTGTATTAGAATTAAGTATGGAATTCAAATAGATCACTGTATGTATTCATTTATTTTATATTGCAAAGTTGGGTGGACTGACTACTGAATTATTGTGCTACCAACTAATTATGTTGAATTTAGATCTTAGCTTTTCCGGTCTCTCTGATTCCAACCAGCATAAGGTTAGCACGAAAGAATTATTTACTTGTGAATTAAATAAATAGTTTATTAGAATTATAAATTCATTGTCTTTTATTCAAACGAGTAAATAAAACATTGGCGACGAGGATAAAACTTAAAATTTAAAACAATTACATTAAAAAAGTCAATCATCCGAAAAACGTTTCAAAATGCCGTCTAATCATTTCGTTGGCAAAGTGGAAGAATTCGAGCCAGGAGAGGATTTCGATTCCTACGAAGATAGATTGCGCATTTTTTTTTCAAATAAATGAAGTGAAGGAAGAAAATAAAGCCTTAATTCTGTTAACTTTAATTGGAAAAAATTGTTATAAAATTCTAAAAGACTTAGTCTAACCTAAAGAGCCTAAAAATATGAAATTTGAAGAGCTTTTGGGATCATTAAAATCACATTTTGCACCGAGAATTAATATTCGAGCTGAGCGCTATAAATTAAACAAAACTTTTCAAAAAGAAAGCGAAAGTATAAACGAGTTCATCATGCATCTCAAAGTTTTAGCGAGCACGTGTGGTTTTGGAGGTTACTTGTTGTCGTTAAAGCCTAATAGAGCGCAGGTCGTCAAGTGCTGCGATAAGTTCGAAGAACCAGAAGTGCTATCCCCAGTTCAATGGAAAGCTCAAGCTCTAGATGATGCGTTAACAGATAGGTTCATCGCTGGTATTCGGTCAGAGGAGATTCAGAGAGCATTGTTTAACGATACAAGCCTTGATTTCGAGAAGTGCTGTAATCTAGCTCTCACTATGGAAATGTCACACAAGGAATCGCAAGCAATTCGTCCAACAGTTAGTAAGTCGGAGACGTGTCTCCGAGTAGAGAATACCCAACAACATCGCTCTCACAAAAATGATAACTCAGTCGTGTCAAAGTCAAAGTCGAGTAGCAGACCAAATCAGTCATCAAAACAGAGGGGGAGCTGTTTCAGAAGGAAGGCAGTGGAAGGCAGCATAATCCCGATACATGTCCAGCAGTCAATTGGAAATGTTTCCAGTGTAATTGCTTGGGCCACACTTCACGAATGTGTAGGTTCGGCAAAAGCTCAGTACATCGAAAGAATGCAGTTAAGTCAGTACATCAAGTACAACCAGAAGAGTCCGACAGGTTCCTTAAATCGATGGTCATAGAGAAGCAACCCATAGAAGTAGAAGTTGACACAGGTGCATGTGTCTCGCTTATATCATATGGAGAGTATTATAAATATTTGTCACATGTTAAATTAGAAAATTCCACAAATCAATTATGTTCTACTACAGGTGAAGGTCTGGTCATAAAGGGAAAAGTCAAAGTCTGTGTGGAGTTTGGTCCAATGATGCACGTATTAGAGCTCATAGTCATAGAATCGCATAAGGATTTTATACCCATTCTTGGTCGGTCCTGGTTAAATGTATTAATACCCAATTGGCGAGCAAAGTTATTTGGAAATGATGAGGTAAAGTCAGTTAATATTCAGTCTAATAATATGATAGATTTTATTAAAACTAGATTTAAAAACTTGTTTGAACCAAATTTATCAGGGCATGAAAGGTTTTAAAGTTGATATTTTGCTTAAAGAAAACGTGACTCCTATTTTCCATAAGCCCTACAGTGTTCCTCTTAGAATCAAAGAAAAATTAAACGAAGAATTAAATAAATTAGTCAAATCGGGAAGTTTAATACCAGTTCAGTATAGTCAATGGACTAGTCCAATTGTGTGCGTCATTAAGCCGTCGCGTCGGGAGAAATAAGAATCTGTGTAGATTTTAGTGTCACATTAAATAAGGTCATAGAAACTCATAATTACCATTTGCCTTTAATAGAAGAAATTTTTGCTTCACTGGCAGATTGCAAGGTGTTTTGTATTTTAGATCTCTCCGGGGCATACCAGCAACTATACCGGTTGCGGAATCAAGCCAGCATTTGTTGACTATTAACACATGGCTAGGTTTATTCAGATGTTTAAGATTGCCACTGGGAATTAAAATTGGACCAGCAGCTTTTCATTCTGCCATGGACCAGATTTTGAAAGGTCTGAAAAAAGTGTTTTGCTTCATTGATGACATCTTAGTTGGTGGAAAAGATTTTGAAGAGTGCAAAGAGATTTTGTTGTTGGTTTTGCAAAGATTAAGTGAGCACAATGTTCAATTCAATGAGAAGAAATGTAAATTTTTTGTAGATCGCGTGGAGTATTTAGGACATACCTTGTAAAAAGGCCAAATTAGGCCAAATCCCGAAAAAATTCGTGCCAACGCTCCAGCACCTTCAAACGTGCAGCAGTTGCAATCATTTTTGGGATTGCTTAATTATTATAGTAGGTTTTTACCAGATTTGTCTTTTCATTTGAGGGATTTATATAAATTATTAAGAAAAGATTCTATTTTTAGTTGGTCGGAGGATTGTCAAAATGCGTTTGAGGTATCAAAATCTCTTATGACTAACAATAGTTGGTTAGAGCTCTACGATCCAGCTAAACCCATAGTTTTGGCTACCGATGCTAGTCCTTATAGGGTGGGAGCAGTGTTATCGCATGTTTGCTAAGGGGTAGAGAAACCCGTTATGTTCGTGTCCAGTACGCTGTCTCCGTCAGAAAAGAATTACTCTCAGCTTCATAAAGAAGCACTGGCGATAGTTTTTGGAGTACGTCGGTTTCATAAATATTTATTTGGGAAACCTTCTACCATTTATTCTGACCACCAAGCTTTGAGAGAGATATTTAGTCCTGAAAAAAATAACTCGGGAGTTGCAGTCGCTAGACTGCAGCGCTGGGCTGTCATTCTCTCTGTTTATGAGTATACAGTGGTATATCGTAGGGGATCTTTAATGGCAAATGCTGACGCATTTTCCAGACTTCCCCTTAATGAAGGAACGGTTATTAAGATTGTCAATATGGTTCAAAATGTAAATGGTTTAGAATCGGATTTAAAATTAACACTCGAGGAGGTAGCAAGAGTATCTAAATCAGACCCTGTGTTAAAAAATATTTTTGTTTTCGTCTTTTAAAATAACTGGCCAAAAGTTGTCAAGCCTGAGGTATTACCATTTTTTCGTAAGTAGAATGAATTATCCACCGAAAATAATTGTATATTTTACGGGAGCCGAGTAATTATTTCTATAACGCACTGCAAAAAGCTGTGTTAGAGAAGGTACATAGTATGAATCATATGGGCATGGTGAAAATGAAGTGTGTATTGAGAAGTTACGTCTGGTGGAACAATATTGATAAAGATATTGAACAAACGGTCAAACAGTGTCCACAATGTCAAATGACATCAAATGTCTCCAAAGATGCAGCGTTGAGTTCTTGGAAAGAGACTTCGTTCCCATTTGAATGGATTCATTTGGATTTTTTCCATTTTTTTAAATTCACTTTTTTAATCTTAGTTGATTCATTTTCAAAGTATATGGAAGTAGTGCTTATGAAAAATACTAATACTGTATCGGTTATCCATTGTCTGTTTAATGTATTTTCTGTTTTTGGATTACCTACAGAAGTGGACCGCCATTTGGTTCGTCACAGTTTCGTAGTTTTTGTCAAAAATATAATATAAAAGTCACAAAAGCCCCAGCTTATCATCCGCAAAGTAATGGTGCTGCAGAAAGAAGTGTTCAAACGGTCAAACAAGCTTTTAAAAAATACTATTTGGAAAACAAAAACTTAGATAATCCGAATACCATTTCCAAATTTCTTTTTTATCAAAGATATATTCCGAATGTACTAACAAAGGAAAGTCCAGCATATTTGATTTTTTCTTTTAAGACAAGGACTGATTTAGATTTATTAAATAATAAGGTAGTTAAAGCTTTTCCAGATAAGGATAAAGTTGCTAAAAATAGTAATAAAGATAAAAATACTGTAAGAAAAAAATGAAATGTATAAGGTTGGAGATCAAATTCTTTATTTTAATCAATTTAAAAACAATTATACAAAATTGATTTCAGGCAAAGTGATGGAAATAGTAAGTCCTGTAACAATGTTAATTAAAGTTAATAATACTATAAAGTTTGTACATAAGGGCCAGATAAAGAAATCTAATTTATTGGATAAGTTTCATCTAGTATTAATGATTCAGTTAGTGTAAATGTTGTGAAAAGCAAAGACAATTCTCAGCCAACTGTTATTTACAAACAACGTAATCGTACAAGATGGAATTGGCCATCTAAATTAAAGCGTTCTGAAAGAATCAGACAGCTAAGTTTGTAACTGGTTTTTGAGAGAATTATCTTGTTTTTTATTTTTTTTTTGAGGAGAAATATTGTTGTATATGAACGATTTTGTTGTAGAATTAAGTATGGAATTCAAATAGATCACTGTATGTATTCATTTATTTTATATTGCAAAGTTGGGTGGACTGACTACTGAATTATTGTGCTACCAACTAATTATGTTGAAAGTAGATCTTAGCTTTTCCGGTCTCTCTGATTCCAACCAGCATAAGGTTAGCACGTAAGAATTATTTACTTGTGAATTAAATAAATAGTTTATTAGAATTATAAATTCATTGTCTTTTATTCATACGAGTAAATAAAACAGAACCAAATTAACAGTAAAAAGCGAATCAATAAATAAAGAATCACACTCATTATTTACATTAAAAGGAACAAGAAGACCTTCATTAGAATCAAATACCCGGCAAGTTAAAATCACCTACTAAAATGACATGCTCATTGATTACTATTATTATTATTATTATTATTTGGACATGTATTGCATTTTATCTAAAAATTATCTCAATCTTGAAAATGTTATAAAGCTACAGCATTTTTTACTTCTATTATTTATTTACCAAATTCATTATAAGTACCTTTTATCAAATCTAACATCACAGTAATCTGCTTATTCTTTTGTATACTTGTTTTGGTTTCATTATAACTACGTACCTTATAGCTGTTTTCATATAGATAAACAAAAAGGCTGAATTTATTGTAGTTTAATGAAAGTTAAGATGAAATTTCATCCAAATCTCAATTTGCCAAAAATAATAGAAATAAATAAATAAACAAAATATACGAGTACTTACCTCCGATACCAATACAGTATAATTTTAAGCTTTTGGATAAATTTTAAATCAAAATACATAATAGATTTATACCCTTTTTTAAAGGATCTTATCTTCTTACTCGGCTCTCTATCATGGATCCTGGATCTCGATGTAATCCACCATAATTGTGATAAACTTTTCATAGCTACTAAAACAATCGGAAAGAGTTTTCTTCTTTGTTTAACAACCAAGCAATCAATTCTTTATAAATAAAGAAATTCTAATTTTTTTTTTTTAAACTGAGGAAGAGATTTCTCAATAAATTTGCCAAAAATCCACCTTATTCATACACATAATACCAACATTCCGACAAATATAATGACTTTAATCCTTTTTGAATCCTTACTAAGTACACAAAAGCCATATCCTTTCATAGACATAGGCATAGGTATAACCTATACCGAAGGCTTTAACTCTTTATCTTATATGAAAACAACTTTCTCGATGTGGAGACATACTAGTAGAAGGAGGAATATAGGTGGTGGATATTGTGCACTTTACCAACCTGATCTTTCTCAATTGTATAGGAGCACAAAGACAAAGACCACCCCCTCCCTCCACAAAACTGTATATTGCTGTAATTTAAAGTCCGGAAAAGTTAATCAGAATCAAATATTTTTTGGAGGCAGGAAATATGCTTCCTCCCAATTTTAAAGGCGTGAGTGTGAATCTGTGAATACAGAGTCTAGGCTCATGCCGGAAATGAGAAATGTAAATCATTTTCTCTGTAGGAAGCGATTTTTGGAAAGGATGGGACGGGAAGGATACTATACCTTGTGGATAGACGCATCTCCTCGTAAAGTCGTACACTCGTTGCTTGAGTTAAGCAGAGGTATAAGTTTCGTGACCGGAAATTTTTATAACCTTCCCCACAAAAGTAAAGGTGTATTTAGTGCCTTTGGTCTACGTTACTTCACTATCAATAGTCTGATGGTATACCTTGACCTCCATCCACCACCGCTACCGACCACCCCCAATATACCAACCAATATTAAACCAATCCAATTCGAAGCACTCGCCCCCGCGTCAATTCAATACAGAGTCTATCCGATGCTGGAGCTATAGGAGTTGTCTTTGAGTCGGTCCACCGGAAGTGATGAAAATTCCCATGAGATGTGAATTGAATTGGCAAACGTTTTCAGTGTAACGAGATTCAAGTTGTCGCCTCATTCCCATAGCCTGATGGCCAGGAAGGGCCACCTCCACCCTCTCACTGAGACTCTGTGTTTCAGTTTCAGTTTCTGTTTCTATTTTTGTTTTAGCTGTGTTTTCGTTATGCCATCCCAGTAATACTGAGTTAGTAGGTATCGTATTTGTTTTAGGGAGCAGGATCAAAAACAAAAAATAAGACTCGAAGACTCTGTTGGCATGTTGAAGGGTAGCTATAACCTATACCTATGGATAAGTGTGATGCATTTTGTTATCCCAATGGGAGAATGATGCTGATTCGAAGAAAATTCAATCGGTATTGGAAACCAGAATGCGCTGCTGCATGCAAGAAGAAATATGCCTGATAAAATTTCATATACACAGACTTGAAAGGACAAGGATAGGGATAGAAAACGAGTTTCATTTTGTATCACTTTTGACAACTTATTGACATTTTAACTGCTTGAAGTTGATAAATTGTACTGCAGTTTGTTATATTCTTAAGTAAGTAAGTTGTTCTTATAGGCGTTGATAGGAAATGTTTTCCCATAAAGTTTTGGAAGGTGTTAAGGTTTTGGCATGGTCAGGAGATAATTTTGTGAGGATAGAAATAACTGATATTTAAATAGGTTTTGGCAACAAAACTTTATAAAATTGGAGTATCTATCAATTCAGATTCTTATAAAGAGTGTTTTATTTAAGAAGTATAGAACTTTGATATTGAATAAAACAGAGATGATTTTTTTAAATTGATATAAAATTCTGGAATTATAATTTAAATATGTTTGGCTCGGACGTATTACAATCTGAAGGTCCGATTATTGATGATCGGCAATAACGCGATGAATGTTGTCCTGCATGTGGTCAATTGTTTCAAGCTTATCGGTGAAGATTACAGATCCACACTATTCCCACAGAAAATAGTCAATCGGTGGCGTTAAAATATAACACGGTCTTCGAGCCAATTTACGGGTTCCTAACGTGAAACTATGTGCTGATACCAAAAAAGATATACATTATTACACAAGCTGTGTGACATGTTGCCTGGCCGCTGCATTTTGTTAAAACCACAGCTTCTGTACATCACTGTTGTTTAATAAGTGAACGAAAAAGTCAGTAAGCCCAGCTCTATTGTGGCCTCTTTGGCAGCATCGTTTTAAAGAAATACGGAACAATATTCCACCAACTCATAAAGCACAACATTCATTTGAGGATTATCATCACTACGGCAAATACGGCGTATTCGTTTATTGAAGTATCCATTAAATCAATAGTGGGCTTCATCGCTTAACAAAATTCGCTTATGAAAATTTCGAACAGAACTATGACGTTTAAATTTTTTCCATTTTTTTAATTTGACAGTTGACAACATTACTCGCACACAGGAATGGTTAAGAGTTATATGCCACTAGGCCCTGATTCTCTACGGACTGTTGCGCCACCTAATTTATTTATTTAGTTGACAAGCTGACCGCCAGTAAAAATAGTGTACCCAAACTTCAAGTCATATACCTCTAAAATGAACACCCTTTATTAAAAAAATATAATATAATCTACCTTTCAGTTAAAAGATGAATCAAGTTAAATGATGAATCAAAATTATTATATAACAAATATTATTGTCGATATCTCTTCTCGTTCTTGAGCTATGGACGACGAAAAAAACGTCGCAAACATACGGACGTACGAACGTACGTAAACACGCACGCACAGACATCTTTCTAAAAAATTTTTTATTTCGACTCTAGGGACCTTGAAACGTTAAGAAATTTCAAAATTTTCAATTCGAAAAATCAGATCCATTACAATAACTTCCTATGGGAAGTTAAACAAATAAACAGGCATATTTTAATCTTACTCCTTTTTATATTTGAATATATCCCATAAAATCAATAAAAACAAGAAAAATATCTATTTAAGAAAAATATACATTTAATCCATAAAGTTAAAATATACTATTTGACCCAAAACAACGAGCAGATTTTAATAATCCTGTTTCACGCTTGTTAATCAACAAAATGTCACGCCAATAATACAAAAAATGCATTATCACTCTTCTAGGAATTTTCCGGGGATCAAAGCACTTTTATTTTGTACGTTTTAATATCGAAATTGTTGTTATAGCTTGTTTTTAATTACATTTTTTTTTTTTTTTTTGTGAAACATAAAATACTAATCAAAACGAAAAACGTTTGTTTTTGTTCACATGATTATTCTCAGAAAAGAGTAATTTAATATTTTGTAATTTCAAGGATGAAATGCAAATATTTTAATAAATTTAATTTTTTCTTAAACAAAGAGTTAAATTGGAAAAATAAATTTATAAATGTATTTTTTTGACGACCCGTGGCGGCCATTTTGATTTGGTGACATCTGTCAAATCTTTTATATATTATTCAGTTGTTTATGCCAAACCATCATGGTAAGTTACACGATTGAACAGCACGTTCAAATGATAAAACTTTATTATCAAAATGAGTGTTCGTTAACGCAAACGTTGCGCCCATTCCGCACATTTTACGGTAGACGTGGTGGTCCTTCACAGTCAACTCTTCAACGTTTTTTGACCAAATTTGAAACGACCGGTTTAGTAAACAATCAGCCAACACCCGTACGTTCAAGGAACGTAATAGTGGCCGAGAAAATTGCCGCAGTTCGTGAAAGTGTACAACAGATCCCGAGGCAGTCTATTCCTCGCCGTGCACAAGAACTCGTCCTTTCGCAGACTTCTACGTGACGAATTTTGCGTCGGGACTTGGACAATGGACATACAATACAACAGTACAAATTGCCGTATATGGGACGTAACCAACCTACGCCAGGTTCACCAGGTGATGATAATTTATCCTCAAAAAGTTACCGTTTGATGTGGATTTTGGACCGGCAGCGCGGCGGCCGGCGGCGGCGTTATTGGTCCGTACTGTTTTGAAAACGACGCGACGTTAGTGAAGCGGTCACTGTGAACAGCGAGCGCTACATAATAATGATAACTAATTTCTTATGGCCCGAATTGAATTATATGGACCTAGACGACATGTGCTTCCGGCAGGACGGCGCGCTACGTGCCACACAGCAAAAGCCACGATTGACATTTTGCATGAACGATTTAAGAGTAAGGTTATCTCTCGCAGGGGTGATGTATATTGGCTACCATGGTCATGCCACAGGCCATCGCATAAATTCGTGATCCGTGCCACCGTAAGAAGCCGAGGCGGGCATTTGAATAATGTTATATTTCACACTTAATGGCATACATGCGCCTTTCAAATACAAAATTATTTTGTTAATACCTCACACACAGCTTGTTTTATTCCATTTCAACATCTACCCGCCCTTATTGAAAAACCCTTTATAATCAACCTGTGAATCTATTTACGACATTCTTTGATATTCGAGAGTAATTGGTAGTATTTAGCTCCTATACAATTTATCAATACTTGCCGCTTTTTGGTACCATCCGTAATGTTTTTTAGTGCAAGATAATTTTCTAACCTTTTGACGTAGTTAGGGAATGCTTCTTCGTTTTCGTTGAACTGGTCAAAGTGTAGGTTGGGCGAACTCGGAGAATTTTGTAAGTTTCGTAGGGCGTCGGTTAAGGCTTGTAAGACTTCATGTGTAACTTCGGTTATTGTAAAGATTTTCCTCAATCATATATTATAATAATCCTCATCGCCAATTTCAAACCTGCGCCTGGTATTCTCGATTTGTCTTGTCTGGTCCGGGCTGGTGTATCGTAATAAGTCGATTCTGGTGCGAAGATTAAATTTCAGCATCATATCCGCTGGACTCTTGCCTGTAGTGGAGCTTTCTGTCTTACGATATTGCATAAGAAGCCGTTGTAATTTTGTGTGAATGTCACCTGGATCATTCGTGGCAGATCTTAATTCATTTTTCAGAATTTGAACAAATCGCTCTGCTTGTCCGTTCGTTGATGGATGCGCTGGTGAAGTAAGCTTATGGCAAATGTTGTTAGACTTAAGAAATTCTTGGAACTCCCTTGACGTAAAATTAGTTCCATTATCGGACACAATAGTTTGAGGAATACCAAATCTAGCAAAAAGTTCTCTCATTGCTCGTATTGTACAAAAACTGGTGATCCGATTCATCGGGAAAACTTCCAACCACTTCGTCTTTGCATCGACCACAATAAAGAAGTATCGTTCTATGAACGGTCCCGCAAAGTCTATATGTAATCTTTGCCACGGTTGTGCAGGAACTTCCCAGGGGTGTGGTAATGCCTTTGTTGGTTCTTTTTGAACTTTCGCACAGTCCCGACAACTTTTCACTAACTCCTCAATATCGCGATCAATTCCAGTCCAATAGCAGTAGCTTCTAGCTAAGGCTTTCATTTTCACGATGCCGACGTGGGCTGTATGTAACTCATTTAGAACTCGGGTGTGTAGACTATGAGGAATTATGATTCGTAATCCACGGTAAGTACACCCTTCATTTATCATTAGTTCACTCTCCATCTGTTTTTATGGTGTGGTCTTCAAACTTGCTCCTGTCTGTAAAAGGATCCAAGGTGATGACAATTCCTTATCCTGTTTTGTTTCCTTAGCTATATCCGAATTTGTTAAAGGTAAGTATTCATTCCAAAGTTGAAATATTTCGTATGTATCATCGTCACTCCTGTAATCTTGAATTTCAATTGAATTTCTGGAAAGAAAATCAGCATTAATATTCTCTTTGGAACTCTTATATTCAATGTTGTAGTTAAATCCACTGAGAAATGGTGCATAATGCAACAATCGCTGAGCTGTAAGTAAAGGCAAGTGTTTATTTGGGTAAAATATTGCAGTTAAATTTGAAACGACCGGTTTAGTAAACAATCAGCCAACACCCGTACGTTCAAGGAACGTAATAGTGGCCGAGAAAATTGCCGCAGTTCGTGAAAGTGTACAACAGATCCCGAGGCAGTCTATTCCTCGCCGTGCACAAGAACTCGTCTCTTGGAACTCTTATATTCAATGTTGTAGTTAAATCCACTGAGAAATGGTGCATAATGCAACAATCGCTGAGCTGTAAGTAAAGGCAAGTGTTTATTTGGGTAAAATATTGCAGTTAAAGGTCGATTATCTGTAATTAGAGTAAATTCACGCCCATAGCAGTAGTTGAAAAACTTGTGTAATCCCCAGTAAATGGCTGTCGCTTCCTTGTCTAACTGGCTGTAACTAGCCTCTGCCTTCGTCAAACTTCTGGATGCAAAAGCAATCGGACGCTCCCCATCCTTTGTACGATGTGATAAAATCGCAGACAACCCAACAGAAGACGCATCAGTGGCTAAGATATAAGGAACATCTTCATTGAAAGGTACTAAAACGTTATCGCTCATCATCTCTTTTCTTATAATTTCAATTTCATGTTGACACTCATCATTCCAAACAAATTTCTGATCCTTCCTCAAAAGGTGGTAAAGCGGGTGTAGTTTAGTTGACAGGTCTGGAATAAAATTATGGTAGTAATTTACCATTCCCAAAAAATGACGTAATTTTTTTAGATCTGAAGGAGGCTGAATTTTCGAAATTGCTTCTACTTTCTCTGAAGTCTTGTGTAAACCTTCCTTGTCGATCTTGTGACCGAGGTAAGTGACACTTTTTTCAAACAATTTGCACTTCGATTTATTCAAATGCAGATTGAACTTCTGTAACTTATCAAGTAATTGCATGCATATATGAAAAAGTTCAGATATCGATCTAGCCACTACAATAATATCATCAATAAAACATGCAGTACCTTTAAGGTCATTCGTGATATTTTCATCCATAAACCTTTGCCATATGTTAGGTGCAGTTTTCAAACCAAACATTAATTTATTTACTCTGTAAAGGCCCTTTATGGTACTTATTGTCTACAAGAGTGAACTATCCTCCGTCACATTGAGGTGTATATATGCTTTGTGTATGTCAAAAGTACAATAATAATCACCATCTTTTAATTTTTGGAACAAATCTATCTTGTGAATCGGGTAACAATCGTTAACTAAGTATTTATTGAGTGTAGCTTTATAGTCAGCACATAACCGAATTGATCTGTCAGCCTTGTTGACGGGAACTACTGGAGTTCCCCAATCTGAGTGTGCAATTTTCTCAATAATACCACATTTTTCTAACCTATCTAGCTCATTTTCGATTAATGGGCGAATTGCATATGGAACTGATTTGGTTTAATAAAGGTTAGTGTAGCACCATCACGTAATTTTAACATACCTTTAATGTTTGGTATACTTCCAATTTACGTGCTGAAAATCTCTGCATATTTTTCAAATATCTGCTGCTTTCAATGAACTATATCTTTTTCCATATATACATCCACGGAATTTATACTTAATAACTTGAGCTTGTGTACCCATTCACGTCCCATGATTGAGTCGAACTTTCCTTTGACTATATATAAATCGCAATTTATAATCTGGTCATTGTACTGAACTTGTACCTCTGATTTCCCATATGCAGGGAATATTTCATGGTTGTAGGTCTTAAGCATGACTTCTGTTGGCAAGATTTTGACATTTGGCCAATGCATTTTAAAATTTTCGTAATTAATGACAGAAATCGCTGCCCCAGTATCAAATTCCATCTCGAAGGGCTTCCCATTAATTTTCAATTTCACATAGTACTTACCGCGACCACCTGTACCAACAAGTTTTTGGTGTAATTGAATAGATTGCATATCGTGTTTTACATTTTCCATCAAATTGATAACGTTGATTTCATGCATGTTATCAGCAGCACCCTGGGTAATTTCTATGGTATTCGTCTCTCTGGCTGACGATCGCGATCTCATACAAACGGAAGACACTTGGCCTCTCCTAAGGCATATAGAACAATGCAGGTTATTTTATTTGCAATTGTTTGCCATATGGTTTTGTCTGCCGCATCTGTAACAAATAGTTTTATTATTGTTTGCATTTTTGGAGCTATAATTTGTATGTAAATTTGTATTATTCTTTGATGTAGTATGGCTTTTTTTCTTCTGAGTGATTGCTTTGAATTGGAGCTGGTGAATGTTGCTGTGCATGGCGCGGCTTTCCAGTTTTGATGCCTCCATTGCCAATGCACTCTGTATGGTTTTTTCTAGAGATATATTTGTCTCTTGTAGAAGTCTCTCCTTGATGTCCGAGTCTCGGAGTCCGCGAACAAATTGAGACCTAAGATGTGTATTCAGTGTAGATTTCTTGCATGCGTCACATTCAAAGTTACAGTAGACGCTCAGTTTTTTCAAATCTGCCAAAAAATTGGCGATAGACCTCCCCCAATAAAACCTTTTATTTTATTGAACAATTAAGATGATGTTCCTATGTTTGCAAATAGAATTTCTAACTAAAATATTAATAAAACATAAACAATACATATTAAAAATTTATACGGATTCTCTGTACTTAATTTGCTTTTTTTGATAATTTAATCTTTTGTTTTGTTTTTGTGAAAAGGTGTTAATTTTAAATGAAAACTTATATTAAAAAACCCTAACTTACCAACAAAATTAAATTGCTTATAAAAGAATTTAAACTTTATAGTTATTATTTTATAAATACCAACACTGTAAGTGCCTTTTATCACATCGAATTAACTGGATTATAACGAAGAGCATATATTTGTGTCCTTTTTTCTTTTTTATTTTGTTTACAACATGAATACGAATATGAAAATATAATATTTATGTAAAAAATGATTAAAATTAAATGTGACAGGATGACATTTGTCTATATGTATATGTATAATGACCAGGACATATGAAATATACATACAGAAACGTTATGTCCAGTTTAAACGAATATTCTTTTATATGAATAATATTTATGAATGTAGGGGATGTAATATAATCCATAGATGGTAAATGCACATATGATGTGGGTTTTGCATTTAATCTGCATTTTGAATCCTGGAATCAGTATATGAATGTGCAAATCAATATTCTCATTCAGACACTTTGAATGTATAGATGTGGTATACAAAACTTATTAACTATTGAAAATAAGCAAGGAATTCTAATGTGTTTAGTTTAAGTTAGTTGAAACTAACATCGGCGTTATGTTGTTTTGCCCAAATTAAAAATGTCACAACGCCTAAAACAATTTTATTACGTGTGGTTTGTGCAATATTACTGACCCTTTGAGCGTTAAAACTTTGTTGGGTTTTATGAAATTCCAAAAAAGAGAAAAGTTCGGTCTTACTGACAAATTTTGTGCTTATTTTGGGAAAATTGCGTGGGTGTTTTTTTTACCATAGCAGTTTAAAAAAAGGTGCAAATTTTGGTTAACCCTAAATATTTCACGAACCAATAACGCTAGAGACTTGAATTTAATTTTATATTACATATTGTAACGTGATGCCAAACAAGTATATTTAAAAAAAAAACAAATAACGGTTTTTCTTATAAATCAAAAATTGAAAAAAAAATATGTGTCACCTCGAAAATTTAACGAATAAGAAATGATTTTATCTCCAAAACAATTTTGTGCAACGAAGAATAACGTTTTTGACATCTGGTAAATTTTTTTTTAAAACTTTGGGATATTGGCTTTAAACAAATTTTATCTTATGACAAATATTGTTTTCAAAATTCAGTAAAATTTGGACAAAAATCGAATTGACAATTTTCTTACAAAAAATAAAAACCTAAAAAAGCTTTACTAAAAGTTCGTAAAAATTGATTTTCGACTCAAATATCTTTTTTAAAATTAAAAATATTGGCTTGAAAATAATTTTACTCACAGAAAATATAATTTTGACATTCAGTAAATTTTTTATTAAAATAAAAAATAAATAAAATAATCCAAGTCAGTTTTTTTCATACAAAAATAAAATCTACAAAAATAGTACGCAAATTTGCTAAAAAATGCTGTTCGGTTCTCGATCTCTCGTGAACAATAGAAGTTATTGACTTTAAATTCATTTGATTTATCCAATTTGTTTTTGTTTTTTTAAGAAATACAAATTTTTAAGAAATACAAATTTTTAAGAAATTCTATTAAAATTGGTAAAAATTGGTTTTCGACTAAAAATCTCGTTAACAAAAACTGATTTTGAAATCAAACTATTTCATTATATGCAAAATATTGTTGGTAATTTTTAAATTTTTAGGAAACAAAACACGAAACCCTACAAACTTTTAAGCAAGGCAAATCGACGTACGGGATGGGAACTAATCAGTGTGGGTCGCATTTCAGCATCTTTTTTAAAATTTATTTGGGCGTTACGACATTCGCTTTGGGTTAGTGGCGACTTTTTGTTTGGGCCTTGTGACAAAAAACGTTTACACAAATTGTAAATATAAACACAGGAGCTAGAAAAGTTAAAGATTCCCTGAAGGGGAATCCTAAAAAAAGCGAACGCCGACCCCTGAGGGGTCAGCCCAACCGTCCGACTTACTGATTAAATAAAAAACAAGATTAATATTTTAAGGATCTATATTTAATTGACTGTTCTATCTCAAGTCCAATTTAACACTGAATCAATTAATTGAATCAAAGCCATATCTAAACCTAATTCATAAAACTACCTTAACCCTGGTTCCCAGATGCGTCAGCATTATTGGAGTTGCGCGTGTTGTTCAATGCGCGCGTGAAATGCATCCGGTTTAAATGCAATGAAGCAGATTTGGGCACCTGTGGGAAATTATTCGATTGTGCAGGTCATTGGCACAGGTTTCGGGTTAACGTAAGCTGCGTTGTGTTAACTCCTCCCCCCTTAAAGATCTGCGTCTCGGAGATCAAATAAACTTTAGTGTTGTGGCAGGATGTTAGATGGATCTGGCACATGTAATGGAATTTGTAGTCGAGGTGTTTCAAACTTCTTAAAGATGGTCCTCCAGATGATCAATCCAATAAAAAGGAGTAGCAAACAAATTGTTGCATCAATTATGATAGAAAAGTTCGCTCTGCCAGCTAAATTAGATAGGTGCTTTATGTTGTTCAGACTAATACCGTGTATGTATCCAATGTCAACTTCGTCTCCCATGGGAAAGATGCTTGAAAAGACTGGTGGTAGTGCTTGAAGTGCAGTGGTGAAGAAGCTGGAGAAATTCTTATTACCAATTTGGATAGTCTCGTTCGTCAGCTGGATAATATAGCTTCCTGCTAAGTGTTGAGATGAGTCCTTAGACAAAAGCGTTCCATTGAAATTAGTAGCAAAGATTGTCCCTTCCTTAATAAGTTCAATGACTTCTTCCGTTGTTGATCTGAATGTACAAGAAGCATTTCCGCCTTTCAGTAGTCGAGGTAGACAGCTTTCCTCGGGTAATTTTAACAGATTCTTTTGTTCACATACTAACGAGTTGGCAATGGTAAGGCATTTGCTTGTTAAGCCGTAGGTTTCTTCATGATTTACTAACATCTGTTGGAAAGGTAAGTCAACACGTTTTCCTAAATTAATAGTTGACATTGTCCACAAAAGGTTGTACTCCAAATCCCGCACCTTGGGCATAGAAAGGATGTACAGCAGCATAGAGTTGTTAGAGAACACAGATGGAGTAGCGTATTCGAGGGCTTCTATCACATTAGCATACGGTAAGTTTTCGATCTCTCCTACAAGCCTATTGATTTCCTCTGTATCCAGTATGTTTGTGTTGACCAATCTGCTCTTTGCCATCTGGCAGGCGGGAACAATTTCGTTGATAGCTTCCTTCAGGACGAGTACTTCGTTTAACATGTATTGCTCGATTGCCCCAGAGGCAACGTCCTTGAGACCATTGTTGAATTTATCTATTTTATATTTTTTGAGTTATTTCCTTGGTGACTCCGAATAGCTTTGTATTAATTTTATATTGTTGGTTATTGTTCACGACTATCTCTTGCTCATTTTGAATAATTTTGTCCCAATCGGCAGCATCAGGGTTACCTGCTACCCATTTCCATGCACTTCCTATCCAATTGATTGCTCTTTTTTCGCGTGACTGTTTTGCTTTCAAGAGACCGATGCGGTCACTGACTTGTTGCAGATGGTAATCGATGATAAGTTTTTTGTCGGCTTCTTTGAATTTATCGCTTATGATTTTCCTAAACTCTTGAATCTTATGTTCGAATGCTGCTAAGTCGATGACATGGACCAGTTTGAAGTTGCCGTCGATGATGTAACCTCTCCCCTCCTTCAGTGATACCAATGGTGATTTGTATTCAAAGACGCTAAGGCCGATTGCAACCGCCAGGAGAAACAGCAGGGTTAATCTTGTCAAAAATTTGGTTAGAAATTTTATTTAAAAAGATATTTAAATGGCTTTTGATTCTATAAAAATTATCTTATTTTCTATGGATTTTACATTTATATTAAACATTTTATCTTAATTTAGAATCTTGTGTTTCTTGTTACTAATAAAATATATTTGTTCATACTTTTTTTGTTTTTTTTTTTTTGTTATACATATGTGTATGTATTTATGTCTTTTTTTTTTTTTTTTTTTTTTTTATTTGTATGCTTAGATAAGGAAACAATTATATTTTCCTTTTGTCAAAAATATATAAAAAGAGATTTATCTTTTTTGCTTTTTTTTTTTTATTTATTGTTTTTGTTTTACCTCTTCTCTTTTTTACTTCTTTTTTTTATATTTATGTATATACATATTCTTAATTTAAATTTTACTTTTTCAAACGAAGATATGTTATATACATTTTTAAAATAGGTGTGTACTGTATATTCTTGTCAAAGTGCATTTTAATGCTTTTTTTTTTTTTTTTTTTTTTAATATTTTAATTTTTTAGTTACTAAGGCGTACCCATTCAAAGTTAACAAACCCATCCCTTCCTATTCTTTGTTCTCAATTACCTTGGCGTGCCTATGTTTTTTATATGTGTCTTATGAATTTCCCTCCCTGTATCAGTCGTTACTGTCACCCGGTTATTCCTAGCTACAACATTCCTTCGGAATAAAGGTTTATTTTTCCCTTTAATTCCTTTTGATGCTGTATAGATAACGTCTCCTTTTTTATAGTCTTTGGGGGAAGTTCTTTTTTTGTTCCTATGGTTTAAAAATTCTCTCTGTTTTCTTTTTATCTCAGCTTTGAGGTCATGGTTAATCTTTTTCCTGAAGTCTGTTAAATTTTGGTAGTTGATTCTAGGAGACCTATCGAAGAATACATCGGATGGTTTTAGTTTGGTAACTGAGTGAAAACTATTATTGTACCGATCTACCGCAATGTTCAAAAGTTCCTTCAATCGCAAATCTTTGTATTCTGTTTTAAGCCATCGATAAATTTCAATTATAGTGGAGTGAAATCTTTCAACCTGCCCATTTACTTCAGAACGATGAACAGGAGTTCTGTATAATTCCACGCCTAACATTTCAATAAAATTTGCGATAATTGGACTGACGAAACTAGACTCGTTGTCGGTTACGAGAATCTTGGGAACTGTAAAGTAATGAAGCACTTTTATTATTTTGTCTCTCAGATGTAAGACAGATCTGTTTTTAATGTGAAAAACTTTTCCAAACTTAGAGAATTTGTCTAGACAGGTGATAAATTTTTCATTTTGGATTTCTAATATATCGAGATGAAGTATCTCACAGGGGTAGCTGGGAATGGGGGTTGGTTGAAAGTCAGGACGGATAGGGTGTCTGTCATACTTATTTGCATTGCAGACTCCACATCCTCTTACATACTTTGTAATAAGGCTAGTCATGTGTGGAGAATAGTATTTTTCTAGTAGTTGCTCCTTGTTCTCGCGAGCATTTCTGTGAGCTCTTTTATGTTCTCTCATGATTAACTCACATTTGCGGTTCTCATTGCCCACGTCTTCGACCAATCTCTGAGTGATTCTAATTTTATATGCCGAAAAATGTTCAACAAAAACACTTTGAAGAATGCCTAAATAACACTCGGGTATCTTAATACCATTAACTATTTTGGGATTAAGTTTTGACTTTAAAGTTTCTACAAGGAATTGCTTGTTTGGTTTATCAATTGCAATGTAGTGACGGTGATATCCCGGGTGTGGTTCTTCAAATACTTCAAGGCCTTTTCCGTCTTTGATACATATCTGATTTCGGAAAACGTTGAGGGGTGCCTCTACGTGCGGAATAAGATCAGTGCTGTCTACTTCTGCACTGTGGACAGTTTCACTGGCATTGTCCGTAGACTGACTCTCCTCATTCGCTGTTTGAGTTGAGGAACCGGATTCACTGGCTGTCGCTGTTGTTGAAGCGTCTGTTGCAAGTCGTGAACTTGATGGAAGCTCAGCCAATGCTGAAGAGGTCAAGTGATTGACTTGCGTTTTTAATCTAGATAGAGCGTCTGCTACCAGATTTGATTTACCAGGTTTGTAAATCAGTTCGCAGCTATACTCTTCTATCCTTGCTTTCCAACGCTTGAGCTTAGCATTGAAATTCCGGTTTCCCAGCGCAAATGTTAAGGGCTGGTGGTCTGTGTAGACTCTGATTTTTTTCGCTCCATAAAGGTAGGACCGCAAGTTATCCAGTGCCCATACGATTGCGAGCATTTCTTTTTCGTTGGTCGCATAGTTTTCCTCGGTCTTATTGAGGGATCATGATATGTATGCGATAGGTTTGTCTTTAGTCGGTTCACCCTGAGATAAAACAGCTCCAATAGCGTAGTTGGAGGCGTCGGTGGTGAGGTTAAAAGGTTTTTCAAAATCCGGGAATGCCAAAATCTCGGACGACGTGAGAAGCAGTTTCAAATCGTTAAATGCTTTCAAAGCTTCACTATCTAGTTCAATATTCACTTTCCTAGATTGGTTGGCTCTTATCTGTGCATTTTCTCCCCTTGTAAGGTTTGTGAGGGGTTTAGCGACTTTCGCATAATCTTGGATAAATTTGCGATAGTATGACGTCAGACCCAAGAAGCTCTTAAGTTCTTTTAAATTGACAGGTGGTAGAAGATTTTGGATGGCAGTAACCTTTTTAGGATCAGCTCGAATTCCTTCTGGGGTTATTATATACCCCAAAAATTCGACTTCCCTCTTCATAAATTGAGTTTTCTCGAGGTTCACTTTGAGATTAGAGCTCTTTAATCTAGTGAAAATGATTTCCACATTTTTCAGATGTTCTTCAAGTGTTTTACTAAAAACTATGATGTCATCAATGTAGACATAACATAGTTTTCCTATATACTCCTTTAGTACGTCGTCGATCATCCTTTGGAAGATGGAGGGAGCATTTTTCAGACCAAACGGTAATCTTAGAAACTCATATTTCCCGTTCATAGTCGAAAATGCAGTCTTTTGTACATCAGAGTCCTTCATTCTAATTTGATGGAACCCAGATGTAAGATCGATCGTAGTGAAATAATTTGCCTGACCAAGGCTGGCGAGAGTTGAATTGATGTCGGGTATGGGATAAGCGTCTGAAATGGTTACATGATTGAGACGCTTGTAATCAATGACCATACGAAATTGTTTTTCTCCGTTAGGTTTGGGTTTCTTTGATACTACCCAAATAGGAGAATTGTAAGGGCTCTTCGAATGTCGTATTATGCCTCCGGCTAATAGGTCGCTTATCTCTTTCTCAACCACCTCTCTCATGTTCGATGGGTATGGATAAATTTTGGTATAGATGGGCTCATCGGTACTAGTCCTAATTTCGGCCCTCACATCTGTCTTGATTGGTATGTCATCGGTTATGGGACCAAAAAGATCTCCAAATTGTTTTATGATATCTTGTAGTTTAATTCTGATGGACATGGGAATCCCATGTTCGAAAAGAATATTCACTTGTCCTGATAGTTTATTCTTCAATGGGAGTTCCACATCCGGTTTGATTGATATGATATTTTTCTTTCTATCGATAACGGCCTCGATTTCCTTTAGAGTATCGTCACCGATTATACCGTCGAAATATTCTAGGCCGGGCAAAACGTAAAATTTTAAAACTGAAGGGTTTCCGACATTGTTGAAAAATTTACCAGAGAGACTTTTTGTTATAATAATTCTTCCGCTTGCTGAATGAACGGAAAAAGGGTTTTTGAGTACTGTGGCGCCTTTCGCAATAGATGGACTGATAAAGTTCTTGTTGGCGCCGGTGTCGACAAGAAATTTAAGAACAGTACCGTCTTTCTTCACGTACTCTAAATATGGTACGCTGGAGAAGCGTCCGTCATAAAATTTACCTGGTCTTCGAAGTCTTCAAATTCCCTAGGCTCGCTGGGTGAAGCATCTTCGCAGGTTTCTGTATGATACAACCTTTGCTGCTTCTGAGGGAATTGTTCAGAAAGAGCCTTTCTCTTGAAAGGGTTTTCAGTCTTTGGCCGGTTCATATAGTTAACCTGGCGTGATTGTACTGATCGATCGACATCCATTTTTTCCTGTGGTTTTGGTGCAGTGGGTCTTGGAGGCGGACTTTGATTTCTTGTTTGAAGGTTGTTTTTCGGAGAATAGTGAAATTGGTCATACCTGGGCGTGAATGGCTTCTGTTTTTTATGAGTAAAAGGAGACCTAGTGTCATATTTAAAATGCTGGTTAATTGGTGACGTAATGGTGTTAGAAACGTTGTTCGGGTGAATATTGTGACTTCGAAAATTTAGGTTTTGCATCTCTAAACATGCCGTGTAGGCTTCGGGGAGATTCTTGGGTTTTTGAACGATCAACATGCGAGATAACTCGCCATTCAACCCGCGAATGAACACATCTAGTGCGCGATTACGATATGTTCCTATTAGCGCGTTCACTGTCTCTTCCGTGTAGGACTCTGTTTTCACTTTATTAATAATGAGGGATAGTTGGTGATTTACCGTGGCATAAAACTCGTCCAACTTTGATCCTCTTTGGGTCAGTTGGTTGAGTTGATGTTCCAGCGTTCGGATATCCCTTTTATCTGCGTAGTGCAGCGAAAGGCATTTTTTTATTGAAAGCCAATCATTGTCGAATAAGTTGTAACTCACGAGGGCAGCGTCGGCACTGCCCCTGATCTTTTGGCGGACATGTTGCAAAATGGCCCTGTAAATAGGTTTATTTTTCACGATATCGAAGTCCTTTAAGATGCTTTCCACATTATGTACCCAGGAAACATACTGGGTAGGGCTTCCGTCAAAGACTTGAAGCTCCTTTACACAATCTGGAAGTCTACTTATTTCCTTTAGTTCGGACTCGTTGCGCGGTCCGCATAACGGAATAACCTCCACGATCTCATTACTCACGCGTTTATCTTCTAAATTTTTTATTCGCGCTTCAAAGCCCTTTAACTGCACCAAAATAGCGTTAATCGCTCCGGTCATTTCGGTGATTGAATTATTCAATTGTTCCATTTTTATAAATTTAAAGAAGGCGGAAGGTAAAAAAGAATCGGGTGGGTTTGTAAACTGTTTATATATATTTGTTTTAATTTATTTATTCAAAATTAGATTTGGATACACCTTACCTGTATATTTTTTCAGAATACCTTTCTTGGTATATTTCTTTTTTTTTGAAATTTCTTTTTTTTCTTTCACAATTTTTTCTATTATTTTTTATGAAATAAATTCTATTCCTTTTATTCACTTTAATTTTTTCTTTTTTTTTTTTATTTTTACACTTTTACCTTTTATGTATATTCTTTTTTTTACAAATTTTTTTCTTTTTTTTCAAATTTTTTTTTTATTTTTTTTTTAATTTCTATTTCCTTTTTTTTATTTAATTTTTTCTTTCTATTTTTTTTTTTTTATTTTTACACTATTACTTTTTAGGTATATTCCTTTTTTTTACAACTTGTTTCCTTTTTTTCACAATTTTTTTTATTACTTTTACACTATTGCCTTTTCTTTCTACTTATTAATTTTTTCCTATTTTGCTTTTTCTTTTCCTTTTTATTTTCCAATAACTTTTGCACTCTTTTTTCCTTTTATAAAGAGATGTCACTTTTTATTTTCCCAATTCTTTTTTATTCGTTTTTCAAAAAAAAAATATATTTTTTTCTTTCTCTTTTTTTTATTTTAAAATGCTTACTTTTTTTCAAAAAACATCACAAAACGTTTCTTCTTTTTTCTTTCTGAAAGAGGAAATAAAAGGGAAAAAAAAAGTTATTTATTATACGTCGCGTTAAAAAGGATCAGGATTAGGAAGGCTCGTGTTAATCCCTTTTAGTTGCAAGCTTTAATATTCGCAAGCAACCTACTCGCGGCACGAAATCGCTTCACACGTAAGTTCTTTAGTCCTTTTTCGATCTCCGCCATGTTCCCATGGGTATGGTGGAAGTGGTAAGTAGCAGACATACTTTTCGCTTTCATTATTAAAATAGTGAACCATGTTCTCATGGGTACGGTCACTTTCATTCATTTTGGAATGTATTAATTAATGTATGTAGCGCTGCTTCTTCCACTATCGAAGGACGAAAAGAACGAACACTTATCCTGTCCCTGCTCGGGCGCCAGTTAAAGATTCCCTGAAGGGGAATCCTAAAAAAAGCGAACGCCGACCCCTGAGGGGTCAGCCCAACCGTCCGACTTACTGATTAAATAATAAACAAGATTAATATTTTAAGGATCTATATTTAATTGACTGTTCTATCTCAAGTCCAATTTAACACTGAATCAATTAATTGAATCAAAGCCATATCTAAACCTAATTCATAAAACTACCTTAACCCTGGTTCCCAGATGCGTCAGCATTATTGGAGTTGCGCGTGTTTTTCAATGCGCGCGTGAAATGCATCCGGTTTAAATGCAATGAAGCAGATTTGGGCACCTGTGGGAAATTATTCGATTGTGCAGGTCATTGGCACAGGTTTCGGGTTAACTTAAGCTGCGTTGTGTTAACTGAAATTACACAATTTATTTGTTTATATCCACATTTAAACTATATACAATAACATATGAAAAAGAGTTCTTTTATCCGCATATGAATTTTAAAGTTGTGTACTGTGCAAAAAAAGGGGGTGTAAGGACTTGAACCTGAACATTATCTACAAAATAAAGATATATCTATGAAATTTTCCAGAATGTGCTTAATCTATAATGTATAGTGTCCTTTGGCATGACATCAATAGGAATAGACTCTCACGCTTTATTCATTGAATATCATAATTCAGCCTTAGAGGTTTATTTTTTTTTGCCCAGAGCCCTCTTCACACAACTCCACGAGTTCTCTCATATATTTAGATCTGGAGACTGAGCTGGCCACCTTGTAACATCGATCTCTTTTCTCATAAAACCCGTCTTTGTTGTCTTCGGTGTATGTTTAGCGGATGATTATTTTGTTTCAATGACAACCTATGGGGCATTTCTTATTTAGCATACGACAGCATTACATTATTGAGAATATTTACATATATACCCTTCGAGTTCAGAATGTCCTTTGTCCAGAATATTAGTCCAACACTAAACCAGTAAATGCATCACATTACCACCGCCATGTTTGATGGTCTCAACTTTTTAAGACGAATGATGGAATATGCAAAGTTGTTCAATCGCTGTCTACGTCAAAAAACAACAAGCAATGAACATTTCCTCGGCCTTCTACAGGAAAGATTGTTTTTCGGAAACCTTCTCGTAATTGTCGGAGGTGTTTGAATCCAAGCTTAGGTGTTTCTTATTTGGGTTGATCGAATGAACGGGTTGGCCTAAGTAGCCCTTTGTTATCTGTCGATCAGTGGTTATCACAGTTTTTCTTGATTTTTATAGGGTTTCTGGGCGATTGGTCCATTTTAAGGCATACGTGAACATTTTTTTAGACCAACTATACTGTCTCGCGACTGTAATATAAGTCTTTCCTTTACCTTAAAGTTTTTTGATAATTTATCTCATCTGATAAGAACAATATCGATACAACCCATTTTTACTTGTTCTGTACAAATTTAAAAATAGTTAAAATAATTAGTATTAATATACATAATAAATAATAAAGAAGGCAAGAGAACCATTATAATGGATTTTTAAGAACAGTTCAAAACAAGCATTTTTTACTATAGGAGGTAGGGTCTATCTCAACCCGTTTAGGCGGAAGGGGCAATTTTAAAAATATATTAGTTAAAATGGAAACAAATTGTTAAAAAATAATCGTAATACTTACAATTATAAATATCATACATTTTTTAAAGCCAACATTCTGTTCTATTAGCCAGTTTTTAAATCATGTCAAAACTACATAAGTAAAGTTGTTGAAAAATTTAATTTTAAACTTAAAATTTGAGTTTGGGTATAAGATGTATACTACTTAGTTGTTAGTGTTACCAATATTTTTTAATTATTTTTTTTATAGGGTGTCCCAAAATTAACGCAAGAAATCTTGCGTTAATTTTGGGACACCCTATATATATTTAACGTTCACATTTTTTAATTGCCCTACCGCCCAAACGGGGGGAGATAGACCTCCCCTTCCATAGTAAAAAATGTTTGTTGTTTTGTTGTTCTAACTTTTCTATACAAAACCGTCATTAAACTTTGTCGCCTTAGATATCGTACTCTCCGCATAAAGAAAGTTTTTAAATACCAAAGGAGGCCTGAAGATTTCAAGGAAGGTCATGAAATACCAAAAGAGGTTTTGAAATTTGAAAGTAGGTCCTGAAATATCAAGAGATGTCTTGAGATTCAAAGGGCGTTCTGGAGATCTCAAGGGAGATTTTAAAATATCAATTGAAGTCTGAAAAATTCAAGGGTGGTATTGAAATTTCAATGAAGGTCGTGAAATTATAACTAAAGTCTTGAAATAACGAGAGAGTTCTTAAAAATATTTGTATGTTATTCAAATTCTTGATTTCTTAAGTGAGAAATTTTTCAAAAAAGCAAAGTATTCGATGAGGCGTTGTAAGTACACCTTAAGTATTTTTCAAATAAAATAAATTCTTATCATTTCAGAAAAGGCATAAAAAACATGGAATTAGTTAGAGAATGTGGAACAATGTCAAACTATGAGAAAAATATATTTTTTAGAACTCTGTACACCTTATAAAATAATTTAAAAAAAAACTTCAATACTTTTTTCTAATTTAAAACTAATTCAATATCTTAATTTTTTGTATGGCCTTACTCAGACCAATATGGCGAACGTCAATAACAATGATAGAATAGGCCTTAGATTTATTAGTAAGTATAATCAAAAGACCCAGAGTGTACTTATTAAAATTTCCATGATTCAACGGTTTTACAACTGTCCTTTTTTTCTGTTCTCTTTTTTTTTGTATATTCTAGCCAGCTTTCGATTATTGCTCATTTAATGTCGTTTCGGGTTGGTTTTCATTTTAAAACTTCAACTGACTTGCATTTGACTTATTGACATAAAAATGAACAAACTTTCAATAAAAGCTTATATTGTTTGCATTCAAGTCCAGCACCTATATATAAATATGTTATGCATCTATCATGGCTTTGTATGAAATTGAAGGTACACATACATATACAAAAGAGGTAGTATGTAATTATTATTAGTGTTAGTATAAAGGTTAAGATAAACTTGCACTGCAATGAATACTTTAAAATATTACAATGAATATTGAATGTAGTTTTCAGTTGATATACAATTTGAAATATAAAAAAGAGGCTGGGATGTGACCCACACTGATAACTTCCCATCCCGTCTGTCGATTTGTCTTGCTTAAAAGTTTGTCTATATGTTTCAATTTTTACCAAATTTGCGTACTATTTTTTGTAGATTTTATTTTTTTATGAAAAAACGGAATGTTGGATTTTTTAATCGAATGATATATGAATATCGAAAACAATATTTTCTCTGAAATAAAATAAGTTTGAAGCCAATACTTGTAATTTTTGAAAAGGTATTTGAGTCGAAAATAAATGTTTACCAAGTATTAGTATTGTTTTTTTTTTTTAGGTTTTTATTTTTTGTAAAAAAAACTGTCAATTCGATTTTTCACAAAATATTTGCTAATGTTGAAAACAATATTTCTTATAAGTTAAAAAAAAGTTAGAAGTCCTTATCTCAAATTTTAGAAAAGATATTTGAGTCAAAAATCAATTTTTACCAACTTTTGTTAAATTTTTCTAGGTTTTTAATTTTTTGTACAAAAGCTGTCAATTCGATGTTTTTCAAAATTTAACTGAATGTTGACAACAATATTTTTTGAAAGACTAAAGTAGTTTTAAGCCAATATCTCCAATATATTTGAGTCGAAAATCAATTCTTACCACCTTTTATAATTTTTTTTTTAGGTTTTTATTTTTTATAAAAAAAACTGTTACTTCGATTTTTCTCAAAATTTCCTAATGTTGAAAACAATATTTCTTATAAGTTAAAATTAGTTAGAAGCGATTATCTCAAAGTTTTGAAAAGATATTTGAGTCGAAAATCAATTTTTAACAACTTTTAATAATTTTTTTTTAGTTTTTATATTTTTTTTTTTTAACTGTTAATTCGATTTTTCTCAAAATTTTTTCTAATGTTAAAAACAATATTTCTTATAAGCTAAAATTAATTAGAAGCCATTATCTCAAAGTTTTGAAATGATATTTAAGTCGAAAATCAATTTTTAACAACTTTTATTAATTTTTTTTAGGTTTTTATTTTTTTTTTTTTTAACTGTCAATTCGATTTTTCTCAACATTTTTCAGAATGTTGAAAACAATATTTCTTATAAGATAAAAAAGTTTGAAGCCTTAATCTCAAGTTTTTGAAAGAATATTTGCGTCGAAATTCAATTTTTACCAACTATGAGTACATTTTTTTTTAGGATTTTATTTTTTATAAAAAAAACTGTCAATTCGATTTTTTTCAAAATTTTATCAGATCTCAAAAACATTATTCTTCGTTGCACAAAATTGTTTTGGAGATGAAATCATATTTGGGTCGTAAAATTTTCGAGGTGACAAATTTTTTTTTTCAGTTTTTTTGATTTATAAAAAAACCGTTAATTGTATTTTTTTCCAAAAATATAATTGTATTGTATTACGTTACAATATATATTATAAAAATTAATTCAAGTCTCTGGCATCATTGGTTCATGAGATATTTAGGTTTAACCAAAATGTTCACCTTTTTTTTAAACTGGTATGGTAAAAAAACCACCCACGCAATTTTCTTGAGAGCCCTTTCTGCATCTTTCTGCCTTATTATCTGTATAACAAAATTTATCTAAAGTCGATATCTCTTCTGGTTCTTGAGCTATGGAGGGCGAAAAAGACGTCGCGAACGTACAGACGTACGAACGTACGTACACACGCACGCACAGACATCTTTCAAAAAATCTTTTATTTCGACTCTAGGGACCTTGAAACGTCGAGAAATGTCAAAATTTTTAATTTGACAAATCGGACCCATTACAATAACTTCCTATGGGAAGTTACCAATTGCTAGTCACTTGAATTAATTGATTTATTACATACATACAGGGGGCAGCATGCCCCCCCATAAGCACCCACTGTTGCATACACCCAAATTAGCTCCTAGTATTATTACTATCAAAATAAAACCACTCAAGCAGAAAAAAATACTTAAATAAAATTAGTTATTATGGTTATTTTCAATTTTCTCAAAAACTAAAAGACATGAAATCATCTAGTTTTCAGTTTTTGATTGAAAATTAATAATAATAACAAATTATTAAAAAAAAATATTTATAAGTTTATGGTTTTGAAAAATTGAAATTGAAAATTTTGTTTAAACTTTTTTTTTTACTCAAATTTTGAGTTTAAAATTAAATTTTTCAAAAACTATGCATAGTTTTGACTTGATTTTAAAAACTGGATAATAGAACACAATGTTGGCAAAAAAGGTATAATACTTAATTGTAAGTATTACCGTTATTTGTTTAACTATTTTTTTTTACATTTTAAGTAATAATTTTTTTAAATTGCCCATCCCGCCTAAACGGGGGGTAATAGACCCCCCCTTTCATAATACAAAATTCTTGTTTTTAACTGTTCTTGAAAAATCCTTTATAATATCTTGTCGCCTGAGTTATCGTGTTCTTGCCGCTTAAATTGTTTGACGTTGTAATAATAAGCATCACAATTTAGATACATTTAATGCTGAAATCAATATCGGAAACTTCTAACTCTATTGAAGATTTTCATAATTTAATAAAAATATTGTTTTAAAGGAATACATTTTATTTATAAAAAATTGAATTTAATTACAAATTAAATATAAGTATTTTTCTAAATATAAGACGTATTTTTCAATTTTCTATATATTAAACGTTTAAGTGACCAACACAAATTTCAATTATATGTGGTTTAAATTCACCGCCCAAAGACGCACCGTTCATATCTACGTTGCAGGTTCATTAATACTCTAGAATTGTTTCTTACCTCTGATCCAAATTAATAGGCGATCTGTGTATTATCGCCTCTAGGCAAATCAGACCATTGTGTCATATCTGCTAATTTCTCATGCCAAAAGACCCCAGTTAATGTAAAAACCCCTACGAGAACCGTTTGCAAATATTAGAAAGCCAACTGGGACGGTCTCATTGACTTCTTGAGGAACTTTAACTAGTCACTATGATTCCTCATTAATGACGTGGATTCCAGCGCAGATATGATTACAAACTTAATTCTTTGGGGAATTAGAAATTTTATGCTTCACAGGGTAAAATCAACCAAACCCAAAGAAAACTCATGGTTTTATTCGAGATGAAAAGAGGTTGTTGGATCAAAGAACTAAGTTTCCGGATTTACAAAGCCAACCCTACTGAGGAAAAGCGGAATAAGTTCAAACAAGCTAGAAGGACCTGTAACAGACCATTTCGACACATTAAATTTTTGCATGACCAGAAATTACGGCAAAAAATACTAAAATATCCAAAGATAGTAAACATTTCTAGTCATTTGTAAAAAATGTCCGCAACACCACGTTACCGTACGTTCGTTTCCAATGACACTCCTTTTGTAAGCTCGATTGATAAAAACAATTTGCTTGCAGCACAGTTTGTTGTTATTTCGATGCTGCCAACGAGTGACGTGACTCCTTCTGTACTCGAAAGCGAAAACGATTCTATGAGACGAATCAAAAATTATCTTCTTAAACTTGTGAGTTACTAAAATGTAATTTACATTAAACAAAATCGTTTAAATTGAATTGGCAATGAATTTACAAAACAACAAATACTTTCATTCAGCTCAAAATTTGATAACTTTAACATTTAAATTTTTAAATTTTTGAGGAACTCTTATTCAACTACTTTAAGGGTGAGCCAACAGTAACTTCGACACTCACATTTGTTTGAAGCTCAAAGTCAGTCAGAATGAAAAAAAATCTTGACCCATTTGTTTACAATTTTCGAATTTGAGAACCATGAGAAAGTCATCTTTTGAGGAATTTACAAATTCTTCAAATGCAGAACTTGTGAAAAAACTTTTCTAGGAGCTTATACTTAGACCTCTATAAATAAATTGGGTAGCGCAATAGTCCGTTGAGAACTAGGGCCTAGTGACTTACAACTCTCAACCATTCCTATGTGCTAGTACTGTTGTCAGGGATAGAGGGGACCTACAATTTTCAGCCCAATCCGAACGGCCAATTTGAGAAAGCATTTTTCATGACAAGAATTACTCTTGGAGAATTTGTCAATTCCTTGCAAGAGGCAGTACCCGTGAAAAAAACTTTAGCTGGCATAGGTAGGGATCGAACTCAAGACCTCTGGTATGATAGTCCAACGCACTAACCATCATGCCACGGGTACTACTTAGACCTCTGGCATTAAAAAATATCGAACGCTCTAACCCTCAAGCAAGAGATTATACGTAATTCACGCTTAAACATCTTCTTGTGGAAATATTTGAAATTTATTTTGAAAAAAGGATATTTTAAAGACAAGTTTCTTGAAGTTCACGCAAAAAGCGCATGAGTATGTGATGCTCGTGCGCAACACTAATAGTACCCTTCATCGCCCGGTGCGAAAATATCAACTTGCAATACCTAATGTTAAATATATAAAAAGAAAAACAATATTTTAATAACATTTCTTACTTTTGCGGAAACTTTGTGGGCGAATAAAAAAAAAGTAGTCTGAAAAATCAAAGGTCAGTCTTGATACATTTGTGTATAGTTTATTAAAATCCAACACATTTAATAGCACACGAATTGTCTGTTAAATAATCACTTCCGAATACGTTTCGTCTTATCTCTCTCAAGATTGTAAATTGCCCTAGAAAATGTATGATATCCTAAATTTGTCTTCGGTTACAAAGATCACTTAAGACTGGTAAATCGCTTTTATATGATACCTAATTTAGATCCAATATTTTCCCTCGTAGTCGAAATATCAGTGAGATTTTGGCTCTGTCGTTTCATCTTGAAAATAATTATGGTTGTTAAGAGAATAATCAAGACGATTATATATTATATATATTCTTCGTATTTAGATCTTTATACCTATAAGGTCTGCTTTTCTGATCAACTCATACAGCAATGACTTCCAAGTACTTGGTTCCTAGCTTATGCCATTCCTCAAAACATCCATTTTTATTGTGTAGAATATGCGTCGCGATTCTTCTTTTAGGAACACGGTGACCTAGCACGTGTATCACACTAAGAATATAATCGATTTGAAATTTAAGTGTCTTGATGAACAGTGGCGACATCCTAGTTTCCAACATTATCATACAGTTTTGCGAGTTTGGCGGAAGATGAAAAGTTCTTTTGATGAAGGACCTTAAAAGTTTTTCAACTCCTTCGTATTCTTTTTCTCCCATTTCTGTGCAGAGAGAATAAATTCCACAATGGCTTTAAAAACAAGATAGTTGCAGCTGTGGCTTATTTGGCTGTTATTGAAGCAATTTTTAAAAGTTCCATTTATAGCAATTTTTTCTATAAATGGTTAGTTTTTCACTCAAATGCTTATCCATTTTCATATTTCGCGTGGTCCGCATTCCTCGTACTACTCGTTTAAAACTTCAACAGGACATCTATCATAACACAATTTCTCGTTCGCCCCCGTTTTATCCGCCTCCCTTCTTTATTATAATGACTTTGGATTTGTCCAGATTGACCACAAGGTTTCACAGATCGCAATATTCTTTTAACTTGTAAATCATAAGTTGTAGAGTTTTCGGATAATAGCCATCATCACTACATCATCTGCAAACAGCAGAACTTTGATTTGCAGTACTCCATATTTAATACCACCAGGCAAACAGTTCACTAAGTCATTTATATAAAGAACAAAAAGATCTCGACTAAAGCAATATTCACATGAGCACGACCAACGACCAACGAATGAACGAATATTCGTCGATTTTGACATTTCTTTCACATGAGAGTTTTTAATTCGTCGCGAATGAAGTTTGACATTCACCACCGAAACCAAAACAAGAACGATTTTTTTAGGTTAAGTACGCGCGATTTTTTTATTCGTTGCAGTGTGGATGGTATGTGGAACGCGAATAAAGTTTGACAGTTCGTATCAACTAGAATTTTGTTCGCGACGAATAAATTTGTTTTCTTAAATTTATTAATATATGATATTGAAAAGTAAAAGTATGAATCATAAATCAAATAGAAACTATATTGCTGTCGTTTTGTTCAGAATTTGTGTGGAAATATGTCTTCAAACGTATATAAACTCACATTTTGTAATTCATTTGTCGTTCGTTGGTCGCGCTCATGTGAATGATGCTTAAGAGTGCAGCCTTTTCGGACATTGGATTGAGTTGCTAACCACTCCGATATATTTTTTCCATTCCAAAGTGCTGACTTTGAGTCATACCAAATCCATATATCTTGTAAATAATACCGCATCACGATCCACGGTTTCAAAAGCAGCTCTGAATACTACAAAAAAAACCTACAATTTTGTATTTCTTGCTAGAAATGACTCAGCAATACTTTTGAGCACAAATACATGATCAATGGTGGAATGCCCAAATCTAAAACCAACTTGAAACTAACTTAAGAGATTTTCGAAGCTACCCAGACTTTAAGTTTCTGGAGTGCAGCAGTGCAAATTTTATATGTGGTATTGAGGAGTAGTATTACCTTTTTTATGCCTGGGTAAAATTTAGTACTTCCTTAAACTTATCTGGTAATGGGTGATTTTTTTGAGGTTAGGATTTTCATGCATTAGTATTTGACAGATCACGCGGGATTTCAGACATGGTGTCAAAGAGAAAGATGCTCAGTATGCTTTGACATTTCATCATGAATAGACTTACTAACGAGCAATGCTTGCAAATCATTGAATTTTATTACCAAAATCAGTGTTCGGTTCGAAATGTGTCTATCGACAAATTTTGTTCAGCGATGAGGCTCGCGATTCTATGGCGATTTTGAGGGAAAACTTCGGAGAACAATTCATCTCAAGGAATGGACCGGTAAGTTGGCCAAGATCATGCGATTTGACGCCTTTAGACTATTTTTTGTGGGGCTACGTCAAGTCTAAAGTCTACACAAATAAGCCAGCAACTATTCCAGCTTTGGAAGACAACATTTCCGAAGAAAATCGGGCTATTCCGGCCGAAATGGACTTTCCGAATGGACTACCTAAGACGCAGCCGCGGTCAACATTTAAATGAAATTATCTTCAAAAAGTAAATGTCATGGACCAATCTAACGTTTCAAATAAAGAATCGATGAGATTTTGCAAATTGTATGCGTTTTTTTTTTTTTAAAGTTCTCAAGCTCTTAAAAAATCACCCGATATAAGCACTTTATTTTTTACTTGTTTGTAATCTGAAAAAAACCTTAGAACACCTTTTTATAGAAATTATTAATTTGATGTTTTCAATTATTATTATAATTCTTGAGCTGAATGTGAACAGACTTTGTTACTTAATTATTATTTCCATAAAGAAGCCTTTACAACAAAAGAAGCCTTTACACTGGTATTATTTTATCTATAAAAACTTGGTTCATCAACACAGTCACCTTTGGATAAGGTTATTTGTCCCGTACTTATAAAATTCAACTGGTATTCCATCAGCACCTTCTGCTTTGCCATTTTAGAGTCCAGCTATAGCTAGTGAAACATTTTCTTCCGAAAGCGATGAGTCCAGGACAGGTTCGTAGAAGCCAGGTGGAGCATAGTGAAACTTCAAAAGACTCCTTGGGGTAGGGTTTAAGAGTTGTTGAAAATTATTTCGCGAAATTTCAGGGCTTAATCTGACATCAACATTATACCATTTAAAATCCAAGCTAGATTCCAAAATTCAGAAGAACTCATCTCTAGACATAACTTTATTGCTTCATATTGCTTCTTGCTAATGTTGCAAGCATAAAGAGGTATCATTTCACATTTCAATTTTAAAAATCTTAAAGTTTCCATAACAAGAAGCTATTCTCAGTTTTTTTCAAATCGTAGTTCCCTGAAAAAAAAAATAACATTATGTTCAAAAGCTGAGAATAAAATTCACAATAATACACCAACTCACTCCTATAGGTTCTTTCGATAGCTACTTTCAGTTTAAAATTTTATTTATAAGCAATTATATGTGAAAAATCACATAATGTGAAACCCAAACTACATCCACACCTTTTCGTCAGCAAATTAAATGCGAGGAAAAAAGTTTAATTTTTGTTTATAACGCTTCATTGTTTGTTTAATAGAATTATTGAGAGTTCAATTACTCCAACAAAAGGCAGTCTGATTTTAAAGTGGATTTAAAATTACCTTTTTAGACGTAAATACTACTCTATAAATATACAAGTACCAACCCCTACGAGTAGCTAGTTGTTGTTTTGTTTTCCAATTAAGTAAGTGCGTTGTAGAGTATTGTGCTTGTAGCACTTTGTGAGTGTTTATTGTTGATGTTGAAACCTTGGTAAATATGAAAATAATTTATTTTCAATTTCCCAACAAGACCAAACAAAAGGCCAGTTATAGCTTAAACATCACGATGTATTCGTAAACACACCACGACGGCGACGCATATACAATACAAAATAAATGAACGTTTGTTATATGCGTCAGAAATAACCTATTTTATTAAGTCCTTTTCTCTCAGGATGTTGGGTTGGGTATATATATATAAATATAAAATATAAATAAATGTTATGTGAATCAATTTTTGTTGCATTGGAAATCATAAATAAGTCTTCTCGGTCTGGAAATTGTTAATACTCATTTTACATAATGTCTACAGACGAGAAGCCTCTTTTAATGATTTTATTTTTGTTTATTTGGTTTGCTGACCTCTGTCTGAAATACATTCAATTGATGCGTCTTGAAATTTGTCCAAATTTTTTGTTGGACATTTTTTTGAACAGAACCTAGACACGAAGGAAAAAAGAAAATGTTTTTGTAGTAGGTAGCACCTGTTTTGCGTCTCAGAATAAAATTAGTGTTTTTTTGTAGATATCACTGACATTGAAGAGTTTCATGAAAACGCTTCAAGTTTTGATTGTTTTGTCAAACAATTTTTCCTAAGAAATAGGAACTTAGAAAATTTAGGAATTTCTTTGAACAAGTCATTTTTTAAGAGCTATTAGAAATTTAAAATAAAAAAATGGTTGCCTGTAAAGTCGGTTTTACGGGCGAAGATTTTACGTGACAACGTCTTTTTCTCGGTAGAATATTTATTGATATGAATATAATTAAATTGCACAATAGGAACAAGGAATTGAATGAAAATAAGAATTGCACAAATTTTTTAAACTAATAATTTACTTAACACTATCAACATTTATCAATAGTATGACATAAACTATAAACTCAGTTTCTCAACTTTTGTGTCAATCTAACAATTAATCAATCAATCATAGTTTACGATAATGAAATATCAGTGTACAATTATTTACCTTTATTGTTGTAGTTGTTGTAAATGACGAATCTAAGCACTCCACATTTTCACTACAGACACAGCTGACGATACTTTAACCACACGTGTGAACTTGTATTATGACGCTTTCTTGTTTTTCCAACGCCAAGAACGTTCGAGAAAGACAAAGACAGAGACACAAGCATGCGCCGATTCAATGCGCCTAATTCTCTAGTGCTGCGCGCGCGGCAGATCGATCATAGTTGAGTGGGAGAGAGACGCAAGGCATTCGGCGGGCCTCTCTCTCGTTCGGTGACTCATCGTTACGTTACCGGGCGTTACACTTTTTCATAAGTGACTCCCAGCCGCAACCTAATTTAAGACGTTGTCACGTCAAAAAGGCTGGGATGCGACCCACTCTTATAACTTCCAATCCCGTCTGTCGATTTGTCTTGCTTAAAAGTTTGTAGGTCTTAAAAAGTTTAAAAATTACCAACAACATTTTGCATAATAATGATGAAATAGTTTTATTTCAAAATCTATTTTTGTAAACGAGATTTTTAGTTAAAAACCATTTTTACCAATTTTGGTAGTTAGTGCGTTGGATTGTCATGCTAGAGGTATTGGGTTCGATCCCTGCCTGTGACATCTAAAGCTTTTTGCACGGGTACTGCCTCTTGAAAGGAATTGACAAATTCTCCAAGAGTAATTCTTGTCATGAAAAGTGCTTTCTCAAATTGGCCTTTCGGATTCGGCTGAAAACTGTAGGTCCCCTCCATCCCTGACAACAGTATTCGCACACAGGAATGGTTGAGAGTTATAAGTCACTAGGCCCTAGTTCTCAACGGATTGTTGCGCCACCAAATTTATTATTTTTATTTAAAGTTTTTATTTCTTATATAAACAAATACAAATTGGATGAAAGAAATTAATTTGAAGTCAATGTCTGTCATTATTATCCACGGAATATTGAAAACCGAACATTAATTCTTACCAATTTTGTGTTTTATTTTTTGTAAATTTTATTTTTTTATGAAAAAAATGTCTGTTGGATTTTTATAAAAAAATTACTAAATATCGAAAACAATATTTTCTGTAAGATAAAATTAGTTTAAAGCCACTATTTTTAAATTTTGAAAAAATATTTGAGTCGAAAGTAAATTTTTACTAAGTTTTATGATTGTTTTTTTTAGCTTTTCTATTTTTTATAAAAAAACTGTTTATTGATTTTTCTTAAAATTATATCGGATGTTGAAAACAGTATTTCTTATAAGACAAAATTAGTTTAAAGCCAAAATATCAAGGTTTTGAAAAGATATTTGAGTCAAATATCAATTTTTACCAAATTTCATTCATTTTTTTTAGGTTTTAATTTTTTCTAAAAAAATTGTCTAGTCAATTTTTCTCAAAATTTTACCGAATGTTGACAACAATATTTTTTAAAAAAAAAAATTAATTTGGAGCCAGTATCTTAAAGTCTTGAAAAGATATTTGAGTCGAAAATCTTTTTTTTACCAACTTTCATTAATTTTTGTTTAGGTTTTTATTTTTTATAAAAAAACTGTCAACGCAATTTTTCTCAAAACTTTTACGAATGTTGAAAATAATATTTCTTATAAGATAAAATTAGTTAGAAGCCATAATCTCAAATTTATGTAAAGATATTCGAGTCGAAAATCAATTTTTACCAACTTTAAATAATGTTTTTTTTTTGTTTTTTTTTTTTTTGTATAAAAAAACTGTCAATTTGATTTTTCTTAAAATTTTACCAGGTGTTAAAAACATTAGTTTTCGTTGTACAAAATTGTTTTGGAGATAAAATCATTTTGTTTTCGTAAATTTTTCGAGGTGATCCATTTTTTTTTCTATTTTTTTTTTGATTTATTACAAAAAACCGTTAATTTTTTCCAAAAATATATTTGTTTCGTATCACGTTACCATAAATAATATAAAATTTAATTTAACTCGTTAGGAATATTTGTTCCTGAGATATTTAGGATTAACCAAAATGTTCACCTTTTTTAACTTTCCATAGGAAGTTATTGTAATGGGTCCGATTTGTCGAATTGAACATTTTGACATTTCTCGACGTTTCAAGGTCAACGAACGACGCGACGTCCGTACGTCTATACGTTCGCGATGTTTTTTTCTCCGACCATAGCTCAAGAACCAGAAGAAATATCGACTTCAAATAAATTTTGTTATACAGATAATAAGGCAGAAAGATGCTAAAAGAGCTCTCAAGAAAATTGCGTGGGTGTTTTTTTTACCATAGCATTTTAAAAAAAAGGTGAACATTTTGGTTAACCCTACATATCTCACTATCCAATAACGCTAGAGAATTAAATTTTATATTGTATAGTGTAACGTGATACCAAATAAGTATATTTTTGGAAAAAAATCCAATTAACGGTTTTTTTTTTATAAATCAAAAAAACTGAAAAAAAAATATTTGTCACCTCGAAAATTTTACGAATAAAACATGATTTTATCTCGAAAACAATTTTGTGCAACGAAAACTAACGTTTTCAACATCTGATAAAGTTTTGAGAAAAATCGAATTGACATTTTTTTTTACAAAAAATAAAATCCTAAAACAAAAAAATAATAAATTAATAAATTTTCGACTCAAAAAACTTTAAAAAACTTTGAGATATTGGCTTTAAACTAATTTTATCTTATGAGAAATATTGTTTTCAACATTCAGTACAAGTTTGGCAAAAATCGAATTGATAATTTTCCTACAAATAATAAAAACCTAAACAAAATTAATAAAAGTTGGTAAAAAAAATGTTCGTCTAAATTACAGGGTGCGGCAGAGCCGACTGACGAGTTTAATGAGGTCATTAGCCTGTGATAAGATAAGTGGTATATGTATTTTAAATTGTACGATAATGCCATTTTTATTCGTAATCATGGTCTGGACAGGTGTAGATCGTGGTTTCGTCGTGCGTGCATTATTACGAAAATAATCATTCTCGGATCGCTACACAAAGGGCTTTTTGTATATACTTCGGAATTCCACGTGCTGAATCTGTTCCTTCTGTCCTTCTGTTCCTTCACTATCAAATTGTGGATACGGAATTTGGAAGAAACTGGAAGTACCCTAAGTAGACTTGTACACAGAGAACCCAGAACGGTAAGAACCCCCGAAAATGTGCAGTTAGTTAGAGAGTCAATTAAGAAGTCACCAAGACGCTCAGCCCGGAAACACGCGGTAGCTTTGAGAATATCAGACCGTTCTTTGAGGAGAATTCTTCACGAGGATTTATCATTCCATCAAGACATTTTCAGAAAATCATCGCGGAAATCAAGGCCATACCAGGCGAAATGTGCCGAAAATCATGTGAAAGCTTCAGAGATCGTCTACAACAGTGTATCAATGCTGACAGCCGCCATCTTGGAGATATAATTTTCAAAAAATAATTTTTAAAAATAGGATTGAATACTGATTTAAATAAAAAAAATGTTTTCTCTAAGTTTTACTGTTCGTTATTCAAAACTCGTCAGTCGGCTATGCCGCACCCTTTATCTTTTTTAAAATTAAAAATATTGGCTTCAAACTAATTTTACTCACAGAAAAATATAATATAAATACGCAAATTACCTAAAAATTGATGTTCGGTACTCGATGTCTCGTAAACAATAGAAGGTATTGACTTCAAATTCATTTCACTAATCCAATTTGTATTTGTTTACATAAGAAATAAGAACTTTGAAGAAATGCTACTAAAATTAAAAAAAATTGGTTTTCGACTAAAAATCTCGTTAACAAAAACTGATTTTAAAATCAAACTATTTCATTATTATGCAAAATATTTTTGGAAATTTTTAAGCAAGATAAATCGACAGACAGGATAGGAAGTTATCAGTTATCGCATCTCAGCCTTTTTTTTGGTTTGAAATTGATTTAAGTATTTTGTATGCTTCTCTAAATGCTAGTAATTCCGCTGGACTTAGACATTTAAGGACTTAGAGAATTTTCCCGACCCAACTTCACACTCCATTTTTGACCCGTCATGAAAGATAGTTGTATCGAAGTCTTTCGTAACTATACCATCCTGTCAATCCAAAATTAAAACCTTTACTGAGGTTTTATTCAGTCGTTGTCTATCTCAAAAATATTCGCTGGGATTAGTCCGTTAGTGTTGTCATGACTTGCACAAAAAAAATTAAATGTTGGTAAAAATTGATTTTCGACTAAAATATCTTTTGTGCAATGAAGAGTAATGTTTTTGACTACTGATAAAATTTTGAGAAAAATCTAATTGACAGTTTTTTTTTATAAAAAATAAAAACCTAAAAAAAAAACATTACTCAAAAAGTTGGTAAAAATTGATTTTCGACTCAAATATATTTTCAAAACTTTGAGATATTGGCTTTAAACTACTTTTACCTTTCAAAAGGTATTGTTGTCAACATTCAGTAAAATTTTGAAAAAAATCGAATTGACAGTTTCTTTACAAAAAATAAAAACCGAAAAAAAAATAACAAAAGTTGGTAAAAATTGATTTTCGACTCAAATATCTTTTCAAAACTTTGAGATATTGGCTTTAAAAAATATTGTTTTCAACATTCAGTAAAATTTTGAGAAAATTCTTATTGATAGGTGTTGTACAAAAAATAAAAACCTAACAAAAAAAACAATCCTAAAACTTGGTAAAAATTTACTTACGACTCAAATAGCTTTTCAAAAATTAAAAATACAAATTTTGTAAAAATTGATGTTCGGTTCTTGATATCTCTCAAATTAATTTCATTCATCCAATTTGTAAACATTTAAGAAATGCTACTTAAATTGGTAAAAATTTGTTTTCGACTAAAAATTGATTTAATATAACTAGATTTTCAAACTAAACTATTTCTTTCTTTCTATGAAACATATTGTTGATAATTTTAAAATTTTTAAGAATGATTCAACTAACAAGACGACAGACAGGATGAGAAGTTATCAGTGTGGGTCGCATCCCTGCGTTTTTTTTTATAATAAGCGCAAACCAATTTTAGTAGCATTTCTTTATAGTTTTATTTCTTATGTAAACAAATAAAGATTGGATTTCACTAAGAAAATTTAGCACAGAATAAAATCATTTTGAAGACAATTTATTACGAGATATCGAGAATCGAACACTCATTTTCACCAATTATTCGAACTATTTTTTGTTAATTTTAATTTTTATGAAAAAACTGAGTGTTAATTTTTTATACAAATATACTGAATGTTGAAAACAATATTTTCCAAACGCTGAAATCAGTTTGAAGCCAATACTTTTAAAATAAATAAATGTTTCTAAAAGCGCTTTGTTTGTAAAATTCAGTTTGTATGGCATGGGAATAGATGAGGTATGAATAAGACGAGATAGTGAAATAATCTAGTTTTCTTCTCTTTGAAGACCTAACAAGTATAGATATTAAAAATCTAAGCTAAATAATTAGATGGGGTCATTCCAAAGAGCACCCTTCTTACATTTAATTCATTTTTGAAAAAAAAAGTTTTGAAATTACATTCCATTATTGAATAGTATACTTTTAACAAGTCCTAGACAATTTGATTAATTGCAATGGCAAGCTATCAGTATACATAACATCGGTCGTATACCCGTGCGACTTTTAAATTCGATTTAATTCGTGTTTAGAATGAACAGAATAACATCTTCATTTTGTTAAAATGTACAAAGTTATAAGATGGGCTGATATTGGTGCTAGGAAAGGTAGGTAGACTCAATTAGCTCTGGAAATCGTCTTTTTGATACTATACCATTGTCACAATCCTTTCTCTCAGAAGCTTTTTGGTAAAAACTTCGAGGTATCCATTCCATCCAGGGATGAATGGGAAGACAAAAAACTCCTAGATGACAAAAGCATCCATTTTTACACAGAAGGATCCAAGACAAATGAGGGAGTTGGTAGTGGTGTGTACTCAGAAAAGCTTAATCTAAGCATCTCATTCCGCCTCCCTAATCATTGTAGCGTCTTCCAAGCGGAAATTTTAGCGATCAAAGAGGTTCTCTCCTGGCTAATAGAAAACGTGATATCAATTTCTGATATCCGCTCCGCATCTTCTATGACAGTCAGGCTGCTATCAAATCTCTTGACGGTGTCTCAACCAAATCTCTAACGGTCCTCGATTGTCGATCGTCTCTTATGGAGATGGCGCAGCAATTTAACATTCACCTATGCTGGGTGCCGGGCCACAGAGACATCGCAGGAAATTGTAGAGCCGATGAACTCGCTAAAAATGGAACTGTCATACCTATTTCACCTGAAAGGGAGAAGATAGGTATACCAATAGCTACATGTAAACTTCTGCTAAAAGAAAAAGCTTTCGAGATAGCAAACTCTAGGTGGTACAATTTACCAACATGCGCAGCCACAAAACTGATATGGCCTTCATTGGACCTAAAGCGCTCTAAGGACTTGTTACCCAAAGCAGACTTCATATTAGCTCCCTAATAGGTGTCCTTACGGGACACTGTCTTATAGGCAGACACGCAATACGACTTGGTGTAGCCTCAAATGACTTCTGCAGGAGCTGCATGGACGAGGAAGAAGAAGAAGCAATCTCTCACCCCCTCTGCACCTGCCCTGCTCTTTCACTAAGACGCAAACTTCATCTGGGAGAATACTCTTTTGATGATTCCAGTGAACTAGCTAAAAAGGATATCAAATATCTCCTTCGCTTTATAAAAAGCTCAAAATGGTTCGACTAGTGGGAAGTAATTCTCTAGATTCATGTGGTATCACAATGGGCCTTTTCTTCTGGCCTAAGTGTGTGGTTTTTGTATCGGCAGCCACATTAACCTAACCTAACCTAACCTTCTCTCAGAAAATATATTTCTTTAAATTCCATCCTAAGGTTCAAAGCAGGGGTGCTAAGTAGTGTTGCCCATAGGGTCTGGAAAACCAATAGTTTGATTCTTTAAATCAAAGCGCGCTGCTGCGTGATACTAAATATTCAATGTGTTGTGTAGGTCAACTGGTAGGAGGTGCAGAATGAAATTTAAGACATATTTTGGGTAATTTCAAAGGGTTTCTGTAGTGCCAGCACTAGCTATTCTTTAAAAATTCTTTAGTTTGTCGATGTTGTATTTCTTGTTAACACAAGCCACCACACAATCGATCCATATGACAAAATAGGTCGTATAACAGCTGTGTATGACCACAAAATCATCTTAAACTGGTTCCTAAAAAGAACGCCTTATAACTGTTTATTTCCCCGAGTAGCTTTGCTACCCCAGAGTTATAATGGGTTTATCAGTTTAAGAATCATAAGAGAACTATAGGTGGTACTAGCTGTGCTCCCTGAGGGTTTGGGAAGCATCACACCATTCCGTTCTATGAATACTTCCTGTACCAGTCTACTGGCTAGTAGCTGAGAGTTCATCTTTAAAGTCAGCGGATGTCCGAAGTCAGTATTTTCAATAACGTCTATGGGGGAAAAACAAAAATGAATTAGAAGGTGGGAAGGGATAGGTCAGCCCTGCCGAGATAATTACCTAGGACCCTGACAAGGCCTCCAAATAAGCTTCTTAACGCCTAGCTTACCCCCCCAAGCCTATCATTCTTCGGTAGGAATTATGAAAACGCTCACACCTTCACTGAAAACTAAGGACCCCGTATCTATGGCCAGAATGCATTGCTGTAGATTGAACTATTGAAGAGTAAAATAACCCACGAACTATTCGTCGTCGCTCCTCATCTTGACAAGTCTTAAGTCTGTGGTGGCTATTACCCCCCGGCACCCATGAGGAGTGTTTGATACGAGGTTTTTTTTTGCCGAAATCATTGGTATTGGTGCTTTTTTCTTCTATAATCGCTTTTGATCCAAAAATGCATACATTTTCACTAAAAAATCAAACTTAGTCAATAATTTTATTTAATAATTGTTGAAACTTTTAATTTATGTCCCTAGAATATAAAAGAGGAAAACATGATCTCAAATTGAAGAATTACCTACATAATTTTTTTGAAAAATTTTATTAATATTTTAATTTAATACCGCGATCTTACCTTATCTTGCGTTGTCAGTTATTTAAGAAATTTTAAATTGGCTTCTGAAGCGCCCCTCACCCCTTTTAAATCAGTTCGCCTTATTTTTGAGTTCGAGTACTAAAAACCTTATACTATGGTACTATTGCTAATCCCCCACTGGAGAAATATGATTCCAAACATTAAAGAAAAAATAGTCAACCCTAAACAAAAAATACGAAGAAAGTATGGTCACATTGCAAGTGAAACATTAAAATTTGGTCAACAGCGAGAGGGCCAAAGAGTTATGTGGGTCGGTTCGATGGAAAAGCAAAGCGAAATGAAATTAAACTGTCAACTCGTTGAAACAGCGCACAAACTTTTCAATCATCGTCCAAGCCGCACGTAACATTCCGCACATGAGAGTACATATGAATATCCTTTATATCAGCAGCGTATGGCATATGGCAGAGGCAGAGGCAGAGGCTATCCATAAAATTCCCCCAAATAACCCGAAGCGCCCTCTATGACTTTTGTATTTCGTCGCATAGTTATAGAGTCCTGTTTTTGAACGCATGGTTATGTACGTACATTGTACATATACGCGTTTAGTGTAGAGTTGTCGCTCAGTCGCTGTTGCTGTTCCTGCCGTTCCTGCCTGTTCCTGGATGTGTGTTGTGTTGTCCGCTAGCAACAGTGATTGATGGCATTCGATATCTCCATTCAGTCATATTTGCATTTTTTTCTTTTTTTAGTTTTCCAAGGAAAATCCGTTTTTGTTTTTCTCCGTTTTCCAAAGTTTCTTTGTTGGAATTTAATTCCACAAATGGCCTGAAAGTTGTTTCTTTCGTTCGATTCAAGCTGTGAGTATTTTTGTTGTTGTTGTTTATATATGTATATAATATATACATATATATGTATATTTTTTTGCAGACGCGCAAAGGACATTGAAGCATTAAAACAATCCCATTTAGCATCAGAATTAATGGGAAAAGTTTTCGTTGTGTGATGTATTTATGGGCGCAAGATTAAACTGTTGTTTTCTGTGGAGGTATATATAAGAAAATTTAATTGATCGATCACGTAGAGTTAAGATTAAAAGGTGTGCGTATAGTGTACCACAATTACACAGGTACCTATAATGTATAACATATCGCACGCACTATGTATAACAATTTAATGTAATCGGATGTCGCTGGCAGTATTCATGTTAAAGTGACAGTCATATATTTTATTTGATATACTAAATGAATGAGTACATATGGAAATAAGTTTCAACACAAAAATCCAAAAAGAAAGGGAAACATTTGATGGAACGACAGCTTTGGTAAAGAACAAGATTAAAAAGTCTCAATCATTTCTGTGTACGTCTGACGTCTGACGAAGAAGAACCTTTTTGAGAAGAGTAGTTTTTTTATTTTAATACTGTCTTCTCAGAGCGGAAGCTTGTTGACTTCTGACACGGTGCAAAATCTAAACAAAACTGACGACTTAAGGGCTTGGATTGAACCCCTATTTAATTTAATATTCCCATGAAAGCGTGAAACTTGAGGACTTTTACAATTTTAATGATTAACAACATAAAGTCTTGTACTTTCAGATGATTTTAAATTATCGGTTAATATCTGACACAGAAGCTATTATGTATTATAGATCAGGGCATGATTGCAAAAACTGAACAGAATGAACTAATTTCGAGAGCCATTTAATATACTGTAGAGATTATTTAACGTCAGACAAATTTCCTGGAAGTATAACTGTCGGATTTTTTGTAAAATAGAACAATCTGGCGTAAAATGAAAGATATTTTCAAAAGGTTCTCTTCTTTTACATATGTAGATTACAGGTTTGCTGAAGATCTAGTAGGAAATCGATGGTTGAGGAGGTCGAGGAATTGACAAATTCTCCAAGAGTAATTCTTGCCATGAAAAGTGCTTTCTCGGATTAGCCGTTCGGATTCGGCTTTAAACTGTAGGTCCCCTCCATCCCTGACAACAGTACTCGCACACAGGAATGGTTGAGAGTTGTAAGTCATTAGGCCCTAGTTCTCAATGGACTTTGCGCCACCCAATTTATTAACTTCCCATAGGAAGTTATTGTAATGGGTCCGATTTGTCAAATTGAAAATTTTGACATTTCTCGACGTTTCAAGGTCACTAGAGTCGAAATAAAAGATTTTTAGAAAGATGTCTGTGCGTGCGGTACGTACGTCCGTATGTCCGTACGTTCGCGACGTTTTTTCGTTGTCCATAGCTCAAGAACCAGAAGAGGTATCGACTTCAAATAAATTTTGTTATACAGATAATAAGGCAGAAAGATGCAGAAAGGGCTCTCAAGGAAATTGCGTGGGTGGTTTTTTTACCATAGCAGTTTAAAAAAAAGGTGAACATTTTGGTTAACCCTTAATATCTTACGAACCAAAAATGCTAGAGACTTGAATTAAATTTTATATAATATATTGTGACGTGATACCAAACAAGTATATTTTTTGAAAAAATCCAGTTAAAAGTTTTTTTTATAAATAAAAAAAACTGAAAAAAAAAATTGTCACCTCGAAAATTTTACGAATACAAAATGATTTTATCTCCAAAACAATTTTGTGCAACGAAAAGTAATGTTTTTGACATCTGGTAAAATTTTGAGAAAAATCGAATTGATAGTTTTTTTATAAAAAATAAAAACCTAAAAAAAACATTACTCAAAGTTGGTAAAAATTGAATTTCGACTTAAATATCTTTTCAAAACTTTGAGATATTGGCTTAAAACTACTTTTATCTTTCAAAAAATATTGTTGTCAACATTCAGTAAAATTTTGAAAAAAATCGAATTCATAGTTTTCTTACAAAAAATAAAATCTTAAAAGAAAATTTAACAAAAGTTGGTAAAAATTGATTTTCGACTCAAATATCTTTTCAAAAATTTTGAGATTATGGCTTCCAACAAATTTTAACTTATAAGCATTATTGTTTTCAACATTCAGAAAAATTTTGAAAAAATCGAATTGACAGTTTTTTTTACAAAAAATAAAAACTTAAAAAAAAAATTTAACAAAAGTTGGGAAAAATTGATTTTCGACGCAAATATCTTTTCAAAACTTTGAGATATTGGCTTTTATCTTTTAAAAAAAAATTGTTTTTAACATTCAGTCAAATTTTGATAAAAATCTAATTGACAGTTTTTTTTACAAAAAATAAAAACCTAACAAAAAAACAATACTAAAACTTGGTAAAAATTTACTTTCGACTCAAATAGCTTTTCAAAAATTAAAAATATTGTCTTCAAACTTTTTTTATTTCACAGAAAATATTTTTTTCGATATTCAGTGGTTTTTTATAAAAATCCAACAGTCCATTTTTTCATAAAAAAACAAAATCTACAAGAAATAGTACGCAAATTTGGTAAAACTTGATGTTCGGTTCTTGATATCTCTCAAATTAATTTAATTCATCTAATTAGTAAAAATTTAAGAAATGCTACTAAAATTGGTAAAAATTTGTTTTTCACTAAAAATCTATTTAACAAAACTAGATTTTCAAACTAAACTATTTCTTTATATGAAAAATATTGTTGGTAATTTTAAAATTTTTAAGAATAATTCAACTGACAACTTTTTTAACCCAACACGAAAACCTACAAACTTTGAAGCAAAACAAATCGACAGACGGGATGGGAAGTTTTCAGTGTGGGTCGCATCCCAGCCTCTTTTTTATTTTTTAATTTTTGTTCTATATAGTTTTAGTTTTAGTTTTATTTCAATAAATGCTAACACATTAAGACTTAAATTATCTTATAGCAAGTGAAGCTTAAAAATTTGATTGAGTTTGAGTTGAGCTACAGAACATATATATGTGTTTATGACAATATAACATTATATAAATATAAAAAATTAAAAATTACAAAATAACAATAATAATAATAATTTTCAAAAATGTATACGTTTTTTAAACATACATCTCCATTTATGTTTTAATATAAGAAATAAGAAAGAAGGAACAAAAAAAAATATTAATTAGAGTAGTGAGCTTTAAGTTCGATCCTGAATCTCTCAGTCCCGCCGCACCTTCGTATATGCCCTGGTAGAGAATTCCATAGGTGAATAGTGCTAACTAGGAATTGACGCTCAGATGTTAAGCATGTAAATCGTGGATGAATGAGTTGATGAGATCTGCTAGAGGATCCAAAGCGTAGCTTATCAAACAAATAACTAGGTTGACGAGTTTCAATCACATTCGAAAGTAAAACCAATGCCCTATAGGCAAGGAGGTCATCAAATGACATATTTAAAATTAACTTCGAATAGTTTGAAACTCGATCAAATCGTCTCAGATTAAACACATAACGCACGGTATTATTGAACGCAACATTAAGTTTTCTCTTGCTAGATGCATCGCAATTTCTAAAAATTTCACAACCGTAAGAGAGAATGGGAAGTATGAGCGTTTTTGCTAGCAACATACGTATTTTTTGTGGAGTGTAATTATGAGACATCCAAAGTTTCCTTAAAACACCATAAACTTTGCCAATTGTAGAATTAATGTGGTCATTCCATGTAAGGGTTCTATTAAACACTATTCCTAAATTTTTTGCTTTTTCAACATAATTTATTTTTGAACCCCTAAAATTAATGTCAGGAAAGTAGGAAAGATCCAACACCTTTTTGCTAATAATCAAACATTTTGTTTTTAAAGGGTTCAAAAACAATCCATTTTCTTCAGCCAGGTCGAAATACTATCCAAATCGTTATTTATTGCATGCGCACCATCTTCAATCATACCTAGAGGACAACTTTTATAAAGTTGGACATCGTCAGCATACACGTGGACAGAAGATAACACTTTAGAGGGAAGTTCATTCACATACATCGAGAATAAAATTGGCCCCAGAATTGAACCCTGGGGGACTCCCCTAGTTGTGAAAAGAAAATCAGATGTACTGTTCTTCACTGAAACCGCCTGCTTTCGATGATTTAGATAAGATGACATAAGAGTTACAGCTGAATTTGAGAAACTAAACAGAGATGACAGTTTGTTGCACATCTTAGTATGATGGTCAACAGTGTCAAATGCCAAAAATGTTACCTTATCTTCATCCATCGACTCTCTTATGTCATCTACTACACCGATTGTAGTTGTTATACAACTGTGGAGTTTACGAAAACCGGATTGCATTGGAGTCAACAAACAGTTTGAACGCAAATGTGAATTTATTTGCCTCTGTAATATTCGCTCAAAAACCTTTGAAAGAAAGGGCAGAATTGAAACCGGTCTGTAATCATTGCTATTATGTTTCTTAAAAGGCAGTATCTTAGCGATTTTCCATTGGGACGGGTAGCAGCTAGATGTTATAATATTATTGAATACATGAACTAAAAATGGAAGAATTACTGGTAAAATTATTTTTACAAATTTAGGATGAACTTCATCAAAGCCTACGGCATATCAAACAAGAAACAATTTCAACATCGTCTACACATTCGAACTCAAATCTTGGAACAGCGGAGTCAACTAGAAGCAAGTCTGTCGTATCTACACTTACAGTTGGTAAATTAGAATTAGTAAATTTTTGATTGAGTGCATTTAAGTCCAGGTTTTCATCGGGGATAGAATTTTGTTTTCCGATTCCTATATCACTTAAGTTTTTCCAGAGCTGGCGACCTTGAAGCGATGGACTTAACTTATTGCTATAAAATATTTTTTTAGATGTTTTTATTTTTTGTACCACATTATTACGTAAGGATCGAAACAACTGTAAATGACTGTCTAACCGATACCGCTTCCAAAGTTTATAGGCTTTATTACGTTGATCCATAAGAAGTCGAATTTCATTTGTAAACCATGGATGATGTCCATATTTTATAATTTTAGTTTTAATTGGTACATGTGCATTAAAAAGAGAACGTATATTCGTGTTGAGGAAGTTTACTTGATCATTAGTCGATGACATGTATAACACACGGTCCCATTCGACATTTCGAGTATCTATTTCCAATTGACTGTAATCAATTGCATTGAAATTTCTAAATTGGAAACTTGGAACTGAATAGTTTACCGAGAAATTGTATGTCAGGAAAAGAAGATCATGTTTAGAAAATCCGGGAGCTGATAATTGATTATAAAAAAGTACGTCATTGCAGTTACTAACAAAAAAGACATCTAATAGAGTACTTGAATCGGCGGTAAAATGAGTAGGGTTGGAAACATTGACCGGGGTCAGATTAAGTGTACTCATGCTATCAGTTATACTTCTCTCTACTAGAAGGTTACTATTTAAATCACCACCTATAATGATATGATGAAGATCTCCAAGTATTGATTTGATCTCAACAAAAATATAATCTATTAAACTACCTACTGTGGATGCACATTTAAAACGACATTTTATTCCCTCTTTCACATAAATTGCAGCACCACCACCCACTCTTCCCACTCTGTCTCCACGAAAAACTCTATAACCTTGAACCTTGTACAATACATCTTCAATTTTGTTAGAAAACCAAGTTTCTGATACGCAAATTATGTCTACTTTAGAGCTTTCAAACAAATCTCTGAACTCATCTATTTTAGGAGCTAAACTTTGAGTATTCAAGTGACATACCCTTAGTCCATTCTTTTGTTTGCTAAAAACATCCAACATCGAACGCATGATTCCGTTATCAGCTCCACTCGCCGAAATTCCTCTTTCAGAAGTTGACTGCATATTTGTTGTAAATCAATAAAAATAAAGGGAAAGACATAACATGAAGGGAAAGCGTCGATAAAAGGTTCAGAAAAGAACGTTCCCTCATCAAACCCATAATGAAAGACAGTGAATATAAAAACTGTAAATAAAAAAAGTAAAGTGTAAAATGGAGATGTATTAAAATAAAAATAACTTTGTTTTTTAAAACCATTTTGGTTTAAAGAACAATTTAGCAAATGTAAATTAATAAGAAAAAAGAAGAGATTAAACAACATTTTAAATGAATTATATTATAAGATTAATATGAAATTAAAATAAAAGAGAAAAAAAAGAGAAAGAAAACAAAAAAAAATGTAGTAAAATTAAGTAATAGAAAAGTTTGAAAACAACTGGATTAAAATTTTAAAATAAAAATAATACTGCAAAATTCATGATTTTAGGCTGGCAATGTCATGTAGTTTGGCGATGTTTTCGATTTTAATTTCATCTTCGTTTTGGTGACGTTTGACAAATACATTACCACGCATAGTAAACACAGAAAAAAGTGACTTCTGTTTTTTTAGCTGAAGTGCCGTATGCAGAACATTGTTATTGGTTTTTGTTAGACACTCGCGCAAGTAAATATTCGAGTTTGAATCCAATCCAGCATTACTTAGTTTTAATTGTCTATTTTGATCTTTGCGGAACTTTGCAATCGATGCTAAAACATAATTTCGATCGTATGCAGATTGGAATTTAATGATGATGGTGGAGGTGTTGCTGTTCGGGTGCGGGCGTGTGCGGAAGATGCCTTTTAAAGTTGGTGGTTGTATATTTATAACGTGGCAGATGTGTTTAAAGTATGATTTTATGTTTTCATTTGTGATATTGGGTATTCCAAATAAAATTGCATCGCGTGAAACATTTTTGTTTTCCATTTCTTCTTGTTTTAGTGTGAATGTGTTAATTTGAGAATTCAGATATAAGATTTGAGATTGTGCGTCGGCCAGCGCTTTGTGTACATTAGATAGAGAGGTGTTGATATCGTAAATATCGGTTTTGACGGTCTATTTAAAGTAGATGCATTCGTTTCCAGCTGATTAACTCTCGCATTAATGTCAGAAATCGACTCCTTCAATTCGGCAAATTGTGTTATCTTTTGTGATTTCAAGGCTTCATTATTCTCCTTCAATTTAGTTGTTATGAGTGTAATTATGAGATCACTTTGACGTTTGAGTTTCTCGTCCATTATTGTTCTCAATATGTTTTCGTCTATTGCAACTTTTAAGGATTTTGTTGCAATGAAGTTGGTGATGTTGATGTTGCGACTCGAGGTTGGACGCGGAGTAAGATCTAGACCGTTTTGTGTGCGACATGTTTTTTAAGGTATGACCGAGAGAGAAAAGAACAGTAAGGAAACCAAGGGAATTTAACAAAATTATTTCAATGAAAATTAATTTAAAGTTGATTTAAACAACTTTATTTAGTGTCACTGTCACTGATTTTGTTTGTTTAGATAGTAAACAGCTTTAGAAAGTTAATATGGTTGAATCGAGTACAATCGAATACAAAACGAGTTGATTAATTTGATTACTTTGCCAGCCAATAGATAACACGTCTACTCTGTAGCTCGATACATTCGAATGCCAATTTAAAGATCCAATGTCTTGCAGTACGTTTGTAAACGATTATCTGATATCAGCACCAAGCATTCTGCATATATAGAAGAACCTTTATAAGATCATAGGACACAAAATGCATCCCTGTGTGACACCTGCAGACCTATCAACCAATCTGAAAACTTACAACCATCCCATACAGCTGTGCTTGATGATGCCATAAAGATTTCATGTACAACATAAAAAACTTTATTGAAACTCCGATCGATGTCAGTTTATAAACCAATGTCTGCGTATTAACCGTATCGAATGCAATAGCTTGGAATTTGCTGACCTTGTTGTTGTTTTCAATCTAAGTTGAAAGTCTTCCGTATAAAATTGTGGGGGAAATCTTTCTCAGTGAATTGAAAATTGAAATACCCCTGCAATTTAAATTCTAGCTTAAATCTCCTTGTTGTACAAATAACACTGGCTGGAACACAAGTATGGCTTTAAATCAAATTGAAAAAATCCACTATGTACTACTTTAGTTGTTCTATCTGAGTTCCTCTGCTGCATTTCCTCGTCAAAGAGAGCTTTAACCAGGATTGTTAAGTGAACTGAAAAGTTTGCTATGAATATTTCAAATTCCTCAACATAGTTAATCCACTCTCCAGACACTACACAATAGTCCATTACTGATTGGCCTTGCCCACTGATGAATGTAAGTTCATCCCAACAGTCACCAATTACGACACCATTCAGTACAAAGAACCCAAAGTCATCAAACAGTTCCATTAACTTTTCCAATCTTGGAGATCGTCTAAAATTTAACCCTTAGTCATACTGATCAAATCGATTCATTTTTATACTCAAGGAATTTAAACCGATTATAAATGATTGAAGAGAGAAGTCGGATTTTCGTCCTTCTCATAGCTGTTCTAACAGCAATGGTTAGGGTAATGCAAGACATTAGAATTTCGTACGATCTACACAAGTTGACAATATTATGTCTACTTGATTTTTCAAAGTCTTTTACTTTGACTAATCAGCATACTATCGATAAGCTTAATTAAAAACTATATAATAAACTCTAGTGAGAAGGTTAAATTTGGTGCCAATTTTTCTGATTCAATAAATCTGCTTGCTGTTGTTTCGCAAGGCTCAATTTAGGGTCCTTTACTATTTTGCTTGTTCATTAATGACTTTTGTCATAGTGTCACTTAACAACTTTATACGGATGATGTTCAATTGTACCTATTTCGACCATTTAACTTGTAGGAGAACCTTATCTGTAAAGTTGATCTATTGTGCAAATCATTGCTATCCCTTAAAAGAAGTAACCTACCACCTGTCTTCTTATCATGTTTTCAACTAAACTAATCTAGCTTTCAAATCGAACCCTCAAGGCAAACGATAATGTCAACCTTTCCATTGGACGTATTTATGTAAGTTAAATCTCATTTCTGCTTTGACTCCTGTCAAAATTAGGCTACGTACGGCTACGAGTACGGGCTTATTATTAGAAAAAAACAAGTTTCGGATATTTTGACGTAATGAGGAACTCCATTGAAAAGGCTTCTTATCTTATATTGAATAAATTTTTTTTTAATTTACTTACTTACTTAGGTCTTCAGACCTGTTGAGTCCGTTGTGAACCCCTTAAGGGCCATAGGGCCTCCACTACGCCTACGCGCCATCGTGTGCGGTTTCCGGAGATGTGTTTCAGTTCCTTCTAACTCTTGCCTAGTGACACTGATTCCGCCTCGACTGTCCTGCGCCATGTGCTTCTCGGTCGTCCAGCTCTTCCTCCTTCTTGTGTGAGCAGATTCCACTGCATTGCTTGGTTCTTGCTCTATAGGTTCCTGACCTGTCCTTCTAAAAAGAACCTCTTTGGATATTTGGTTTGGCCAGAAAATCCTTAGAATATTGCAAAGACATCTATTCACGAAGGTTTGCAGATTTCTTGTAATGGCTGAAGTAACCTTCCAATTGCTGCACCCATAAGAAAGCGAAACAGTCGTAGATTTGTTCTTAAGCTAATAGAGTTATTCCTCCAAATTTTCGACAGCTTACCTTACACCGCTTTTGCTTTGCCGATGCGGCAGATGACGTCTTCTTCGGTTCCACCTTCAATTGAGACGATACTTCCAAGGTATTGAAAGCTCTCCACTTGTTCCACCGGTTGTTAGTTTTAGTGGGATGCCTCTCCTCCGGAAAGCTAATCACATATACTCCCTGTTAACACTACCAAAGGCCTTCTCGAAGTCAAAGAACAGCAGATGTATTGGGCCTGATATTCAACGCAATGCTCAATAATGATCCGCAGGGTGTTGATATGATCAATACAGGATGATCCAGCGAGGAATCCTACTTGTTTAGCATCGAGTGTGGCCTCAAGGTGTTCTCTGATGCGTTCCAGTATGATTTTTGCTACTATTTTGGCAACGACAGGTAGAACGCAAATTCCTTTCCAGTTTTTGAGTTTTGTAAGATCTCCTTTTTGGGAGCTTGCCGATCATTCCCTTCTTCCACTCATCGGGAAAGCTTTCGGTGGTCCAGGCTTCTTTTATGAGCGGATGAAGCAATTCGCTTGATGACGTTGGCGCTACTTGTAAAAGCTCTGCGGGAATTCCATCAAGTCCTACTGATTTGTTGTTCTTAAGTGCTTTAATTGCGGTAACGATTTCATCTTTACTGGAAGGTGCGGTGCGGATTCGGGGATTAGTTTATTCGGGCGCTTAGGAAGGCATAGGTTGCACGTTGTTTGCAAATACTCGGTTAAAAACCGAGGAAAAGTGTTATTTCCACCTTCTGATTTGTTCATCCACCGAACTTAACAAAGTACCGTCTACTTCTTTCACAAGGTGTTGCTTTGAGCTATGTGCAGCTCTTTGGTTATTCTGCAAACGGTCCTGCTGTCGCACCTGTTTGCAGCATCTTTTGGCTTCCTGCGCCAATTCGTTGATGTAGTTGCGCTTGTCACGGCGGGCGCGCGGCGCACACTGCAGTGAACCTCTCTCTTTTTCATGTGCTACCAGGATTCCAGCTTATTGCGTTCTTCTCCTTGTGCAGCAGTTATTGGAGCCCTTAACTGTTTGCGTTCGTTGATCCTTACCCAAGATTCTTCTGAAAGCCAGGTGTTGTTGATTCCTTCATTCCGACCGACTATTCTGTCAGCACCTGATATGAAAACATTTTTCACAGCATTCCAATGGTGTTCGATGTCGTCATGTACTGTGCTGCTGATTGTACCTATTTCGTGAAACAGCTGGTCCCTGAATTGTTGACGGGTCGTGGAATCCTTTAGTCTAGCGATGTTGAATTTGAGGGCTTGTGTAATTACGTTGGATCTTCGAACTGTGGTTGTACGCAATATTAGGGTAGCTATCATTAAGTGGTGGTTACGGGCAAGTCCAATTTTTTTTCAGAATTTGCAAATGCTAAAATAAGTATGTTCCCTTTTGGACAACTCGATATTTCAACTAACACTGCTGCTTATGGAATTCTGTCAATTATATGCATCTTAGGACACGTGTTTTATAGTATTGAAAACCTTATCATGAGAGGGTAGTTCAATTTTTCATCAACCAACCCAAGAATATAAAGCCAACATATATAATAGTAAATGTCAGCAATAAGTCTAAATGGTTTATGGAGAAGAAATGCTTCCTTCAGTTTTCCTAAGTAAACTGTCAGCTAAACTTCCCCCCAGATATTATAACCAAATTACCACCAGCCGCGTGCCGCGATTAAATTATCTAAAATGAATAAACCATTGTTGAAAACTTTTCCCACTTATCGCATACCTATTTACACTTATAAACAAATATATTTGTTTTTAGAGAATCATTAATCTTTCTATTTTTTTGTTTTGTTTGTCTTGTAGACATAAGCTACAAACCTATTTAACTTATCTTTTGTGATGGTAAACAGAATAATTCTTAATAATATTGTCCTTAAGAAAGCAAAGTAAAGAAAAACGGAAAAGCAAAAGTCTAAAGCCTAAGCCTATTTGAAATTCCAATTCAAATGCAAATAGTGTTTCGGCTTGTCATTGTCGTTAAATAATATTATGTGAACTTGACTAACATGTACAATATCTATCTACCCTCCCCCCCTCAGCCTACTTACCAATACCCTCCTAACCTATAACCCAAACAAAAAATGAAAAAAGCTAAAGCATACTGTTTCATTCTTAAACCTTCACAAATTGTCAGTTGATTTATTACTTCGAGCCCTTCTTTGTCAGGTAATTACCATTTCTTCATAGCGATGTCAGCGACGTCGTCGGTAGCGGCACTAGCAAAACACAACTCGTGCTGCCATCAGAACCAATTCAACTTTTGTTCTTTATGTTGTCGAAAATACGGGAATACCTGGTGCGGTGCGCTATGGAAATCCTATAAAGTTTAATTCTTTTGATAAATTTTGTGCGATGATGAAAATCTCTCTCATGCAGTTTTAAATTCTTATAATGCTCGTATATCTTCTCAAGATTAAGAACTTCAAAGTGGGGTTGGGAGAGGGTAGGTAAATTTAAGATTTTGCTTAAGTAGTGAGAGGGGTGGGGATTGGGGTAGATTGGAACGAAACGCAATTACTTTTTGTTATCTTTTGTTATTTTTGAAAAATTATATTCTCATTTGTTTCGAGAGGTAATCGCGTGTACAAAGGTATTCACTTTGAGTCAAGGAATGGGGAACTCCTTAATTGTTCTTGGAATTTGAACCTTGAATTATTATATTTAAGTGTTATAATTTACAAACAAACAGGCCCTGGAAACGTTTTTCTTAAGAAAATGAAAAAGCTTGTTGAAAATAATATCAATTAAATGAAAATAGTGCGTATACGCCACAGTACTTTTGCCAATTTGTACACTTTTATTTTTGTATTTGTATTGAATTTATTACATATTATTTAGTCTTGCACAGAAAGATACAATATTTTTTGAGGCAATACAAGCTTCAGTTTTACAATTGGTTTGCTTAAATGAATGAATACTAAATTTTAAACAAGATGACTTAACTTCCGCTTGAGGATTATGTGCATAATTTTTAATAAAAAGTCCAAAAATGGTATTTAAAAATGAACGCAAAACTTTAATTAATAGTTTTGAAATATGGTTGAGCTATGAAAACGTTATATTTCTCGTTTTATATTTAAATGATGAAGATACATAATCGGAGCCAGAACAGTTTATGCTAACACTGTCATTTGTATCCTTAAATAACTCTGAAGATACTTCAAATACAGAATTGAACATAAAGAAGTGAACATAAATACTAATACCCGTTTAACATTTGCCGACATCAACATGATTGAACTTTAATTATCACAACTTTGCATATACCATCTTCCTACTCATTTTGTGAATGAATTTTCTTTTTTTTTTAATTTTTCTCTCTCTTCTTGACGATTTAATATTAAATAGCCTGTCATAATTGTTATGGAGTTGGGCAAAATGCGAATTGCGTAAATTTCACATCCAATTTTCTAACCTTTTTCTTGAGAATTGACTTATCCAGTATGTATGTTGTTTTATTGTGTATTTATGTAAAATATTAAAATAAATGTAATCTTTCTTAAGTATCCGCATTTAAAAAGGAAATTTAAGTTCGCAAAATGCTGACGTTGGGTGTTTCAAAGCTTTTTTCTTTCCTACCTAAAAAAAAACAGCTCAATGAATTTTTTCAAACTAATATCAATTTGGTATAAGGGCACAATATATGAAATTTAATTGAGTCCGTTGGCAATGTTGGCTTGTGAGATATTAAGGTTAAATTAAACCTATAGAAAGTTACTGCAATCGGTCTGATTTGTCACATTAAAAATGTTGACATTTCGCAACTATTCAAAGCCCCTAGAATCTAAATGAAATGTATTAAGAGAGATGTACATATATGAGTTCATGGTGTACGTACTTTTAAATACCTACTTTCTTTTACCATATCTGAAGAACCAGAAGATATATCGGATTCAAATGAATTTTGTTTTACAGATAACTTCGAAAGACTTTCAAAAAAATTTAAGTAATTTTAAATATACAGTGAACATTTTGGTTGACCATAATTTGTAGTTTGAACCAATAAAGATATTGGGTTGTATCTATATTCATATTTTAAACCCGAGTCTATTTGAACTGCAGTCTAAACTTAACACCTAGGTTAGAAACAGATGCTATTCATAAATAATCTAATCTTTAGAAACTATTTCATCGGCCTTCTCAACTACTCAAATCTTCAAGCTTCTTCAATCCTCGATGATTATCCCCTTAAATTCTTTAAACACGCCACTGAACAATGTATCTATCTATCAAAATCTGAATTCAACCGAATTTTTGAAAGTGCGCCAGTCCCTGAAGCAAAAATCAATTACCTGCCCAAAAAAGGTAGCTAACTGCAGAGGGATTTCTTTTCTCTACACCTGCGCTAAGCTATTTGCTGGACTCATTCACAACAGATTGTCAAAGTGGGTAGATGAAAGAAAAATTTTATCAGAATTCAGGCTGGTTCCAGGAAAAGTTATTCGACGATAGACCATTTTTTTTTCACTGTTGAACATTGCTGACCTTAATAAAAGGAAGCGGAAGATAGATTGCATTTTCCAAAATTATTAGGGAGTTAAATTCTGATGATGCAGAAGAAATTATACACGGTTTTTTATAGACTTCCGTGCAGCTTTTGACTCTGTCGATTGTCAAACCCTTTTTTGCAAGCTCTGTATGACGGAAGTGTCAAGTAAAGTTAAAAGCGTGCTAAGAGCGAAGTACGACAACAATTTATCCTACATTTGGGCAAGTACAAATACCTAGGAGTTTTGGTAACCTCAAACCTGAATATGAAAAAACATCTGGCGAAAAAAAAATATTTCTATTACCAAAAATTTACCTAGAAACAGGTACACCACCTACGATAACTATGATAATGGACACCCTTGTCATACACTTTAACTATATTGTAAAAGTATCTGAAATGGAAGTTAAACGGATATAAAAAAATGGATGGGATGGACTTTTTAACTATATTGTCAGAGTTATAGAAAAGCTACATATTCTTGAAGAAGATTTTTAGTTATTTAAAGAGTAAAAAAATAAATTTATCACTTTCCGTATTTCTATCAACATAATCATCCAGATAATTTTTTTTAGTTTTTAGTTTTATTTATTTATGAGTTGCTTACGCACAGTTAGATATAATATCTTATTTTTAGTGAAGCATTATAAATCATACCAAAGCTACGTAAATGTTTACAAAATGGCAAGTTTACAAATTATTTTGAAAGATACCAAATATTTAATATTAACTATTTTCTATATATTCTTAAAATGAAGTTTAAGTTTTTGTTTAAATAGTACTGTACTATCTATACTTCTAATTTCTCGTGGTAGTGTATTCCAAAGACGTGTTGCGTTGACAAAAAACTAGCGTTCAGAAGTAAGACAACTGAAACGAGGGTTCACTAAGAGGCTTGATCTAGTTGAACTGAAAAAAGTTATTTCTCTGAAGAGATCGGCAGGTTGTTGTGTTAGAAGAATATCCGATAGCAAAATTAAGTTCCGAAAATTGAGCAGATTTTCAAATGACATCCCAAAAAAGTTGTGTGCGTGTTGTGAAATTCTGTCAAATCATCGTAGTCCATGAACATATCGTATTGCACTATTGAAAGCAACAGTGAGCTTTCGTTTACTTTCATAGTCAAGTTTGCAGAATATTTCACAACAGTAAGTGACCAAGGGTATTATAAGTGTTTTTACAAGTAATGCACGGATTTTTAAAGGGGTGTAATACTGTGTAGACCAAAGGGTGCGGAGGACACCGTATGTTTTACCAAGAATATATGAAACGTGGTTTTTCCAAGTCAGCGTTTGGTTGAATACAACTCCTAAATTTTTCCCTGATTCCACATATTTGATAGGGGAGCCATTTAACAAAATTAATGGGAAGTAAGATACGTCTTTTTTATTCCTTGACAATACTAAGCATTTAGATTTTTTAGGATTGAGCACTAAGTTATTTTGGTATGACCAACGTTGAATTTCTAACAAATCTTCATTTATACAGGTAGCAAAGTGCTCAATTAATCCTAACGGACAACTGAGATATAACTGAGCATCATCAGCGTATAGCCGAATGGAGCAATGCTTAATAGTTAATGGAAGCTCATTAATGTAGAGGGAGAACAACAGAGGTCCAAGTATGGACCCTTGGGGGACACCGCTTTTGTTTAGTAGAAAATTGGAGAGGACTTTTTTAAGTTCAACAGCTTGTGTTCTTCCAGTTAAATAAGAAGAAATCAACTTGATTGCATCAGAAGAGAAGTTATAAAATAGGGAGAGCTTTTGGCAAAGTGTTGAATGATTCACCATGTCGAATGCTTTCGAAAAGTCTAAAAGTATCAAAAAAGTAACATAATCCTTATCGATAGATTTTCTTATGTCCTCTGAAACACTTATTAAAGCAGTAATGCAGCTATTTTTCTTACGGAATCCGGATTGTTTTGATGTTAATATATTTTTGTGATCAAGAAACGTACTAATTTGCTTTTGAATAATTTTTTCGAACACCTTCGAGAGAAAAGGTAGTATTGAGATTGGTCTAAACTCGTCTCCTCTTGAAGTTTTTGGAACAGGTATTATTTTCGCCTTTGTCCATTGCGTAGGAAATTCATTTGTTGATATGATTGAATTGAATAAGTGGGTAATATACGGCAAAAGAACTGGCAAAAGAAGTTTCTAGAACGATGGATGCATATCATCCAACCCAAAGCGTTTGATTTAATAGACAGGACAAGGAAAATGAATTATAAGTTTATGTGACACACCCGTAGGCCAGCTTCTTGACAACCCAACACGTTAACCATCATGCGTAAGCAAAAATCACCCATAGTACGAATTGAGAAAAAAAAGAAGAATAGAGAGCACAGACTGGAAATATGAAAGAAAAATAAAGAATGAAAAAATAAAAAATAAAAGCAATACCTAATAATTTAAATTGAATTTGATTCTAAAAATGAAGTTTAATAAAAGAAGAATGAGATTAAAAAAAAAAACTATTATTTCTAATGGGTGATTTTTTTGAGGTTAGGATTTTCATGCATTAGTATTTGACAGATCACGCAGGATTTCAGACATGGTGTCAAAGAGAAAGATGCTCAGTATGCTTTGACATTTCATCATGAATAGACTTACTAACGAGCAACGCTTGCAAATCATTGAATTTTATTACCAAAATCAGTGTTCGGTTCGAAATGTGTTTCGCGCTTTTTTATCGACAAATTTTGTTCAGCGATGAGGCTCATTTCTGGTTGAATGGCTACGTAAATAAGCAAAATTGCTGCATTTGGAGTGAAGAGCAACCAGAAGCCGTTCAAGAACTGCCCATGCATCCCGAAAAATGCACTGTTTGGTGTGGTTTGTACGCTGGTGGAATCATTGGACCGTATTTTTTCAAAGATGCTGTTGGACGCAACGTTACGGTGAATGGCGATCGCTATCGTTCAATGCTAACAAACTTTTTGTTGCCAAAAATGGAAGAACTGAACTTGGTTGACATGTGGTTTCAACAAGATGGCGCTACATGCCACACAGCTCGCGATTCTATGGCCATTTTGAGGGAAGACTTCGGAGAACAATTCATCTCAAGGAACGGACCGGTAAGTTGGCCACCAAGATCATGCGATTTGACGCCTTAAGACTATTTTTTGTGGGGCTATGTCAAGTCTAAAGTCTACACAAATAAGCCAGCAACTATTCCAGCTTTGGAAGACAACATTTCCGAAGAAATTCGGGCTATTCCGGCCGAAATGCTCGAAAAAGTTACCCAAAATTGGACTTTCCGAATGGACCACCTAAGACGCAGCCGCGGTCAACATTTAAATGAAATTATCTTCAAAAAGTAAATGTCATGGACCAATCTAACGTTTCAAATAAAGAATCGATGAGATTTAGCAAATTTTATGCGTTTTTTTTTTTAAAAAAGTTCTCAAGCTCTTAAAAAATCACCCGATAGTATAATTTATAGAGAAAAAGAAAAGAAAATGAAATTAATAATTGGTATATAAGGTATAAATTGAAGACAAAAGTAGTTATTTGAAAAATGAATTAAAAATAAAAATAATTATTTATGTAGGAAAGCTAGAGTTGGCATCCCTGTCCAAGTTCTCGATGCAATCGATGGGTTCAGCTGTTTCATTCAAGTGGCGTTTTACATACACTATTCCACGAGATGTGTAAACAGATTTTTTTACATCCGCGAGAGTGTTTTTAAGTTGCAATATCTCTGATTTAAGAGTTGTGATATTAGTTTTAGCGTTGAAAAGGAGTGATTCAAGTTCATTTACTTTTACTATAGTGTCATCAATAGAATTTTGCAATTCTTTTATTTGATTACTAATTTTATCAGAAATTCTTTTTTCGGAGTCGGTAATTTGTTTTGAAAGCAGGTCAATTATGTAGTCGGACTATTCTTTAAACCGTTGGTCCGTTATATTTTCACTAAGTTTTGTGTCGATTTGTTTAGGAGGGGTCGGAACGGATCTAGCGGGAGAGTCTGTTGTTTCAGTGTTGGTGTTTTTGTATTTATTTTAATTAATTTTATTTCAAAATGTCAGTCTGGTAGATGGCCATAGCAATTAGGATTAAGAAATTACTATATTACAAAATATAATTATAATAAATGATGAAGTCATTAAAACTAAAGCTAACTAACTAACTCTATAAAGAGTTCGGCAGCTCTGTTAAGTTAGAAACAATTATACAACAATTCTAGAACAATTTCACTCAATTTCAAAAAAACGGTTGGTAGAATGAAAACAAATAAAATGGGTTAGCTGGAGAGCCAAAGGTCCTTCCTAATAATCCAATTTTAAAATCCAAAGTTAAAATTTGTGTGATATTGACCTATATGCTATATACTCTTATTCATAGACGATACATGCTATGAGCTATAAATATTAAAGACGACTCTTGACATTTTAACATTATGGTTTGAAATGAAAAAAAAAATTGACTTTACAGTTATGATTTATTGTTTGTGATCCTTGAAATATATACTTGGCTTGAAGCTGGTAGTTAACGACATAATCTTTGGCATAACACGAGAAGGCTCTCTTATGTGTGGCAGCCGCGATGGTTTGGAGGTAATTAACGAGATGTTAAGTGATATAAATCCAGGTGATTTTGATTTTCTAAACAATTCTCGTCAAAACAAACACCTGTCGTCGAACTGTCACAACAATCCACTGTCATCAGGTCAAACGAGCCAGCGTCATCTACAACCTCGCAGCAGAAGCAGAATATAAAAAAAGTAAAATTAAAATAGTTTCTTATAATGTAGCTGGTTTAAATAAATAAATTAGGTGGCGCAACAGTCCGTAGAGAACCAGGGCCTAGTGACTTACAACTCTCAACCATTCCTGTGTGCGAGTAATGTTGTCAGGGATGGAGGGGACCTACAATTTATATGCCGAATCCGAACGGCTAATTTTGAGAAAGCACTTTTTCATGACAAGAATTACTCTTGGAGAATTTGTCAATTCCTCGCAAGAGGCAGTACCCGTGAAAACTCTTCTTTTTTTTTTTTTTTAATTAAGGTGGCACAGGCAGGGATTGAACCCAAGACCTCTCGCATGACAGTCCAACGCACTAACCATCATGCCACGGGTACTACTGTAGCTGGTTTAGGTAACAAATTATTTTTTGTAGATTTTTTTAAATTTGTAAAAGAACATGATGTTTTCTTTCTATTTGAGACTTTTTTATTAAGTGAACAAATAGAAAATTTTAACAAATATTTTAGCGAGTATAACTTACACTGGATACCTGCAACTCGTGAGCACAATTTTGGTAGGGTGATAGGTGGATCTTTGTATGGCTTTAAAAGTAACGTCAATGGCAACTTTACCGTAGTAAATGATTAAACACGTCTTGTAATCAGCAACCTGAGTAAAAGGTACTTTATTGTGCCCACGTATCTAAATTGCAATTTCTGGGATAATGATTTCAAAGCGCTCGATGATTGTCTACACACACTGCAGTCTCAAAATATAATGCTGATCGGTGACGTTAATGCTCGGATAGGAAATAAACAGATAGTCTCAGATGAAAATAATTTTATAGACATAGATATAGCAAAAACACGAAATTCTAAAGACCAAACAGTCAACAGAAATGGTAGACTTTTTATGGAAATATGTCAAACAAACGATCTTTTTATTCTTAATGGCTGTAGTAAAAATGATGATGAAGTAGGAGTAAAAAAATTCTCTGACCATATGCCTCTTTTAGTATAACTCAGCCTCAACAACCCCTCATATCACTACGAAATAGCGCTACACCCAAAACTCGCCTGGAAAAATAGTTCAAAAGAAATTTACGCAGCAAAGTTACTGAACCAGATCAACAGTACCTTTTTAACTACATTGGAACTTCGAAACGAGGAAAAAATACGTTTTGTAAACAACTCTATAGAGGAAGTCGTACACATAAATTCTACCCCATCAAAATCTAATAACTACCGTCAAAAATGGTTCAACTAAGAATGCTTCACCGCAAGAAAGCTATCATTTGATCTGCTTAGAAAATAAAGGAACACCATCGATCATAACGAAACCCTAAGAGGAAAATATATCACCGCAAATAAAAATTATAAAGATTTATGGCGTTATAAACGCAAACATTACTACAATGCAATACCTATAGAGCTTTCCTGTACAAGAGATACCAAAAACCAAAGGTTTTTGGGCAAAAATAAAGTCACTAAAAGGCCTAGACTTCGTTTGTGGGATACACTTAACGGCAGGAAAACTGGCTGAACACTTCAAAATATATGAACACTTCAAAAAATGAATCCATGCTACTTGGTAGAGCGCAACTTTCTTTACGCAGAACCACTTGTCGAAGATGATCTACTTGATAGGGAAATATCTCTAAATGAGCAACAATTGAGGCTGTAAAGCTCTAAGAACAGAAAAGCACTAGGTCCTGATCGAATCCCTAACGAATTTTACAAAAATGCTCCTATAGACGCACATGCTTGAAGCCTTCAATTTCACCTTCAGAACCGGTAAATTGCCTCAGAAATTTAAAGATGCTGTAGTGTACCCGATTTATAAAAAAGGTGATGTTAATTTAGCATGTAATATAACAGGGATATATCGTTCGTGAACGACCATCGGTGTGGGATGGCAAAAGTATGTCAGAATGGTTTAACACAACATCAGGAGTGAAGCAAGTCTGTCTTCTGAATGCAATATTGTTTTCACTGTTCATTGACGATATTTCTTTTCATCTACCTGCTGGAGTATGCGTAGCAGAAATAAGAATTAAAGTGCTTCTTTATGCTGACGACATCGTTCTGTTTGATGAATCTCCACAGAGTCTTCAACTTATCATCAACAAACTCAATACTTATTGTAAAACCTGGAGGCTTGCAATAAATTTAGAAAAATCGAAAATTATGATCATTCGCAACAGGGAAACAAAATTGGGAAACGGCGAAAAATGGTTTCTAGATGGTGAATCAATTGAAACAGTCACACAATACCTTGGTGTTATACTGCAATCAAACATGAAGTTCTCTCTCCACCTTGAGAAAAACCTGATTTCCGCTAAAAAGCTTATAAATTCTTCATGGAAAGATATAATCGGGAACAATGAAATTAAGACCTCCGCGAAATACAAGGTCTTTGAATCAATTATGCGCTCTGTCATGTGCTATAGTTGCCAAAATTTGGGTTACCGTTCATATGAAGAAGTTGAAAAACTCTTCCGCCTGCCGATGAATACGCTAAATTACGTTCTTACACTAGAAACAGGTTTACCTTCATTATACCACTATGCTCTCAAGCTACATTTTGATTATATCCTAAAAACTCTTGGATCACCAATGCAAAGCATACCCAATATCCTTACGAAGTTTGTAATAAACAGGCAGGTGGAATGGGTTCACGAATGGAAAACGGTGTCTGATAAAAGTGGTTTCAACTTAAACTTGCAATACGAAGACCGGACTGAATTGAAGCAAAATTTGTATAAGTTACTCGAACGAAATTTGGTCGAAATTTCAGGTGACCCTTGTAATAAAATATTTACGAGTACTTATTGAAATAAAGAAACATCACAATGCCTATGTAACTTTGGTGAATATACTGAAAAATCTAAGCTTTTGGCGCTGTTAAGGCTAAGAAACAAACAGATATTGGAAAACATTTATTTGAATTTCGATCTTTCATATCACATGTCATAAACTTGGCATGTTGAAATGGAATGCAACAAGCTGTATGTGAGGTATTAACAAAATTATTTTTTTTAAAGGCGCATGTATGCCATTAAGTGTGGAAAATGACATCATTCAAATGCCCGCCTCGGCTTCTTACGGTGGCACGGATCAGAGTGGTCCAATTTCCAATGACTCTTCCGCATAGATCCGGCTGAGTTTGAGCGATGGCTTGTGTTATGTCCACCCTAAGGGAATCGGGAAATTGTGGTTTATTTGCATATACCTGCGACTTCAAGAAACTCCACTGGAAAAAAAAAGCATGACCTTGGTGGCCAATTCACATCACCCCTGCGAAAGATAACCTTACCCTCAAATCATTCATGCAAAACGTCAACCATTGCGTTTGCTGTGTGGCACTTAATGCCGCGCCACCGCCGCGCCATCCTGCTGGAAACACATGTCGTCTAGGTCCATATGTTTCAACTTAGTAGTTATCATCGTTATGTAGCGCTCGCTGCTGACGGTGACCGCCTCACTAACGTCGTTTTCAAAAAAATACGGACCAATTACGCCTCCGGCCCAAAATTCACACCAAGCGGTAACTTTTTGAGGATGCATTATCACCTGGTGAACGCGCGTGGGTCAGTTTCGTCCCATATACGGCAATTTTGCTTGTTGGGGTCCTCTTCCAAACGATTTGAAACACAGTCAGCGAATAAACAGCTTTGTCTATGGTCATGAACTTTGAGCTCCTGGGTCTGATGGATCTTGTACGGGTGTAGACCCAAGTTCCTACTCAAAATTCGCCATGTTTGAAGTCTGCGAAAGGCCGAGTTCTTGTGCACCGCGAGGAATAGACTGCATAGGGTTCTGCTGTACACTTTCACGGACCGAGCCGATGTCCTCGGCCGATCTGGCGTTCCTTGATTTGCGTCTACTGAACCAGTAATCTCAAATTTGACCACCAAACGTTGAAGATTCGAGGGCCACCATGTCTACCGTAAAATGGCCACAATGCGCGTAACGTTTGCGTTTCCGAACACTCATTTTGATAATAAAGTTTGGACATGCTGTTCAATCCTTTACATGAAGTTTTGGCATGAACAACTGAAATAAAAAGATTTTACAGATATCACCAAAAGAAAATTACCACCACGGGGTGCCAAATTCTTCCCGCTCCAATTGAAAAACCCTCTACAAATCAGCGTAGTTTTTTTCAAAGGGGTCGGTTCAGGTTACGTAGAGCTTTCGTTTCTGTTTTGTGATAGCATTCCAACATACAGAAAAATATCAAAATCTTGATCGATGTTTAAGTCTATTGACATTTAAATTTTTGTTTTAATTATATATGTATGTACATAATTTTTTAATTATTTTGTTTATTTTTGACGTTTTACAGAGTTGAAATCGGCAGAGTTGAAACGTAGGCTCTGTCGTGTTTATTTTTAGACTCCAGGCTTTCGTTTTAAAATCCGTTTATATTGTCTATGTGTCTGGTTACACGAGCGCAAAAAAGAATTACTTTTGTGGATACACACAGAAAAAAAAATTAAGTGGGCATGCAAGAAATAGAGGAACAGTCGGAAATTAAAACACAAAAAACTTCGTTGGATACTCAGCCGCAGGTACAGCACGAGCAAAACAAAAGCAAATTTGCTGTACATTCTTCTTCGCCGGCAAATTAGAAATGAAAATGTCTGTCAAAAGGAGAACGTTTGAGAAAGAAACATGATTTTTAACGCAAAACTCATATCTGAAGATGAGGAAAAAGACGAAACTTGGCATTTTTTTCCATCCCTTTCCTTCTTTCTAAAAATCATCCGTTCTCTTTCGTGAATTAATTCTTTTTTGCGCTCGTGTAACCAGGCACTATGAATAACATAAACTGGAGTTTAGTTTAACAAATACAAAATCATAATTTATTAAAGAACAGTGAACAAAGTATTTACAATAATTGTACGTTATAAAAGATTTTGTTGATACTTTATATTGAAATTTCGACATTTTTAAAACGATATGTTCTTTACACAAAAAAAATTACTTTCAATGCCTTTTTCTGTTGAAAAGCATTTCTTTAAGATTAGTTTGTAAAACGTGAAATCTAACAACTTATGAAGATATTTCGAAAATTTGATGAAATATTTTGAGTGTTTTAAATTAATATTGAAAGAAGCGACCACGAATTTAATTGAAATAAAAATACTTTATAAATTAAGATAACCTTAAAAAATCATAGTTTTTCGTATTTTAAAAAGTATTAACTAAAAGCCTAACGTAATAGTTTACTTTGAGAGTGAAATTTGCAAGGCCATCAAAATCAATTGGAAAAGTTCAATTTACTAGAAAAAATGTATTAAACAATTCAAAACAAACGAAATTTGTTCTTATGCAAGAAATGTGTATTTCTATGTAAAATTGATACAATCGTTCTTTTTGTAAGTTAAGCAATACAAAATAACGTCCGAAAAACGAATACATTTTTTAAATTACGTTTTTAAATAAGCAGATTGTTTTAATAATGAATGGCATTAATTTGCAGTCAATATCTTCGCTTGTTCAAGAGATATAGTATAGAGAACCCAACATCAATGTTTACCAAATTTGCGTATATTATTTTTTGTAGTTTTAATTTTTGTATGAAAAAAATTACTGTTTGGTTTTTATAAAAAAAATTCTGAATGTCGAAAACAATATTTTCTGTGTCAATTCGATTTATTTCAAAATGTTACCGAATGTTGATAACAATGTTTTTATAAAATAAAATTAATTTTAAGCCAATATCTCAATTTTTTTAAAAGTCGAAAGTTAATTTTTAGCAACTTTTGGTAATGTTTTTTAGGTTTTTAATTTTTAATAAAAAAAACTGTCAATTCTATTTTTTCAAAATTTTACAAGATGTCAAAAATGTTATTTTTGGTTGCACAAAATTATTTTGAAAAAAGAGGCTGGGATGCGACCCACACTGATAACTTCCCATCCCGTCTATCGATTTGTCTTGCTTAAAAGTTTGTCTAAATGTATCAATTCTTACCAAATTTGCGTTCTATTTTTTGTAGATTTTATTTTTTTATGAAAAAACGGACTGTTGGATTTTTATAAAAAAATTATTGAATATAAAAAACAATATTTTCTGTGAAATAAAATAAGTTTGAAGCCAATATTTTTAATTTTTGAAAAGCTATTTGAGCCGAAAATCAATTTTTACCAACTTTTATTAATTTTTTTGTTTAGGTTTTTATTTTTTGTAAAAAAACTGTCAATTCGATTTTTCTCAAAATTTGTCCTAATGTTGAAAACAATATTTCTTATAAGTTAAAATTAGTTAGAAGCCATAATCTCAAATTTTTGAAAAGATATTTAAGTCGAAAATCAATTTTTACCAACTTTTGTTAAATTTTTTTTTTTGGTTTTTAATTTTTTGTAAAAAAACTGTCATTTCTATTTTTTTCAAAATATTACTGAATGTTGAAAACAATGTTTTTGAAAGATGAAAGTAGTTTAAAGCCAATATCTCAAAGTCTTGAAAAGATATTTGAGTCAAAACTCAATTTTTACCAACTTTTTTTTTATTTGTTTTTTAGGTTATTATTTTTTGTAAAAAAACTGTCAATTCGATTTTTCTCAAAATTTTTCCTACTGTTGAAAACAATATTTCTTATAAGTTAAAATTAGTTAGAAGCCATAATCTCAAATTTTTAAAAAGATATTTAAGTCGAAAATCAATTTTTACCAACTTTTGTTAATTTTTTTTTTTCGGTTTTTAATTTTTTGTAAAAAAACTGTCAATTCTATTTTTTTCAAAATTTTACTGAATGTTGAAACCAATATTTTTTGAAAGAAAAAGTTGTTTAAAGCCAATATCTCAAAGTTTTGAAAAGATATTTGAGTCAAAACTCAATTTTTACCAACTTTTTTTTATTTTTTTTTAGGTTATTATTTTTTGTAAAAAAACTGTCAATTCGATTTTTCTCAAAATTTTATCAGATGTCAAAAACATTATTCTTCGTTGCACAAAATTATTTTGGAGATTAAATCATATTTAAGTCGTAAAATTTTCGAAGTGACAAATTTTTTTTTTCAGTTTTTTTGATTTATAAAAAAAAACGTTAATTGAATTTTTTTCCAAAAATATAATTGTTTTGTATCACGTTACAATATATAATATAAAATTTAATTCAAGTCTCTAGCATCATTGGTTCATGAGATATTTAGGGTTAACCAAAATTTTCACCTTTTTTTTAAACTGCTATGGTAAAAAAACCACCCACGCAATTTTATTGAGAGCCCTTTCTGCATCTTTCTGCCTTATTATCTGTATAACAAAATTTATTTGAAGTCGATATCTCTTCTGGTTCTTGAGCTATGGACGACGAAAAAAACGTCGCGAACGTACGGACGTACGTACACACGCACGCACAGACATCTTTCTAAAAATCTTTTATTTCGACTCTAGGGACCTTGAAACGTCGAGAAATGTCAAAATTTTCAATTTGTCAAATCGGACCCATTACAATAACTTCCTATGGGAAGTTAATAAAATCATTTTTTGTTCGTAAAATATTGGAGGTGACTAATATTTGTTTTCAGTTTTTCTGATTTATAAAAATAAAATGTTAATTGTTTTTTTTTAAACTATACTTGTTTGGTATCACGTTACAATATATAATATAAAATTTAATTCAAGTCGCAAAATTCAAAAAAATTATTTGACAAATCGGACCCATTATCATCATTATTGTATCAAAAATATTTCTCTATGTGTATATAATTAGCTTTTCCTTAAAATCTGTAGAACCAAAATATGCAGTTTGTTCAGCCAGATCAAAACTTTGAGCACTTTCCAGAGTTTGAGGGATAAATTTGAGTGCACTCAGGAATTGCAGAAAACATCAATGGGAGTGTGCATGAGAGTTTGAAACTGTCGATACATCGCCATTCGAAAGAACTCGTCCTTTTGCAGACCTCATCTTGTCAAATCATGCGTCGCGTCGTAGACTAGAAATGATCAAAAAGTCATGAAAAACGAGGGTCTGAAGCATTTAATTTGAATGCAAACATCTTTTTTGCTGTATTTGGCACGATACCAATCTACATGAGATTTTAGAGAATTCAGTTTATTCTAAAAATGGCATATATTAGAGTACATTTTGAGATGGAGACATTAAGGGTCCATATTTCTTTTAGAACGACGCAAATTGACCACTTTATTACCGTCGTCAACCGTAGGTTGATAATTACTAACTTCCTTTGGTCTGAATTTAATAATATACCAATGACATCTGATTATTTATTAATTTATTCAATCTACGATACTCAATCCATAGATTTGTTATAGAATATATACAATTTCGTTGGTATTATTAAATATTAATAAATATATTAATTTATATAAATAGGAACAATTAAGAGAAGTTATTATGCAATAATGTTAATAATGAATTTTTAAATTGATTTCTTGTAAGATATATATCTAGTTCATTATAGTACATATTAAAAAATATGAAATTTATCGTTCTTAAAGATTGACAAGATGCATAAATATTAATCAAAAAAAAGCAACAATTCGCAATCAATGTCATTTGAAAGAATATGACGAATAAACATAACACTAAACATTCAAAGCCTTGATGCAAGAGTTTGAATCCCTAACAAAAGGAATCTAGATTTATAATCAAGATTTGAGTGAGCATTTAAACTAAAATTTCTTATAGTAAATCTCAAAAAATTCTTTTGGATATTTTCAATTCTTGTTATCAACGTTTTAGTATCAGAATTCTTAATGGCAGAACAATACTCCAGTAATAGTCCAACAAGTGAACAAAAAATAGCTTTCGGTGTGTATGGGTCCTTAAAAACAGAAGAATTCCGTTTAAGGAAACCTAACATAGAGTTAGCTTTTGAAACAATATAGGAGGCATGTGAAATAAAGTTAAGTTTATCATCAAATACTACGCCTAGGTCTTTAATCTCGTGAACTCATAATAGTTTGATTCCTTTGAAGAAATAATCAAAAATTATGGGGTTTTTTAAGTGACTATAAGTTAACACAGAACACTTTGACAGATTAAGGTCAAGATCATTTTGTTCACACCAATTTTCAAACTTTAAAATGTTACAAAATCGGTATAAACTACATCCATTTGAGAATGCATTTTTACTGCGTTAAAAAACTGATAAGAAAAGCAAGCCAAATTAGTAGTTGCGGATCGACCACTTATGAAACCATGTTAAAATTTAGAGATATGACATTTGATTATTGCATATATCTTGTTTTTTACTATTTTGTCAAAAAGCTTCGGAATAGGGCGATAATTTGTAACCAACTTTTTATCTCCGGACTTAAAAATTGGATTAATATAAGACACTTTCCATTCATCTAAAAAAATACCATTTGAAAGAGATTGGTTACAAATAATCTCAAGTGGTAAACAAAGAGTGTTTTAACAGAATTCGAAAAACACCATGAATATCTGGTGATCCAGATGGAACCAATTCACGTAAGGCGGTATAAACATCTTCTTATTCACACTGAAAACTACAACAATGTTTTAAACTATTATTACAATTAAATTGCCAATCGCACAATTTGAAAATTTGTCATTCAATATAATTATTTAAGTTTAAAGAAATAAAGTGATATTTAAAATTATTCACCAACTGGAAAGCATTATAATTTTTAAAACTAATATTTTTTATGCAAATTGACATGGCAACGTGGTGAATCGAGTTTGAAAATAAATTGATGCATTCAGAGATTTCAACTTCAATATTATCGTTTATAAATACTAAATCAAGCATTCTCTGCAAGGAATTGTGAATAAAACAAACTTGAGTTAAATTTAAAGCTAACAAGGAATCAATAAGCTCGAATTCTTTTTCATTTGAAAGCACAATTGGTAGCACCCTTTTTTCGTTTTGCATCCATTTGATTTCACCCAAGTTAAAATCACCAACTATACAAACAGAAATGTTATGTTCAGAATAATCAGATAAAATATTTTCAATGTTGTTCAAATGAGCCAAATAAAGAGATAAATGAGAATCAGGTGGAATAGTTACATATATTCAAGAATATAGTTATATCAAAAATATCAATAATTTACAATCATAGTTGCCTTGTATACAAACGCATAGTTGTTCAATGTTGTCTTCAGATGATATTCCAAGATCGATAGAATTAGCGATGAGTGATTTCCGAGCTGCTAATAGAACACCACCTCCTCTTCTGCTGCCCACATCATGACGATCTCGACGAAACAGATGAAACTCTGATGCATTGAGTATTTCCTCATTACTTATTTCATTGAATAGCCAAGTTTCCACAAATGCGTAAACATTATACTCGGAAGAGTCCACATTCAGCAGAGAGACCATTTAATTTAGTTCTCATTCCGCCCATATTCTCATAATAAATACAAATTTTGTTTACATTGACATTTGCACCTCTTTTCGCTGACTCGGTTCCGTCGTCGGAGGCATCTTTTTGTCGTTTTTTGAAATAAAATGTCTTACTATTGTATTGTGGGGCCAGTTGGAACCAACAACATTACAATATGATGATGATTTCACCCCTTTATACTTTTTCATGTCATGTTTTATAAGGTTGTAGGTCTAAGCCCTCAAAAACAAAAAAAAAACCCCAGAGTAGTAGAAAATTTGTAGTTTCATATGCAAATGCATATGAATCTATTGTCCTTAGATTCTAGCCAATCATTAGAGCACCAAATGTTACTACAATATTGTTACTAAATTATGTTATGCATCATCACATGCATAATATTTGTGTCGATACAAAATTAATAAAATACATGCAAGAGAACTTGTATGCAACTCACTTAAACCATAAGTAACTTCATAATGTTATATGTGGTTTGTATCACATTTAAAATAAATTACATAAATTGACCTATTTATTTATTATTTATTTATTTTAATTGGGAACTTATACAAATAAATTATCCTTTGACACTTTCGAAAGAGAAGAGTAAAATGTTATCCATTCAGAAAGTCTCATGTAACCACATTATGCAACGTATGAAAGTTATACTTATATCTTTAAGTAAGCCAAAGGAATATTCAATTTTTCTATGCTCCTTTAGACTAATTTAGAAAATAATTGAACAACAATTCAAAAATTTTCATGTTAAAGTGAAAAACTTACAAGATAGATATTTAGAATTCTGTGTTTTTTGAAACCCTTTAAAAATATGTATACGCAATATGCAAAGAAAACACAAGGGCTTAATGTTTGAATATTTCAAATAAATTACACCATCTTTAAAATTTAATTTGCCTCAACAATTTAGTTAGTCAATATTGAAATATAAAATTCAAATTCAACAAACTTATACTTTGCTTTGTTGTATTGATTTAAACAACACACAAACTTCAAGTCCAATTTACAAGTTTTCCCTTCACAAAACCCTACTAAAGTCGGAACTCATATACCTATGTATAGCTGTTATACGTAGTTATATAAAAGGCAACAGGATGGTTAACATCCTTTAGGCTAGCAAGGGTATCTAATATCTATACCTATATACAAAAACATAGCTTTTAGTTGAAAAATATTGTTATATCTCCCTCTCAAACATACTATCAGCTGGTGCTGGTACTGAAACTGAAACTGAAGCTAGGATGGAAGAAAAGAACATCTTATAGTATAGTACACAAAACGGATGTGGTAAACACAGAAGCTGAGAAATATACCACGTACCGTACACTTACATTCCAAAACATATCTCCTGGGAAATTGTGCTTAAAATATTTTACAGATTCTGTAAATAACGAAATTTTCTTACGGAAAAGCCTAAACTCGAAATTTATATACGAGTACAATATAAACATACATACTCTTTCCTAAACATTGGTACAATAACTCAATTAGATTGCAGAGTCTTTTGCTTTGCAGCCTCATATAACAATTATTCGTGTAACCCTAATCTCTGGCAATCAAAAACCTAAACAAATTTTACAGCGAAAGTAAAACATAACTTTTTTGTTTTCGAAGAAGTATAAAGTTATATCCAGAGCAAACACGGATATTTCAAACAACAAAAACCCATCGAATTAAACTACATTATAGATATAGACGGACAATTCCTTGGAGTAAACACGAGTTGAGTTTGTTAAGAAAATTAAAATAATATATATACAAGCCCGGGTCTATAAACACTCATAATATAGAAAACAAAAAGGTTTGGTCAAAGTTAAATATGAGAAATATGGAGAGAGTGTGAAAAATTATCATAAGTTTTGGCAGTACCGAAATATTGTTTATTTTTTTTTTGTTTTAAATAATTTAAATAAATTCAAAAACATTTTTGGAAACTGAGTGCGCAAGGGAGCATACCTACGATAAATATTTAAAATTCTCTTGAAGTCTTAAAGTAAAATTTTGAGAAAAGAACTTGCTTTTAAAGTTCAAGTATAGTTTAGACTTTAAAATAATATTTGATCTAAAACATTAATTTATTTGGAGAAATATAAAGAAGTTCTTTTGTATATTTACAACTCTTCAAATTCTTTACTGATACAGTATTGAAACAGAAGTGTTTAAAATTATTAGTGACTTATTAGTTGATTTATTTACGTCCTTCCTTATCTATCAGTATATATTTTCAGGCTGGCGATTGATGACGTTATTGCCACACTTAAATTAATGAAGGTCAATTGTGATACAGTGAAGTACTGAACTTCACTAAAATAGTGATTAAACATTATTTGATATTACGGGTTGACTTTTGTTCTAGCCATTTAGAGGCTTTGGTGAAGCTTCTTGGAGTATCTTAAAGTTTTTCAAGATTTTATTGAAGATGTGTCTGCCTAAGAGTTTGTTTCTAGAGTAGCAGTGTGCGGGGAAGTGGAATAAGAAAAAAATTTCCTGATCACTGCATCCTTTACCTTTGCACATGTCAATGGTAGTAAGCTGCATTTCGTTTTTATAGTAACCCAGCAAGTTGTGACCTATTGTTATGCTTACAAAGAGTCGTAAAGACTTTTTGTCTAGATACATAATCGACCAGGATTTTGTTTTATCGAATTTAGGTCATAATTTCCTGGCCGTGACACAGTTTTCAAAGCATTTCTTTTTACCAATGATGCGTTTTAATTCACAGAATGGAGTCTGCTTGGCTATCAATGTGGTGAAATCACTGTCATCATTGAGACCTGTTTTGCAACATACAAATGCCACTGCCAATACTTCGGATTGAAAGACTCTACTTAGATCGGGAAGCATAAAGGAGTTGGCAAGATTTATATAGATATAGATATGGTAGATATTGATGACTCATTCATGTGTTGAGCATTGCAAAGTCAAGGTATCACGTCGTAGTCTATGCTTACATTGTTCCCTATGCATTCCTGTAGAACCTGGCCGTGTCCAATGTGGCTGGTTTCCAGCAATTGGTCTGGCTCAGAATTAAGGCGCTGTGTGCAGCAGTTTCCCTTACATACAGGTCCAGTAGGAGAATATTGAGTATTTCTTTCATTCCTAGAGAAGAAGTGGTCCTTATTACTCCTGTAATACCTATATGCATGCTATTCTCTCTGTATCCTTGTAAGGTTTTTAGTTTTTTGGAATTGACATGATCCGTTTTATTTTCTGTGAGGGCTTTTTTGACTGACTGACTGACCTCTTAAATTTCTACGAACGCAGTCCAGTGTATACTCCTTACCATGGAGTGTTTTTTTTCTAGAACCCTAAGTAAGTACTGTAAAGTATAAAATCCGCCGGGAAAGTATAATACTTTGTTTGGCCGCCATTTTGGTAAATATTAGTCTTGACAGTTCATAATTGGCGGTCGTGAAGTAGTAGCATTGGCAAATTTATTATGGAAAATATTCGTTGTTAGACCAACGTGTTTTATTCATTAAAACATTTTATCAAAATCAATCATGAATTACTGTGACGATGAGAAAGTTACGCACAATTTTTCGGAGACAACAACGTGCAAACAAATAGTACGATTTCTTGTGTTGTAGAATGATTTCGAAAAAATGGTCTTTAAATAATAGACTCAAGTATGAACCACAACATACTGCAAGATCGGCTAAAAACAATACTGCCGCTCAAGGAAGTATTCAAAACATCAATCTCAATTCGACGCCCTGCTCAGAAGCTTGGTCTCCAAAGAGCAACTTTGGCCAAAAGAGCTTCTTCAACAAGACCATTTACACCACCGTACATAATGCCAACAGGATTTTACAACTAGCCCATAACAACACCGATTTTTAAGAAAAACTCATAATGAGTGACGAGGCACATTTTCATTTGATTGAATTTTTATGTAAATAAACAAAATATTCAGTTTTGGACAATAGAAAACTCTCAAATTACTCGTATTCGTTGGTCATCAACCAATAAAAGCGATATGGTTTTATGATGAAAATCTTTTTAACGCCGCAACTGAATGGTTTGGATTTAATTAACATGTGGTATCAAGAAGACGGTGCCACACCGCATACAGCCAGGATTACAATGGAATCACTGTGAGACCTCTTTTTTTTAAGTTATTTAAAAAAAAATTGATGTTGATTGGCTCCACGGTCACCTGATTTGACTGTTCCGGACTTCTTTTTGGAGGAATATCTGAAAAACAAAGGTTTATGCAAACAAACCAGAAAGGCTTGAAGAACTCAAACAAAGTATTCGTGATGAAAGTAATGAAATTCCGCGTGAAATGTGTGAGAATGTAATGAAAAATGTACTAATTAATTCTGTTACATCTCAAAGATCGCTCTGGATTCTTTTTTCTCTTCCCAATCAGCTAAAGAATCTTTATCCTTAGCTTTCCTTCTAATCCTTTGAGTCTTTTTCCATTTTCTTCAAATAACTTTCGTCTTTCTTTTTTCTGTCATCAGTAGCACTGGTAGTGGATTATTTCTTCTCGGCAGCCTATTCTTCTTTCATTAATAAAGTTGTAGCCTTAGTCGGCTAACAAAGCCACTGAAACAGATGGCAAGCTTTTCAAAGCAACTCGAGATAATTTCGTTATGAATATGCACCAACTTATCGTAAGATATGGTCAAAAGAAAGCATGCCTGATGAATGGAACCTCAGTATAGTTTGCCCGATACTGACAAAGGAGGCCCACTAAGCTGCAATAACTAGAGTAATTAGTCTCGTTAACATTGCTTACAAAATCTTCTCTGGAGTAATATATCAATAAAATATAACAATGTCGACACATCTGCAATTGCACGTGTATTGACATCTCTGAAGGTAGATAAATCGATCAGCGAATTGATTAATCAGATGCTGATAAGCAGGATTATCAATTCAAAACTGGGCGATTTTACTACACAAAGGGGTGTCAGCAGAGGTACGCCACAAGGTGGTGTCCTATCCCCTCTCCTCTGGAATTTAGTAATACATGAATTACTAACTACTCTAGAAAGAGAGGGATACAGAGTGTTTGCCTATGCGGACGATGTTGCTATTGCGGTAACGGGTAAACACCCCAATATACTAAAAGACCTCTTACAAAACGCTTTAAATAAGCTCACCAGATGGGCAAATCGGTGTGGACTAGGCGTTAACCCACAAAAAACCGACCTTGTCCTCTTCACAAGGAAATACAAAGTCCCACACATTGACCCTCCCCTCATAAACGGTGTACCACTTAAATTCTCCGAACAAGCAAAATACTTGGGTCTCATTTTAGATAAGAAATTAAGTTGGAAACCTAATATTCAAGAGAGAATAAACAAGGCCACAGTAGCCCTGTTCTCCTGTAAAAAGGCCATTGGTAATAAATGGGGCCTACAGCCCCGCATTACACACTGGCCATATATCTCGGTCATAAGGCCGATCCTTACTTATGGAGTAGCGGTATGGTGGACGACGCTAGATACAGCGACAAATCGCGATAAACTCAGCAAAGTCCAACGAACAGCCTGCCTGTGTATGGGAGGAGCACTTCGCTCCACCCCCTCCGCTTCCCTAGACGTTCTGTTCCATCTAATACTGCTGGGCATTTTCAGCAAGCAAACGGCCGCTAATACTGCCATACGGCTTCAAGCCTCCTCTCTGTGGATCAATAATGGAATTGGCCGCACCACTATTTTGAACTCGTTCAGAACTATAAACAGTAATATTGACTACACCATACCCCATCTTCAGTTTAATAACTATAGCTTCAAAGTGACTATACCTCCCAGGTCTTTTGGGAGAATACATCATTTTTGAACGATGGTCCTATAAACTTTTATACAGACGGATCAAAAACGTAGGATGGGGTTGGTGAAGGCGTATACTCAGATAGACTAAATTTAAGTCTCTCCTTTCGTCTACCCGATCATTGTAGCGTGTTCCAAGCTGAAATCCTGGCTATAAAAGAAGTCCTATCCTGGCTTAGAGAAAACGTTATATCAACTAATGATATACGCATCTTCTCGGATAGCCAAGCCGCGTTAAAGTCCCTAGACTCAGTCTCCACAAATTCATTAACAGCCCTAAATTGTCGATCATCTCTTACGGAGATGGCTAAACAGTTCAACATTCACCTTTTCTGGGTGCCGGGCCATGAAGACATTCCAGGAAATTGCAAAGCTGACGAACTTGCAAAAAGCGGAACAACTTTACCTCTGCTGGCTCACAATGCTAGCATAGGTATCCCCTTAGCTACATGTAAGCTCATGCTAAAGCAAGATACCATAGAGAAAACAAACTCCAGGTGGAATAACACCACCACTTGTGTCGCAACTAAACTAATTTGGCCTATTCTTAGCGCCAGTCTCGTCCAAGGTGATGAGCTGTCATCCACACTAGAGGCATTATCTTTCAAAAGTCTGTTAAATTAATAGCATATGCTAATGACATTGACATCATCGGAAAAACTCAGAAAAACTCAAGACCGACGCGACGTCTTGGTCAAAACGTCACCATCGACAGGACGTTGTTTATTTGGACTAAGAAAGCAATTGAGTAATAATAATAAAGCTTCTCGAGCAACCAAAGTGTAGCCTTATAGGTATTATTATAGATATTTTATCTTTTGGACGAATTGTTCAGCTTCAACAATTTGGCTACTGTCAAACGTCATATTAAAAATAAACTTTATAACAATAACCAATTACAACAAGGCTTTCCTGTTTTCTTATCTTTTGTATCTAAAACTTTATTTATACATACAACATTTCAATATTTGTTTCCAACAGCTGGTGCAAAACTTTTGTATTGATGTCACCCTGAATGCTAAAAGCCAATTACTACTTTATTGTTAAAAATTAATTATACTGGCATTATTATTTAAGTTAATTTATGTATATAAAGCGATATTCTGATTAACAAAAATTATTAATGACGAACATAAATTTGATTTTCAAACCCGGAAAACGTCAAAATTTTCTGTTAACCCTACTCTTTCGGGTAACCCTAAACATACATTCTTTCTGCCTTCCACCGACGAATATACAATCTCAAGGCATTATTATTTTCCATTTATATAATTTATTGTTTCTTTTGCCAAATGTGGTAAACTATAAAATACCAGGTGAGGATATTATGCAATATTTGTATAACTTAAACTTTCATAGAACGTAGTACCTATTTTTGTTTTAAGTTGGAATATGTTACAGTAAATTTATACGAACGAGTATGTAGAAAAATAAAAGTGTTCTTGAAATCTTTCAAGGGAATCACCTATTTCAAAGCAGTGCAAAACTTTTGTAGAGTTTTTGCTTTAGGCTTTGAATTATGGACCTTGGGGATAGTTTATATGGAATACCTATAGAAAAAGTTTCAAACATTTTATATAATATGTGAAGGGCATTTTATTATTAAAGTTTATTTTTTTTTTCCTTATATTGAAATGTTTAGAAAAGTTTTTCTCGCATCATACTCGTCAATGCAACGCAACTACTCTTCTCCTGGGTTTGATATGGAAATTAACTTTTTTCATATAAACAAAATATTTTAGTTTGCATTCCTTGAAAAATGTTGAAGGCAGTTTTTATTTGATAAAAGTTTTATTTGTGAATGTAAATAACTATAACTATAGGATTTTCTTTTAAAAGCGGGTAGATTTTGAAAATGAATAAAACAAGTTATGTATGAGATGTCAATAGGGTTTTTTTTTTAAGTTTGAGAGTCCTATCAGTAACATTATGTGTGATATATAACATCGTTTAAATGACCGCCGCGCCGGCCGATACTTCTTACGTGGCGCGCATTCGAAAGGTCCAGTTTTCTATGACATTAGTGCTTAATCAGGCTGTCGTTTAGACCAGCGACTTGATAAATCCCCACAAGAAAAAGTCTAAAGGCGTTAAATCACACAATCTTGGTATTCAATTATAGTCGTCTCTGTGCGAGAAAACTATTCCATGAAATCGCTCGCCTAGAATATCGATTGTGTCTTGAGGTGTGTGGCACGTAGCAATATCCTTTTGAAATTATATGTCTTCGAAGTCTATTTTATCCAATTCAGGTTACTAGAAGTTGGTGAACATCGATTTATAGCGATCGCTGTTGACTGTGATGGCCTGGCTAGCATCATTTTCGAAAAAGTATAGACCGCTATGAAGCTATGAACCTTATAGCTTTTTCGCATACTCATTATTCATCCAAAAATTAGGCCTAATCGCTAAGAATGATTTTTCGAAAAAATTTGGAATCATTTTTTAATTGTCCAAAATTCAATTTTGGTTTCGTTTCAGCTCTTGAATTAGTTGGATCTTGTATGGGTACAGGCGCAAAATTTCAGACGCAAAACTCGCCATGTTTAATTTTTCGACAACCCAAGTTCTTGTGCACGATGCACGCGGAATTGACTGCCTCGGATTCTGCGGCACACTTTCTAATTGTTGGTTTGGTCTCACTTTTAAACGCCATTGATCACCAAATTTTATTGAATTTTAAATTTCTAACCGGCTCTGAAACCGGTTTGAAACTCCTTCAATAAACCATTATATGTGTAATCCACAAATTAAGTTGTCTTTGGAAAATCGCCGTAAAAAATTTGTTTGAAGCGTTCAAAAAACTTATTCCACTATAATTGCCTTTGTTTTGAGTACTTCCTTTTTTTTGGATAGGAAAGATAAAGGACTCCTTAACCGCTCCTGGTATAGATCCACTATCCAAAATATGGTTAAACTCCGAATGGTACACTCATCGAGGAGACTTGAACAGCTTTCAGTTCTAGGTATGTGCATCACAAACCACTTCTTATACATACCTATATTGCTCACATATTCGAGATCGCCAAAAATGCTGCTAAGTGTTGTAGTTTTCTCCGACGATGCAAGAAGTTTTTAACCCCTCTGATCTGTCTATAATTTACAAAGCTTTTAGTTATCCAGAACTCGAGTGCCTATTTATATCATATTTGGGCTAATGTCCCAATAACGTACTTCAGTCTTCTGGATAGAATTAAAAAGAACGCTCTGAAAATGATAGGAGATCGTTCTCTTACAGAGATATTTGCTATACTTGAAGACCACCGTAAATTCTCATGCCTATCATTGTTTTAACGATATTTTCAATGACAATGATTTACTGGAATAGCAAGTTGTATTCCTCCCCTCAAACAATTCAACCGTAACACCTGTACTTCTATAGGAATGCTCATCAGTTTACTCTTGAGCCCAACTTCGGACGTACCGTTAAGTATAGAGATTCTTTGTTTAGTTGCACTACACGAATGTGAAATGCTTTACCAATCAATATAAATTATTGTTGCCAATCAAAAACCAATTTCATAATGTCTAAACATAATTTCGAATCTGGGCTCTGAGTCACCAAGTACTCGATCTTGGGTTATTTTCTTTGGCAGCTTATCCAAGCTCCAATAAGAAGTCAAACCATTTCAAAGTGCTTTATTATGATGCTAATCATTTTATAATAAAATATATAATCATTTTAATATAAAATAGTAGTACCCGTAGCGTGATGGTTAGTGCGTTGGACTGTCATGCAAGGGGTCTTGGGTTCAATCCCTGCCTGTGTCACCTAACTTTTTTCACGGGTACTGCCTCTTGCGAGGAATTGACGAATCCTCCAAGAGTAATTCTTGTCATGAAAAGTGCTTTCTCAAATCAGCCGTTCGGATTCGGCATATAAACTGTAGGTCCCTACCATCTCTGACAACATTACTCGCACACAGGAATGGTTGAGAGTTGTAAGTCACTAGGCCCTGGTTCTTCATGGACTGTTGCGCCACCTAATAAAAAAAAAAATCATTTTATAATATTTATAATATATACTATAAGTACATAGTTCTCACAGTCATATTGTTAGTAATATGTTTTCTTGAACTAAATTGCAAACTGGACACTGACTGCCCCCCGGGGGCTAGGGATAAAGAATCATACAAAAGTTTCACAGTATAATATTTTAAACAAAGTTTGAAGCCGAATCAAACATATTAAATTCCCGTAGGAAGTTATTGTAATGTCCGCGAAGTTTTTTTCGTCGTCCATAGCTCAAGAACTAGAAGAGATATCGACTTCAAATAAATTTTATTATACAGATAATAATAGATGCAGAAAGGACTCTTAAGAAAATTGCTTGGGTGGTTTTTTTACCATAGCAGTTTAAAAAAAGTGATAATTTTGGTTAAACCTAAATATCTCATGAACCAATGACGCCAGAGACTTGAATTAAATTTTATATTATATATTATTATAACGTGATACAAAAGAAGCATATTTTTGGAAAAAATTCCAATTAACTGTTTTTTTTAAAAATCAAAAAAAAATGAAAAAAAAAATTTGTCACCTCGAAAATTTTACGACTAAAATATGATTTCATCTCCAAAACAATTCTGCGCAACGAAGAATATAATGTAAAAAAAAAACATTACTCTTAGTTGGTAAAAATTGAATTTTGACTCAAAATCTTTTCAAAAACTTGAGATTAAGGCTTCAAACTTATTTTAACTTATAAAAAAAAATGTTTCCAACATTCTGAAAAATGTTGAGAAAAATCGAATTGACAGTTAAAAAAAAAAAATAAAAACCCAAAAAAAAAATTAATAAAAGTTCGTAAAAATTGATTTTAAAATTTTATCTTATAAGAAATATAGTTTTCAAGAATAGGAAAAATTTTGAGAAAAATCGACAGTTTTTTTTTACAAAAAATAAAAACCTAAAAAAAACAATACTAAAACTTTTAAAACTTTACTTTCGACTAAAATACCTTTTTAAAAATTACAAATATTGGCTTCAAACTTATTTTATTTCACAGAAAATATTGTTTTCCATATTCACTAATTTTTTTATAAAAATCCAACAGTCCGTTTTTTCATAAAAAAATAAAATCTACAAAAAATAGTAAGCAAATTTGGTAAAAATTGATACATATAGAAAAACTTTTAAGCAAGACAAATCGACAGACGGAATGGGAAGTTATCAGTGTGGGTCGCATCCCAGCCTCTTTTTTTAATTAATTTTAAACTCTCATTTTATTAAGCCTTCAAATATACCACACAATGATTTTAAAATTGTTACAAACTCATTTTATTTAGTAAATCAAAATTCAAAAAATTCATTGAGCACAATGAATCAAAAATATCAAACCACCAACAAGTATGTAGCTATACATATGAATATCTACATATTGATCATCATTCTCGAGCCCACTTTACAGTTTCCACAACACGACAAGGATCATATCAAAATATATTTTATTAATTGATTGAAGTAGGAGTCAAACAGCCTGACAATGCTGTCGTATCGTTTGTCGCGTCAGAGTCCTTCCAATCAAAAAATATGAATGATTGCTTTTATTCTCCTACCAACCCAACACGAAACAGGCTTGAAACCATGGCAATGTCAATGACGCTGAGGCAGAGGAAAAAAAGAAAACAACACTGACAAACAACATCGGTGGCGACTCGTGGCGTCGCACGGCAGCAGCGGGCGGCGGGCGGCAACCCAAGGAAATTGTTTATTTATTTGAACGCAATGGTCGAACGGAAATGTACTATATATGCAAATGTATGTTCATATTTATCACACATACATTCACACACTCAAAAGCACGCACATTGGCAGACAGAAAAAATTAACATTTAAATTGAAGTCACGCGGGAAACGACCAAAATATGTCAATTTATTTTTGAAAAATTATTCTTTTTTAATTCCTCTTGCTCTTTGCGTTTTCCTCCTTCTGCTACTGCTACTGCTATTGCTACCGGCCACAATGTTTTTTTTTTTTTTTGAATTAAGTCGTATCAATAGAAGGATAGGTTAGTTTTATGTTTTTTTGTTTAAGGCTGTTTTCTGCTCTTTGCAGGAATTTATAGTCTCATTAATTTTAACTTTTATAGGCTCAGCAATTTAATACAACCCAACCGCAGGACTTCTTAATGACATTGAAATTAGAAAACGAAATGTGATTCCTTTAAAGAGAGCGAACTTTCAGATTATAGGAGTATTCTGTTTGGCGGTCAAATAATTTTCAAGACCAGCCTGTTCCACAAAAAAGTTTAAATAAGCATTTCAATCCCTGCCTGTGCCTTACTTACTTACTTACTAAAGGTGGCGGGTGGCGGTTCCCATTGGAAGTTATTGTAATCTGTCCGATTTGTCCAATTGAAAATTTTGATATTTCTTAACATTTCATGGTCCCTAGGGCCTAAAGCAATTATTTTTAGAGAGGTGTCTGTGTGTGTTTGTAAAGGTCTGCCAAATAACTTCTTTTTTGAAAATGCTATAAAAAAAACTACTATGAATATTTTCTCATTTTTTTTTATTTGAAAGTGCAATAATAATGGAAAATAATTTCATTCAAATTGTTGCCTCGGCTATCCATGCAGTAGCCTACATAGGTTAGGTTAGGTTAAAGTGGCTGTTGGTTGGGACGTCCAACACACTTAGACCAAAGTATGGTCCGTTGTGATACCACATGGATCAGTTAATCAGCTTAACTCGTTGAACCAATTGGAGCTTCGAATGAAGCGTAGGAGACAAGTAATGTCTGAATTTTTAAGATCACTGGTATCGTTAAAGTAGTAGTCTCCAAGGTGGATTCTACGTCTTTGTGATAAGGCAGGGCATGTGCACAGAAGATGAGAGATTGTCTCCTCTTCTTTTTCGTCCAAGCAACTCCTACAAAAATCATTTGCAGGGGCTCCAAGTCGAATAGCATGCCTTCCTAATAAGCAGTGCCCAGTCAGGACACCTATAACGTAGCTAATGTGCAATCTACTCAGAGAGATTAATTGTTTTGAGCGCCTGGCGCTAAGATTAGGCCAAATTAGTTTAGTTGCGACACAAGTGGTGGTGTTATTCCACCTGGAGTTTGTTTTCTCTATGGTATCTTGCTTTAGCATGAGCTTACATGTAGCTAAGGGGATACCTATGCTAGCATTGTGAGCCAGCAGAGGTAAAGTTGTTCCGCTTTTTGCAAGTTCGTCAGCTTTGCAATTTCCTGGAATGTCTTCATGGCCCGGCACCCAGAAAAGGTGAATGTTGAACTGTTTAGCCATCTCCGTAAGAGATGATCGACAATTTAGGGCTGTTAATGAATTTGTGGAGACTGAGTCTAGGGACTTTAACGCGGCTTGGCTATCCGAGAAGATGCGTATATCATTAGTTGATATAACGTTTTCTCTAAGCCAGGATAGGACTTCTTTTATAGCTAGGATTTCAGCTTGGAACACGCTACAATGATCGGGTAGACGAAAGGAGAGACTTAAATTTAGTCTATTTGAGTATACGCCTCCACCAACCCCATCCTACGTTTTTGATCCGTCTGTATAACAAAACTTTTAGGACCATCGTTCAAAAATGATGTATTCTCCCAAGAAGACCTGGGAGGTATAGTCACTTTGAAGCTATAGTTATTAAACTGAGGATGGGGTATGATGTAGTCAATATTACTGTTTATAGTTCTGAACGAGTTCAAAATAGCGGTGTGGCCAATTCCATTATTGATCCACAGAGAGGAGGCTTGAAGCCGTATGGCAGTATTATCGGCCGTTTGCTTGCTGAAAATGTCCAGCGGTATTAGATGGAACAGAACATCTAGTGAAGCGGAGGGGGTGGAGCGAAGTGCTCCTCCCATACACAGGCAGGCTGTTCGTTGGACTTTGCTGAGTTTATCGTGATTTGTCGCTGTATCTAGCGCCGTCCACCATAACACTACTCCATAAGTAAGGATCGGTCTTATGACCGAGATCTATAGCCAGTGTGTAATGCGGGGCTGTAGGCCCCATTTATTACCAATGGCCTTTTTACAGGAGAACAGGGCTACTGTGGCCTTATTTATTCTCTCTTGGATATTAGGTTTCCAGCTTAATTTCTTATTTTAAATGAGACCCAAGTATTTTACTTGTGCAGAGAATTTAAGTGGTACACCGTTTATGAGGGGAGGGTCAATGTGTGGGACTTTGTATTTCCTTGTGAAGAGGACAAGGTCGGTTTTTTGTGGGTTAACGCCTAGTCCACACCGATTTGCCCATCAAGCGTTTTGTAAGAGTTCTTTTAGTATATTGGGATGTTTACCCGTTACTGCAATAGCAACATCGTCCGCATAGGCAAACACTCTGTTACCCCTTTCTTTCTAGAGTAATTGGTAATTCATTTATTGCCAAGTTCCAGAGGAGAGGGGATATGACACCACTTTGTGGCGTACCTCTGCTGACACCCCTTTGTGTAGTAAAATCGCCCAGTTTTGAATTGATAATCCTGCTTATCAGCATCTGATTAATCAATTCACTGATCGACTTATCTACCTTCAGAGATGTCAATACACGTGCAATTGCAGATGTGTCGACATTGTTAAATGCACCTTCTATATATAAGAAGGCAACTAAGGTGTACTCTTTATGATGGAGGGAATATTCGATTGTACGTACCGTTTCAACTGATTTCCCTTTGTTGTATAGGCGTGTTGAGCCTTTGAAAGGAGGGACTTATCAATACTTGCCCTTAAGTGGATATCGATCAAACGTTCAAAAGTTTTGAGAAGGAATGATGATAAGCTGATAGGTCTTAGGTCTTTAGGGTTAACGTGGCTGGATTTTCCGGCTTTTGGAATAAAAACAACTTTAACTTGTCTCCAAGACATCGGGATGTATGCCAATTTTAGGCATCCCTTGAAGATGTTTTCTAGGATGGGTATTATAAAACTTGCATTTTCTTGCAGTTCGGCTGGAATTACACCATCCGGACAGATTTATATGGCTTAAAGCTGTTAATAGCCCATTTGAGTTTTTCCCTAGTGACTAGACCTTGTGGGGGATGTAGTATATTGTCACCATTATTAGGTGCAATGTTATTAATAGTATTAGAGCTACCAGGAAAGTGAAAGTCTAGTAGCAAGTTGAGCGATTCTTCGCTTGAATTGGTCCAGAGGCCAGAGGCGTTTTTCAAGCATTTTTGGAGAGGATTTTGCGCAGCCTGGATGCTTCGGAGCAATCTTCCACGTTGCTACAGAAGTTTCCCCAAGACGATCGTTTGGTTTTCCTCAGTTCTTTTTTATAAATCTTCAGTGATTCTTTATATGAATCCCAGTCTGACATGTCACTAGAAGCTTTCGCTCTGTTAAAGAGTTTTCTGCATTCTTTTCGAAGTGGATCCAGCCCTGAGTTCCACCAGTGTGGCTTCTTTTTACCTCTTACTTGTATAAGAGGGCATGCAGTATCTAGAGCTTTGTTTAGGGTTAATGTTAGATTATTGACTTTGTCGTCAAGACCTTCAAAGTTGGAGGGAGTATTAAAGAGTTCAGGTTTTACTAAACTATTTAACGTTCTCTTATATTTGTTCTTTTCAGATTTCGAAAGATCGGTTGGCAAGGTGGTTCATTTATAAAGTCAAACTGGATGTATCTATGATCAGAAAAGGAGTGATCTTTAGATACCTTCCAGTTCAAAATATTATTATTAATGAAGTCGTAGACAAGAGTTATATCTAAAACTTCTTGTCGATTTTTAGTAATAAAGGTTGGCTCATTACCAACGTTACTTACGAGTAGGTTAGTGTTTAGAATATAGTCGAAAAGAGACTCACCTCTGTCGTTTATATCCGTGCTACCCCATACTGTATGGTGGGCGTTAGCGTCACTACCGATGATGAGGCCGATGTGGAGCCTTTGTGCTTCAGTTATAAATCTCTCCAGAGTGTCACCCGGGAGAGGGCCAAGTTGGTCGTGGCCAAGATATGCCGACGCCAGCCAGAACGTTCCTCTGGCTGTTTCCAGACTTGCGGCGGTGATATCTCGATCGCTGAAATTAGGGAGTAAATATACATTTAGGCAGCGTTTTACTAATATGCAAGATCTGGGTTCATCCTTACCTGATGCATACAGCACGCAGTATCTGGGAGTCCTGATTCCTCGAACAATGGATTTAACAATCCGGGGTTCTTGAATCAGGACAATATCTTCATCGCTGCTGGATAGGCGAAGAAGAAGGGAGGCCGAAGCCTTTATGGAGTGTTGGAGGTTAATCTGGAGTAACCGCAGCATTTTTACTACTGCACTCCCGATCAGCCTCCAACACAGTAATGTCAGAGTCATCCATATCAGAGGACGATTCTAAAAGAATGTCCTCATCTCCGCTGTCGTAGACCACCTCGGCCTCCATTGCGGAAAAACCTTGGTCGGTGTAAGGAGCTTCCTCTGTTACTGGGGATACCTGAGATGCATCGTCTTCCAATGAAGGAAGTGTGACCGATGCACCAGGTTCCTCAGCAGCAGTTTCCGCTTGTATGGGTGGGGGAGGGGGAAGGGTTTGTGCCTCGACCCCATATTTTTATAGACCCTCAGCGTAATTTCATCGAACCCAAACCTAATCACACCTTTTGATTGCGCCAGAGGAGAAAGGGACGCTGCATTGATGATTACAATTGCACCCTTGTAGGGTCCCTTTGGATCCTCCAATTTCGCAACCTTCCAGTTGTGAGTAGTAGCCTACATGATCGGTCCAATTTTTAAGCACATTATCGATTGTGTGCAGCTGTATTTCACCAAAGCGTCAATTGTCTCTGGCTTTTCGGCGTAACACTTATCTTTTGCGGAACCCCACAAATAATAGTCCAACGGTGTCAAATCGCAGCTCCGAGGTGGCCAAACATCAGCTCTGCGGCTGATAATACGATATTCAAAAACAGGACGCAAAACATCGAGTGTAGCTTCGGCTGTGTGGCACGTAGCGCCATCCTGTTGAAACCAAATGTTGCCAATATCCTCCTCTTCAATTTTTGTGAACAAAATTCGTTAAATATGGTCCGATAACGATCGCCATTGACTTTAACAGCAAAATTCGTCTCAATGATGTCTCCGAAATGTTCAATTGTTGAGAACGACGGTGAATTGATGTTGATGGCGCTTCACGCACACTTTCTGCCACAGCAGCAATATTCTCGTTTTTGGCTTTTCACGCTTTGGTTTTTCGGTGATGATGCCAGTTTCTTTCACTTTTTCACAAGATAACGAACATACTGAAGGAGCTGATGGCGCTTTTCTTCTTCCAAAATCCGTACGCAATTTTCGCACACATTCTGCAACATTACCATGATTTTCAAAGTAATGTCAGACATCTCTTTAAAAATCTTTTATTTAGACTCTAGGGACCTTGAAACGTCGAGACATGTCAAAATTTTCAATTAGACAAATCGGACAGATTATAATAACTTCTTATGGGAAGTTAATAATTGTCACATATATTTTCGAATATTTTACGAACAGAACATGATTTTATATCAAAAAAAAGAGGCTGGGATGCGACCAACACTGATAACTTCCCATCCCGTCTGACGATTTTTTAAATTTAAAATTACCAGCAATATTTTTCATATAAAGAAATAGTTTAGTTAGAAAATCTAGTTTTATTAAATAGATTTTAAGTCGAAAACAAATTTTTACCAATTTAAGTACTATTTCTTAAATTTTTACAAATTAAATGAATGAAATTAATTTGAGAAATATCAAGAACCGAACATCAATTTTTACCAAATTTGCGTACTATTTTTTGTAGATTTTATTTTTTTATGAAAAAACGGACTAATGTTTTTATATAAAAAAAACCGCTGAATATCGAAAACAATATTTTCTGTGAAATAAAAAGAGTTTGAAGACAATATTTTTAATTTTTGAAAAGATATTTGAGTCGTAAGTAAATTTTTACCAAGTTTTAGTATTGTTTTGTTGTTTTGTTGTTAGGTTTTTATTTTTTTATAAAAACCTGGCAATTATTGAATGTTGAGAACAATATAAAAGTAGTTTAAAGTCAAAATCTCAAAGTTTTGGAAAGATATTTGAATCGAAAATCAATTTTTACCAACTTTTGTCAAATTTTTCTTTAAGTTTTTATTTTTTTGTAAGAAAAACTATCAATTTGATTTTTCTTAAAATTTTACTGAATGTTGAAAACAATATTTTTTAAAAGTTAAGTTTAAATCCAATATCTCAAAGTTTTGAAAATATATTTGAGTCGAAAATCAATTTTTACCAACTTTTACTATTTTTTTTGTTTAGGTTTTTATTTTTTTGTAGGTAATAAAACTATCAACTATATTTTTGTCAAAATTTTACTGAATGTTGAAAACAATATTTCTTATAAGCTAAAAGTAGTTGGAAGCCACAATCTTAAATTTTTAAAAACATATTTGAGTAGAAAATCAATTTTCCCAACTTTAGTTAAATTTTCTTTTAAGTTTTTTATTTTTTGTAAGAAAAACTGTCAATTCAATTTTTCTTAAAATTTTACCAGATGTTAAAAACGTTATTTTTCTTTCCACAAAATTGTTTTGGTGACAAAATCATTTTGTATTCGTAAAATTTTCGAGGTGATAATTTTTTTTTTTAATTATGGCTTGGTTTTGATCATGTTTAATTGGCTAAAAATTCGTTCTACCTCAGCGTTTGATATTGGCAATACCAATATCAAAATAGCGAACTTTGCCAATTCTTTAAAAAGATTTTCTCCACTTACATCTTTATAAGATGAAACCTCACACCAAAAAGGTACTGTTTCCTCTATGTTGTTCCATCTTACAAAGTTCAGATTGTTCCATTGACTAGAAATTTTGTCAGCTAAAATCGCCTCGACATTCATTGCATTCAAAACAGGTTGCAGTTGTAGGGAGGATTTATTTTGCGAAAGGCTTACCGCTTACCGAAATCATTCTTATCTGCTTTAAAATGTTATGATTTTTTGGAACTCTCTGCTGCAACTCTTTTACTAGCTTTGTAATGAAGTTTTTACAGTTTTGTCTAAATACATCAATATCTTCCTTGCTTACTTCCAAATATAATTCTAATTCATTTAGTTTTCCTTAGCATTCGACTCCAAGGTAAGGTTTGTTTGTAGCCTTAAGCAATTTATGTCTAAATCAGGACTTCAATCATAATCACAATTGGGCATAACAATTTAAATTTAACTTTAACAAAGCCCCCTTTTTCACTTTCAAATATTTTGTTAACCCTTTGAAGTTCTTCTAAATAATTATAGAAAGTGTTTCGAATTTTTGACTTGATTCCAGTCAAAAATAAATGTTGAATGAATCTGTATTTTATTTCCAGCTAACGAAGAAAAAATCCATTCAAATCTGACTGGAAACAAGTCAAAATGTCAACAGTGGCCATGACACCCTTTTCCACTGCTGCCATCTGTCACCTTTACTTTTCCGCCACATCATTCGGTCACTTGCATAATGGACATCATCGCGACCACCTGTGCTCGACATCAATTTTCTTCATTAATTGATTTATTAATTTTCGTGTAAATTTGTATATTTCATTGTATACGTATTAAAGTAATAAACCTTGAATTATATGAAACCCTGCGTAAACTCTTCAGAAATAAAAATTTTTAAGAAATGCTACTAAAATTGGTTTCGACTAAAAATCAAGTTAACAAAAATAGATTTTGAAATCAAACTACATATTTCATTATATGCAAAATATTGTTGCTAATTTTAAAATTTTTAAGAATAATTAAACTGACAACTTTTTTAACAAAAAAAACGAAAACCTACAGACTTTTAAGCAAGACAAAACGACAGACGGAATGGAAAGTTATCAGTGTGGGTTGGGTCACATCCCAGCCTTTTTTTCAGTATTTTTATTTATAAAAAAACCATTGAATTAAATTCATTTACAAAAAAATATTTGTTTGGTATCACGTCTGAATATATAATATAAAAAGAGGCTGGGATGCGACCCACACTGACAACTTCCCATCCCGTCTGTCGATTTGTCTTGCTTAAAAGTTTGTCTATATGTATTAATTTTTACCAAATTTGCGTACTATTTTTTGTAGATTTTATTTTATTGAATATCGAAAATAATATTTTCTGTGAAATAAAATAAGTTTGAAGCTAATATTTTTCATTTTTGAAAAGCTATTTGAGTCGAATGTAAATTTTTACCAAGTTTTAGTATTGTTTTTGTTTAGGTTTTTAATTTTTTGTAAAAAAACTGTCAATTCGATTTTTTTTCAAAATTTTACTGAATGTTGAAGACAATATTTTTTAAAAGATAAAAGTAGTTTAAAGCCAATATCTCAAACTTTTCAAAAGATATTTGTGTCAAAAGTCAATTTTTACCAAGTTTTATTAAAAATAAGTTTGAAGCCATAATCTCAAGTTTTTGAAAAGATATTTGAGTCGAAATTAAATTTTTACCAACTTTGAGTAATTTTTTTTTTTTAGTTTTTATTTTTTATAAAAAAACTGTCGATTAGATTTTTCTCAAAATTTTATCAGATGACAAAAACATCATTTTTCGTTGCACAAAATTGTTCTGGAGATGAAATCATATTTTAATCGTAAAATTTTCGAGGTGACAAATTTTTTTTTCAGTTTTTTTGATTTATAAAAAAACCGTTAATTGGATTTTTTTCCAAAAATATAATTGTTTTGTATTACATTAAAAATTAAATTGATAAAATTTAGTTCAAGTCTCTAGCATCATTGGTTCATGAGATATTTAGGGTTAACCAAAATGTTCACCTTTTTTTTAAACTGCTATGGTAAAAAAACCACCTACGCAATTTTCTTGAGAGCCCTTTCTGCATCTTTCTGCCTTATTATCTGTATAACAAAATTTATTTGAAGTCGATATCTCTTCTGGTTCTTGAGCTATGGAGGACGAAAAAAAATCGCGAACGTACAGACGTACGGACGTCTGAACGTGCGTACACACGCACGCACATACATCTTTCTAAAAATCTTTTATTTCGACTCTAGGGACCTTGAAACTTCGAGAAATGTCAAAATTTTCAATTTGACAAATCGGACCCATTACAATAACTTCCTATGGGAAGTTAGAAATTAATTAAAGTCGCTAGCGTTATTGGTTCGTGAGTTATATTGGGTTAACCAACATTTTTTAAGTTGCTATGGTAAAAAACCACTACTAAATTTTTTTGAGAGTCCTTTCTGCATCTTTCAGCATTATTATCTGTATATACAAAAATTTATTTGAAGTCGAGATCTCTACTGGTTCTTGAGCTATGGACGAAAAAAAAGGTTCCGGAACTTAAAAAGTACGGACGTACACACGCACGCACAGACATCTCTCTAAAAATCTTTTTTTAGATTCTAGGGACCTTGAAACGTCGAGAAATGTCAACATTTTTAATTCGACAATTTGGACCGATTACAATAACTTCCTATGTGAAGTTAATAAAAGGAACGAATAGTAAGAAAAAAAATAAAAAAAACATCTCAAAATATTGAAACATTCAACATTTTCCAAAAACTATGCATAGATTTTACTTGATGAATAATACAAATTCCAACGCTTCAAAACTTCTTTTCTATATGAACCGCTACAATTTTTCTATTCTGTTTAAAAATATTAAGGTATGAAACATTTTTTCATGTACAATAATTCGTACATAAAATTCCACTTTATTATACTATATTGCCACGCGCCATCAGGCATATTAAATTTACCTATACACCTGGACCTGGCGCAAAATTATTAATAATACATACATATCCATATATATTTTTTTAAATATTGCAAATAACAACAAATTCTTTATTAAATTCATAACCAATTGCTTACTCAGTGGATTGTAAAATCATTTTCTCCAAAGTAGGTACCTGCATACATGAAAAATTTATTTATTTTTTAGATAAAATTCAATCCAACCAATTACGTTACATTTTATAAAAGGATACGAATCAGTAAGTTTACTTGTGTTTTTTTTTTTTCTCCTCAACTCAAATGAACTAAAACGTGAACTTTGCTAAAAGTTCAAATACATTTGCCATCCATCATGGACTTTTTTGCCCCATTTAGTATCTCGTGCTGTGTTAGCTCTAGCTCTGTGCTGGCTGCCGTGACGTGACAAATTAGAACAAATGAACTCGTTTTTCTAAAAACCACTCATATCGGCCTAAGGCCAGGCGACGAGAATTATGACAATTTTACGTGGAAATTGCACGTTTCTGTCGGAGTCGGAGGCAATGAATCCTCGGTGCTCCTGTAGGGCTTATGCTTTACGTGACGATGCCAAACGAATGCACTCACATAAAAGTCCTGATTTTATACTCGTTGTCGTTGTTGTTGCATCATTTTTTCTTTTTTAAATTTTTATTCTTAGTTTATTTTTTATTTTTTGTGTTAATTTCTTCTGCCATTGGTTGTTTTGATGCAAAATTTTTACTAACAACAGAGGGCGCGCATTCTTTTAACTTCCTACTAGGTGCTGTGCGAGCTGAGGCTGAAACTGAAGCTAAAGGCTGAGTATACGCTACAGAGCTACAGTGGTAGGTACTGTATCGCTGCCAGTCCTTCTGGCGATATAAATGCTGAAACAGGATCAGCAGACTGCAGGAGGTAGTTACTGACGACTATGACTACTGTACGACAACGACTGCCTGCTTGCTTTTACCATTTCGTCAAAACAACAAAAACATTCCGCAAAGATAGCAGTTAAGGTAAACAACGGTGTTCGCGATTATGTACTTCCCGCAATATTGTATAGGTACTGTTACTCGTATAGCTGTATAGCTTAGCTATAACAGCCGAATAGCGAATAAATGGAAGTTGTTTTCTTTATTTTTTGGGAAAATTGCCGAAGGTAACTTCGATTGTTTAACTGTTTGAAAAGAAGAAACAAATAGAAGCTTGATTTTGTGTTGAAAAAAAGGAACCTAGCGGATTGGAGTTTTTTTTGGTTTTGAAGTGCATTTTTTCGTATTGTTGTTGGCCAAATCTCGCTAGGTGTTTATTTTAACGGTTATTTGTTTCGGAGAAATTGGAAAGCTGAATTCGAAAACTATAAAGTGTACTCGAATGTATTGATTGAGATAAGAAATTGAAAACAAATATTGAAAACCTCGTCAGAAATTGATGTTTGATGAAAGGCAAAGTGATTTATTTTTCAATACGTTGTTATTCTTTCATCTGCATAACACAAATATAATGCAAATTTAGTTTCGAAACAGTAATTTTTAAAGAGTGGAACTAAAAGCGAAAATATGTTTGAAAATGTATGTATGGTTCGATAACCAAGCAAGACAATTATCATTAGGGAGAAGTTACTGATGTAAGAATGTTGGGGCTGGAAGCCCCTTAAATTATTTTCTTAGAATGCTACCAATGCTAATGACTTTATTTAATAATTAGCTTTTATAAGCTGTGAAATTTCTATTACAATGAACAAGAATCTCTTTAATTTTATCACTCGTTTTAACTTCTTATAAGAAGCTATTGTAATCGATCGCATGTGACTAATTGAAAATTTTGTCATTTCTCGATGTTTTAAGGTCCCTAGAGTCTATATAAAAGATTTTTAGAGAGATGTTATTTACGAACAAAAAATGATTTTATCTCCAAAATAATTTTGTGCAACGTTTTTACATCTGGTAAAATTTTGAGAAAAAACGAATTGATAGTTTTCTTACAAAGTATCAGAACCTAAAAAAAAAAACATTACTAAAAGTTGGTAGGTAAATATTAATGTTCGATTTTCGATATCTCGTGAATAAATGAAGGTTTTGGCTTAAAAATGATTTAATTCTGTGCTGGATTTTCTTAGAAAAAACTAATATGTTTGTATAAGAAATAAAAACTTTCAACAAATTTTACTAAAACTGGTAAGGATTGGTTTTCGACTAAAAACCTCGTTAACAAAACTAGATTTTCAAATCAAACTATTTCATCATATTCAAAATGTTATTAGTAAAAGGGATAGGAATTTATTAGTGTGGGTCGCATCCCACCCTCCTTTTTTTACTTTTAGAAAACGGCGTTAGAATTCGGTTTACATGAGGATTTAATGTTAATTGGATGGGGACAAGATCCATATTAAACAAACAATGGCGTGCCACAAGGCTCTGTTTTATCTCCGGATGTCTTTTTTTATTCTTCGTGATGGCAGTGTTTAAATGGTAGCCATGTGCATTCAAGAGTACACAAGCGTCCACAGGTTTTTCTTAAAACCCACCCCTGTCTATCAACTCCTACTCTCACCTCCCCGTGGTGAACATGGGGTGCCTAGTACCTCAACTGGAGATTGGGTTCCAACCCCAGTGGAAAGTTGTTGGGGGCAGAAAACGAGAGAGGGGGGGAGGTGTTTCCTCTAAGGCACCTCTCCTTTCCACGTGCACGGAAGAGAAGGATGACAATACCAAAGATATGTTTTTCGAACTCTTTGTCCTGGGCGATTTTAATGCCAAGCTAGGAAGGGAAGACATCTTTGGTGGAATAATCAGGAAAAACAGCATGCAAGACAACACTTCCGACAACGGATTCAGGCTCATAGATTTTGCTGCGGGCGAAACGTCATGATAGCCAGTACGCGTTTTCCACACCTCAACATCCACAAACAAACTTCCAGCATCCAAAAAAATTCCAAAAAACAATCACGCCATTTTCTACAACCACTGACAAAGTATGCCTACCGCTTCAACAACAGCAAAAACTGATGATTTATTATCAGAATGTAAACGGACTACGAACTAAAACTAATCAGTTCTATATAAATGTAAACAACTTACCTCACGACGTAATTGTGTTAACTGAAACCTGGCTATGTAACTCAATTGCTGACACAGAACTCTTTGACAAGAACTTTCAAGTTTTTCGGCGTGATCGATATTCAATTGACGAATCTACAAGAGTTGGAGGAGGATTATTAATAGCTGCTAAAAACTCTTTTATAAGTTCGTTGGTAAATGATTTCCAACAATTTGACCTCGAAATGATGAGCATAAAAATAAAAATGGATTTCGGTAGCCTATATATAGTTGCTGTCTACATACCACCAAGTTCCAACTACAATATATACAAACAAATCTATGACAATTTGGAAAATTTATTTGAAAATATAAATGCTGAAGATGAAATCTGCGTATTAGGTGACTTCAATTTACCTAATCTTGATTGGTCCAAGAATGACAATAACGAAGAATATTTTCCGACCAACCCATCTACTGATATCGAATTTTGCACAGTCGACACAATGGCCTCTCTAGGACTCATTCAGCTGAACTCAATCAAAAACCACAATAACAAAATACTGGACCTTATTTATATTTCTGACATCGTAAATGCTGACACTGCTGTTATTCAAAGCGACATAAAACTTTTAAAAGAAGACCGACATCATCCTGCGTTGACAATATCCTTAAATTTAAATATTTGTAATCTTGATACCTCTTGTGATAAGCAAATTGAATTTGACTTCAAAAAATGTGATTTCAATCAACTTTTTACCGACTTAAATCATTTGGACTGGGATTCAATATTTATAAATTTGAACTTAGATGATATGGTATTGAAATTCTATGAAATATTATTTAATTGCTTTCTAGAGAGCGTACCTATTCGTAAAATTAAAGCCAAAGATAATAATCCGCCATGGTTTGATCGGCATCTTAAATGCTTAAAAAATAAAAGGAATAAGGCGTGGATAAAATATAACGAATCACATACTGATGTTGATTATGGTATCTACCAAGAAATCAGAAATGATTTTGTTAACTATTCAAATTGTCTTTATAACGAGTTTGTTGCAAATACTGAACGGGAACTTAAGACGAATTCACGAAATTTTTGGAAATATGTTGACTGTAAGCGAAAATTTGGCGGGTACCCTCCAAACATGACATATAGAGACAAAACAAGCCATGATCCTCTAGAACTTTCGAATATGTTTGCAAATTTTTTTAAAAGTGCGTATGAAGATTCTTTTTCTACAAATCACAGCTCAATAGATTTAACAAATACTTCTCAGTTTCCTCACTTGGCTCAGATAAATCTAACAATCTCGGAATCTACTATACAAGACAAAATTCTAAAACTTGACGAAAGTCTTAGTCCAGGGCCTGACGGACTGCCTTCATTTATGCTAAAAAAGTGCGTTAAATATCTTTCGCACCCATTGTGTATTCTGTTTAACCAATCATTTAATTGTTCCCATTTTCCACTCTTATGGAAATATGCATTTCTAAAACCAACGTATAAGAAGGGTCCCAAGCATCTTATATGCAACTATCGTCCTATAGCTAAGCTGTCTGTTATACCAAAATTGTTTGAAGCCATTGTTTGTGATATTCTTTCCTTTAACTGTTCTTCTGTTTTTTGTGACAATCAACATGGTTTTGTGAAAAAAAAATCGACCGTTACAAATCTACTCGAATTTACAACATATTGTATTGACACTTTCGAAATTAAACAACAAGTTGACTGTGTATTTACAGACTTTAGCAAAGCATTTGACAAACTTAGCCATAAAGTACTTTTAGGGAAATTAGAAAAAATTGGACTAAATGATAAACTAATAGCATGGATATCTTCTTACCTAACAAACAGATATTATTGTGTTGTGTTCAAAAACGACTATTCCAATCCGTTTATTGTCAATTCTGGTGTACCTCAGGGTAGCCACCTTGGTCCATTGTTATTTGTTCTGTTTATAAATGATCTCCCATCTATCTTAAGAAATTCTATGACGCTAATATACGCTGATGACGTGAAAATATTTCGAAAAATTAATTCCTTAACGGACTGCGAACTATTACAAGATGACCTACTTCGTCTATGGGAATGGTGCAATACAAATCGTTTATTGTTAAACATTGATAAGTGTAAAACGATGAGTTTTACACGTAAACACAGTATTTTTGACTATAACTATAGGTTAAATTCTTCAAACCTCGAAAAATTGACTCACTTCTCAGACTTAGGTATCATTTTGGACACAAAACTGTCTTTTACTGACCATTTCAACCACATTGTGAAAAAAGCTAATAAGACACTAGGCTTTATAAAAAGATTTGGCAGGGAATTCCGAGATCCTTATGTCCTTAAAACTCTGTATGTATCGTTTGTCAGATCAGTCCTTGAATACGGTTGTATAGTTTGGGCCCCTTATTACTCGAATCATATCCATAGACTTGAAGGTGTTCAAAGAAGATTCCTAAGATTTATTTTACGATTTCTCCCACAGACACATGAATTAGCTTTGCCTTCCTATTCCGTTAGGCAACAACTTATAGGTCTTCCATCGCTTACTAGTCACCGTAAGTATTTGCAACTCTGCTTTATTGTTGGAATTCTGAATGGATCCATTTCATCTCCATCAGTTTTGTGTCGATTCCACTTTAATGTAAGCCGAAATTACTTCAGAAATCGAGTGCCAATTCGAGCAAATCTTAGCCGATCAAACTATGGTTCTAACAGTCCAATTAACCAGTTAATAAGCATATATAATGAAAATAATTTTCTTTTAAATTCTATTAATCAAAATATCAAATCAGATAGCTTCAAAATACATTTTTTCTCTCACTATTTAAATAATTCCTAGCTTTATGTGTCATATTATTATTAGTAATGTTTAAAGTATATTTTAATGTATAGAATATATTTATATATATAATTTTTTTTTTTAGATATAAGTTTTGTTTGTAAACCTAGCGTTAGTATTTAACGTAATTGAATAAATATGAATATCATGGTTGTCTGAACTTTCCGAGAAGCTAACATCGACTCGGACCACTACCTCGTTGTAGCCAAGGTAGCACTTCGGGTTTCCAGACCCAAGCCAAAATATTGAGATGCTGGGAGAAGGTATAACGTTGAACGGCTACAATCGCAAGAGATCGCCAAATCCAAATCCTTTTCCGACCGAGTTACACCGAGTTACTCACTTAAGGTGGCGTACTAGGGCCTCACCTAACAAACTTCTCCATCTAGCTCGGTCCCTAGCTAGATGTCTCCAGTTTCGCGCTCCAAGTTGGGTGAGGTCACTTTTCACTTGTGCGCGCCACCTGATTCGCGGTCTTCCTCCACTGCCCTGTCTTGTAGGTGTGGATTCGAAGACTTTCCGGGCCGGAGCATTGGTTTCCATGCGCTCTACGTGACCCAGCCATCTTAGTCGTTGAACTTTTACCCTTCTGGCTAAGTCTACGTCGCTGTACAGCCCGTACAGGTCGTCATTTCATCTTCTCATCCACTCCTCTTCGATGCATACGGGACCGTAGATGACACGAAGAACTTTTCTCTCGAAACGACCCAATGTCCTTTCATCCGCTTTTGTCATAATCCATGCTTCTGCACCGTATAGCAGGACGGGGATATTGAGGGTTTTCTAAAGCGACACTTTGGTCCCTCGAAAGAGGACTTTGCTACTCAATTGCTTTCTTTGCAAAGAAACAGCGCTTAGCAAAAGTTATTCTTCGTTTGATCTCAGCGCTGGTGTTGTTTTCTGCGTTTACAGCGGAGCCTTGATAGACGAAGTCCATAACTACCTTAAAGTTACGTCTGTCGATGGTGAAGTTTTGACCAAGACGTGCGTCGATGATGTACATAAATCCTTTCTTGACGACAGCATGTACTTTGTTTTGCCCTCATTAACCGTTAAACCTATTTTTGCCGCCTCTGCCTCAATACTCACAAAAGCCCCACTGACATCACGCTGAGTTCTTCCGATTATGTCAATGTCATCACCGTTACAGCGCATCACATTTTCTTAAACCTTTTTTGACATCGAAAGGTTCTGTGAAGTTGTTTCTTACCTTTATGGAGCAGCGTGAATTCTCCATGGTCATCCTGCACAAACTGACGAGTTTTGCAGGGATGCCAATACTAGACATGTGTCTATACAGCTCGTCGCTGTAGATGCTGTCATATGCGGCCTTGAAATCGATGAAAAGATGGTGGGTGTCGATTTGGTGTTCTTGGGTTTTTTTTCCAGGATCTGCCGTAATGTGAATATTTGATCGATTGTGGACTTTCCTGGTCTAAAACCACACTGATAAGGACCTATCAGGTTGTTGACGATAGGCTTTAGACGTTCACATATTACGGAAGAGAAGATTTTATAAGCGATGTTAAGTAGACTGATTCCTCTATAGTTGGTGCAGTTTAGAGGGTCTCCTTTTCTTAGGATCGGGCAAACAATACTGAGGTTCCATTTATGGGGCATGCTTTCTTCCGACAATATCTTACAGATAAGTTGGTGCATGCACCTAACCAAATTATCTCCAGATGCTTTATAGAGCCCGGCATTCAAGCCATCTACTCCAGCGGCTTTATTAGACTTTAGCTTAGATATGGCAATCTTTACTTCGTCTAAGTCGGTAGGACGGGATTGTTGGCTTTCGTCGTCATAAAACTTTCGAACTTCATTCCTGCTTTTAAACCTCTCAGCATCTTCGATCGCACGCTTCTCATGCGTTCTCTTTTTCCTTCTGAGAAGTCCATGTTCCTCTCGCTTTTTTTGCTCATAGAGCTCATTAGCAGCTCTCATCCTTCTATGCAGCGGCAGCGCCGCTTTGCGTGCCTGTTGTTTGGCTGCATTTACCTGCCGAAATTCCTCATCAAACCAGGGGTTCCTTGTTGGTGACTGCTTGAAACCCAGCACGTCAGAGGCGGCTTCTCTGATTGCATCTTGGCAATGTTGCCACTGGTTTTCGATACATTGTGTTAGCGGTAGAGAACTTTGAGAGAGGTTACTTGGAACTCGGTCGGAGAAGTATTTGGCGATCTCTTGCGATTGTAGCCATTCGATGTTATAGCTTCTCCGAGTGGTCCGAGTCGATGTTAGCTCCTCGGAAAGTTCGGACATCCATAATGCTTGAAGCGTGTCTAGCGTCGATCGCAATATGATCAATCTGGTTGACGGTAGATTGATCTGGAAAACTCCAAGTTCCTTTGTGGATGTTGAGGTGTGGAAAACGCTACCATGACGTTTCGCCCCGCAGCAAAATCGATGAGCCTGAATCCGTTGTCGGAAGTTTTGTCGTGCAGGCTATTTTTCCCGATTATTCCACCAAAGATGTCTTCCCTTTCTAGCTTGGCACTAAAATCGCCCAGCACAATTTTAATATAGTAGCTATGACACTGCTCATATGTTTTGTCTAAGAGCTCGAAGTACATATCTTTGGTGTTGTCATCCTTCTCTTCTGTAAGGGCGTGCGCGCATATCAGGCTAATGTTGCCGAATTTAGGCTTGATGCAGGTTTTCATGAGGTGCTCGTTGATGCAATTATAGCTCAAGACTTCTTGCCTAAGTCTGGCTCCAATGACAAAGGCGCATCCAAATAAGCGCTGTTGGTTTTCTCGGTAGCAGTCACAATAGTAAATATCGCAGTTTTTCATCCTCTTTTTGCCCGGTCCATCCCATCATATTTCCTGGATTCTAGGGCCTCCGCTAATTCTTCGGCTGCACGTGATCTATTAAGGGACCTAACATTCCACTTGCATATCCGACGTTCGTTGCCTTAATTTGTTTGCGTGAGTTGTCAACAGTAAATCCGTCCGTATCCGAGGCTTGTTGGTGCTTCGCAACTAGGATATTTTTAAGTGGTCAGGAAGTCACGCCAACGGCACAACCCCCAACCTGGAGGGCCAGATCCTTAGTATAACTCCAAGGACGGGGAGCCAGATAAACCGCTTCTTATAGGTCTGAGCCCCGAATAAGTCGTTGAAGCCCTATAAGGTGTTCACTAAGTAGTTCAACCTTACTGGAACTGTAGACGCCATCCGTTGATTCCATCTCTGGAATTCCTCTGCTCGTCACCGCGCTCGTCGTCGTTTACAAAATCATCAAGGATTCTTGAGAGAGTCGATTTGAAATGTTTTACAAAAAGGGAAATTTTAGTTTGAGTTTCAGGTTCTTATAACATAGATGGTCTCAGAGTTACCAATAGCCTTTCAAAGCGTCTATTCAACTGAGGATTCAATTCGAAAAATTATTTTTGTCTAGTCTGAAATACTGATGGGAAACTTTAAACATTCTAAAGTTTTCTGTTTATGCGAATTATTGTACACAAATTTTCTTTTAAAAAGTGAAAGTATAGTTGAGGTCTCTTGAGGTCTTAAAGGAGACGCGTACAATATCCTTAAAGTCATTCTGCACACGCATCAAAGAGACTCCAAACTTGTATCCTATATTTTCTAAAAAAAAAATTTAAAAGGCTTTCAACGTTACTTTCTAAATTAATCTGAATATTTGGTGTTTGGTATAGATTTTCCTTATGATATTGGTAATTCTTCTTTCTTGAAAATTTAGCATTTTTTCTCTGACTATATTTTGAAAAAGAGCTTCAGCTTATTCCACTTTGATTTAGAACTTAATCTTATTCTGGAGAACAGAACTACTGAAGAGATTTGACAATTTTTAAACAATTTTATCAATGTAGGGATATATAACGCTACGTTTACATTACAAATAATCTGTCAATTGTGTTTACCCTGAGGGTTTATTACCGTTAACATTGAAAACGTGATTGTATCGAACGCGAGCGTACGAGTTTAACACCACTACAGCCAGCAACAGCAATCGCAAGCCAAACCTACACTTCAACATTCTATATTCTTATTATGTATTGTACGAAAGAGCATACAAAAGAACATGCATTCTTCGTTCTTAAAGAAAATATATTTAGTCTTCATTCAGCTCTGAAAATGGCCAGTTGTCAAGTAGAAAAGTGTTCACGCTAGTGTTTAAATAAATTGGGTTTTTTGCTAATGCTTTTTCCCAAACAAAATTGTTTTAGTTTTCTTTATTTATAAAAATAAGCATCGGTTCAACGTCGAGTTAGGTTTTCCGCATTTCTATGCGAGGTTTAACTTCGGTTTAAACAGTGATTTTACTTCAATTTTCGTTATAAGACTAGTATGTAGCAGTTTACTAACAACTTTTTGAACTACTTGCATCGGAAATTACCGGAACTTTTATAGTGTCCAAAATTGACGATATTGAATGAACTACCGGATACAATTCTGAATTCGAAGGGCTTCGTTTTAAGGGCATTAAAGGTAGAAAGTACCAAAAGAAAAATTTGTCATTAATGAATGAGGACACTGGGTCGATATTATTTTTAGAAACTCTCCGATATTAATTGCAAAATTTTAATCTTAAAAATATTTAGCTCTATTAAGAATTGTCGATGTTTTGTACATTGACGCCATTTAAACATCTTATGTGCTTCTTTTTCTGATTACAGACTATTGTGGACTTATGTTTACGGAGTGGTAGGTGCGGCCATATAAAAGCCGAAAATATAATCCACTTATTCGCTCTTTATTATTATAAAACTTTTATCAGATGCAAGCCAAAACTATTTCGACTTGTACGTCTTTTTCTACCTATAAAAATGTTTTATTTTAATTAAAAACATTTAAAAGAAAATCAGCTAATAGTTTGTTTTTTATATATAAGAAATCGGGCTTTTTTTTGGTCACTTCAACCATATATGCAAATAAAAAACTTTATTTCATATTTTTTCCCTACGTTTCTTCGTAATTTCTCGACTTCTTCAGGGGAATTTTATTAAATATGGTTTTTGTTGTTTGTTACATATAATAAAAAAACACTATTTTAAACAATTTAAACTGAGTTTTTGTAGAACAGAGAAAAAAAGTACATGAACTACATGAAAGTAAACAATCAAAAGTTTTTCAGCTAATAGTTAATTACGTAAGAAGTAACATGGCAGGCATGGTAATTAAGTTGAGTATTATGCAGTCAATGAATGCCTTTCAAAGATTAATAATTGCGATAAAAAATAAATATGTAATAATATGTTGCACTACCCCTGCATGTTGAGAAAAGAACACAAAAAATATCAGATTTTTTTTCTCCGTCATGTATTTTCAAACTTTATAAAAATTACTATAGGGTTGCAATCTAAGGCATATCCGTGCAATGCCAGGTCATCAATAAACTTTCAAGCAAACGCCTCTACTTCAATGCCTTAAGGTTGGCACACACTGAAAAAATGACAACAAAAAAATAAGAAAAACTTTTAGCTAAATCCCAACAAGAACGACCAAGTCAGGAATCGACAGAATTACTAAAAGCTAAAAATGAAGAAAAAAAGACATATCCACCCTATCTACACACAACCCTGCAATGTACCCGTTTTTGAAACCACACTTAAGGGAAGAAAACAACTGCAACCCTCTCTTCGCAAACAACTTTTTCTCACCCATATTTTTTTTAGTATTTTTCAGTTCTGATTTATGTGGAACAGGATGCAGCATCCCACACTCTGGGTATACCTAAGGTGAAGAAGAAGTCTTCGCTTAGGTACATTTCTATATTTATCATAAATCTAAAATGACACGTTGCAATTAATCCTTGCCTTGCTTTTGGGAAGGTATAATTTGCAGCCATAAGAAAAGTTTTGTTACTAAACCTTGGCTATGAACGATGAAGTGGTGCTTGGAAGCTTTTACTTTAAGATGCAAGTTCATCGTTTCAAGAAGGCAAAACTATTTTATGAAATGATAAAAAAGATAAACGGTTATGAATTTAACAAAAAAGAAATTACATCCTTAGTTGTTGGAAATGGATATAGTTGTTTATTTTACTATCCGTACAATACTTATAGTCTTCGTATGAGCTCCCGATGCAAAAACGACACTACGTGTGAAATATAACATCTTTTAAATGGCCGCCACTGCTTCGCTGGGTGGAGCACATTCAAAAGTGTCCAGTTTCCGATGACTTTAACGGATAAATCATAGGTTGAATTTGACCAATGGCAATGATTATGTTGCCTCAGTGCGACTAAAGAAATCCTCTGAAGAAAATATCTTACTTACTAAGTTACGGGACGGGCCTGGGCCTCAACTAACATGTGTTTTTAGCCAGCTCCGTCCCTAGCTAACTGTTTCCAGTTTCTAACCCCAAGTTGGTTGAGTTCCTCTCCCACCTGCGCGGGCCACCTAACTCGCGGTCTTCCTCTACTGCACCGTCCCTCGCGATTGGGTTCGAAGACCTTACGGGCTGGAGCGTTGATGTCCTATCGCCTTGCATGACCCAGCCATCTAAGTCGCTGGACTTTTATTCTTTTAACCAGGTCAGTGGCGCTGTACCGTGCAGTTCGTCGTAATCTTCTCCAGCGATTTGCAAGAGTTATTCTTTGTTTGATTTCAGCGCTGGTGTTGTTGTCTGAATTTATAGCGGTGCCTAGAAAGACAAAGTCTTTAACTACCTTAAATTTATAGCTGTCAATGGAGACGTTTTGTCCAAGACGTTGTCATTTAATGTCCTTTTTTTGATTACAGCATATATTTGCTCTTGCTCTTATTGACCACGAAACCGGAACGCTTCACTAACATCATGCTTTGATCTTCCGACTATGTATGTCAATATCATCGGCGTGTTCAAATTATTGAATGGACCATTGGAAGATTGTGCCTCTAGTGTTAACGGTTGAGTTTTGCTCAATTCTTTCCAAAGCGATTTTGAAGAAGTTACATGACAGTGCATTACCTTATTTAAAACCTCTTTTGACATCAAATGCATCAGTGAGATCGTTTCTGACATTGATAGAGCAAAGTGCATTCTCCATCGTCATTGTGCACAAACGGATAAGTTTGACAGGGATGCCAAAACTAGACATTGCTCTGTAAAACTCTTCCCTAAAAATGCTGTCATACGCGGCTTTAAAATCGATAAAGAGATGGTGGGTATCGATTTTAAGTTCCTGGGATTTTTCCAAGATCTGCCTTAGTGGACTTTTCTGCTCCGAAGCCACACTGATATGGACCTATGAGCCACAAAGGATCTTATATGCGATGTTCAGGTGACTGATGCCTCTGTAGTTGGCGCAATTAAGAGGGTCTTATTTCTTATGTACCTATTGGGCAAACTATGCTGAGAGTCCACTCGTCGGGCATGCTTTTTTCCGACCATATTTTGCAAATGAGTTGGTGGGGCATCTCTGACGGCTGCAAGACCATGTTGCCACAAGTATTTAATGATTGATGCAGGCAGTATAGGACTTTTAAAGAGGTTGTTAAAGAATCGATCGGAAACGGATATGGCAGTCTCTTGCGTTTGAAGCAGTCTTACGTCGAATCTTCTTACATTCTTTTTTTGTTAACTTCCCATACTAAGTTATTGTAATGGGTCCGATTTGTCGAATTGAAAATTTTGACATTTCTCGACGTTTCAAGGTCCATAGAGTCAAAATAAAAGATTTTTAGAAAGATGTCTGTGCGTACGTGTGTACGTACGTTCGTACGTTCGTACGTTGCAGAAAGATGCAGAAAGGACTCTTAAGAAAAGTGAGTGGGTGGTTGTTTTTTACGATAGCCGTTTAAAAATAAAGATGAAAATTTTGGTAAACCCTAAATATCTCACGAACCAATGACGTTAGAGACTTGAATTAAATTTTATATTATACTATATACATATGTATATATCGTAACGTGATACGTGACAGGTATGTTTTTGCAAAAAAATTCAATTAACGTTTTTTTTTATAAATTAAAAAACTGAATAGAAAATGATTTTATACCCAACACAATTTTCTGCAACGAAGAATAACGTTTTTAAAATCTGGTAAAATTTTAGAAAATTCAAATGCACAGCTTTTTTATAAAAAATAAAAACCTAAAAAAAACATTACTCAAAGTTGGTAAAAGTTGAATTTCGACTCAAATATCTTTTCAAAAATTTGAGATTATGGCTTCCAACTAATTTTAACTTATAAAAAATATTGTTTTCAACATTCGAAAAAATTTTGAGAAAAATCAAGTTTTCTTACAAAAAAAAAAATAATAAAAATTAGTAAAAATTGATTTTCTACTTAAATAACTTTTCAATGCTTTGAGACATTGGCTTAAAACTAATTTTATTTTTTAAAAAGTAAAAACCTAAACAAATTAATAAAAGTTGGTAAAAATTGATTTTCGACTCAAATACTTTTTCAAAACTTTAAGATATATGCTTTAAATTAGTGAATAATAGAAGACATTGACTTCAAATTTATTGCATTCATCCAATTTGTATTTGTTTATGTTAGAAATTAAAATTTAAGAAATGCCGGTCTATCTAATCGCGCTTTCGGTTGCTCGAGGTATATTAATGGACCTAACATTCCACTTACAGATCCGAAGTTCGTTCTCGTTATTTCGTTGCTTGATTTGTCATCAATCTGTCCGTATTCGAAGCTTGTTGAAGCTGGTGATGTACGTTCACACGCACGCACCGACATCTCTCTAAAAATCTTTTATTTAGACTCTAGGGACCTTGAAGCGTCGATTAAAATATATTTTATAAAGGGTTATACATTTTGCGGCTACAAAAGTATATTGCTTGAATTCAACATTTGTCAAACGAAGTTGTTAAACCAATTTTCTTCAGTTGACAGTCTAAAATTTATGAAAATGGATCGCTGAACTATCGCACAACGCAAACAAATTGTTAAAACCTACTACAAAAATGGTAATCGTGCCACAGCCGCACATTATCGTACTTTCAGAGGCTTACATAATCGTCCAACTACGCAAGCAATTGGCAAAATTGTGAAGAAATTTGAAGAGACTGGATTGGTTACAAATATTGTAAGGCCTGTGCATCATCGTTTTGCTCGTACCACTGAAAATATCGCTGCGGTAAGTAAAAATGTTCCCGAAGATCCGAATGTGTCGATTCCTTATCGCGTGGTTCTTAGGAATTAGGACTGTCTTGAGGATCTTCACCTACATCCATACAAAGTCCAGATCACCAACAATTGAAGCCAAGTGACCATTCAAAGCGTCGTTGTAGATACGTCGAATGGGTGCTTGAACTACAAATATTCGGCGATGTGACCAGTGATCGGACGAATCAGTATAAAATATGTAATTTAGTGTTTAAGTATATTTATGTAAGCATGTATATATATCTAATACTAGCGGCCCGGTACGTGCTTCACTACGTATAAGGCATAGTAATACAAACATTATTAATAAGTTTATTTATTCAAAAAAAAAAAATAAATTGCTAGCTATTTAAAAGTCCAAATGACCCAAATTGTATATTGTTTATATTATATTTATCAGCAGAGTACAAACTAAAAAATAAAAAATAATTGGGTACTCTTACTATGGTGGGTCTATATGGGTTAGTCTTAAACAGTTGGATAAGCAATATTTTTTGCATGAATAAATAAACAGGGTTAACGACTCTGGAACAGGCAACATAAAGTTGACGATGTGAAAACACGATTCCTCCAAATTGACACCACAAAGTTGAAGTGTTTGCCCTTGGGCCTTATTTATGGACATAGCAAATGATAAACGCACAGGATATTGTAATCGTTTGAATTCAAATGGCATATCAGTTGGAATCATAGGAATACGCGGTATCAAACACACTTCTTCTTTTGATTTACTAGTTAAGATTGTAGCTTAAGATTGTAACTTTTTCACTGCCAATCTGGTGCCATTACACAGTTTTGGTGGATTAATATTTCGCAATAACATAATCAAAGAACCAATTTTCAGATTCAAGCAATGCTGTGGTATACCAGCCGGATCCAATGAATTTAAAAATTCAATTGGATAATTCATTGCGTCTCATCTTGATTCATAACACTGTCAATAGATTTATATGTCGTGACTACACCTGGCAGTTTCGCTTGAATTTGAAAATTAATGGCATTGATATGAATGTTCTTCGGTGCTTAAACGGCGCGTTCTCTTAACCAAGAATGATTTCTGTAATTCTGAAGAATATTCCGAAAAACAATCAATATTCAATCAACTCATCTATAGATTGCGCAATTGTACAAAAATTGTTGGTATTTTGCCATCACCAATTTCTAACAATTGTTTTGAAAACTCATGAGCAGTTGCATCATTATGTAGGTGAATACGCATATTAATGTTCAGTGTCAATTTTCGTACATATCTCCAAAGAATTTATGACTTCAAACATGCGTTTATTTCATCAGCAGGAGTTGATCGAGGAATGACAGGCAATGTTTGATGAAAGTCCCCTGACAGCAATATCAGAGCAGCACCAAAAAGCTGTTGATTACCGGGTAAATCTTGCATTGTTCGATTAAATCCTTCTATTGATTTTTTATTCGCTATTGTGCACTCATCCCATAAAATAATTGACGTTAATCGCAGAACTTTTGTCATAGCAGAATTTCTCGAAATATTGCAAGTTGGAGTTTCAATCACCTGTACATTCAAAGGCAATTTTAAAGCAGAGTGTGCGGTCCGACCACCTTCTAATAATGTAGCAGCAATTCCCGAAGATGCAGGTGCCAATGCAATTTTCTGTACCGATCGAATAGTCGCTAAAATCAATGATACAACGAAAGTACCCGTGGCATGATGGTTAGTGCGTTGGACTGTCATGCGAGAGGTCTTGGGTTCGATCCCTGCCTGTGCCACCTAAAGTTTTTTTCACGGGTACTGCCTCTTGCGAGGAATTGACAAATTTTCCAAGAGTAATTCTTGTCATGAAAAGTGCTTTCTCGAATTAGCCGTTCGGAATCGGCATATAAACTGTAGGTCCCCTCCATCCCTGCAATTACTCGCACACAGGAATGGTTGAGAGTTGTAAGTCACTAGGCCCTGGTTCTTCATGGACTGTTGCGCCACCTAATTTATTTTTTTTTAACGAAAGTTTTGCCTGTACCACCAGGTGCATCCAAGAAATATAAACCACCTGCATTATTGAAAATGGCTTGCATGATTGTGTCATATACATGTTTTTGTTGAATATTCAATTTGGTGCTATTAAAATTTTGTGATTATCAGATGGCATACGATCAAGATCAATTTTGAACAATTGAACTAATGCGTTATGCTGATGGAAAAACCTTTGTAGCTCACGAATAATTTCTCGTCTTGTATTTGAAACTATTGCACAACGTTGATCCAATTCACGATTTTCATCACCTATAAAATAAATTTGCAAAAATTGATGATCAGCGTCGGGGTATGGCAATAACGAACCAGCTTGATGATAAATCTGGCCCTGAATCTGTAACATGTATGCAATTTTAGGTAGATGTTGAATCAGAATTTGTAAGACTTTATGATTCAGATTGATATAAACATGGGACAATCCTGTTGAGGTATTTACCTTAAAAGTCGGCATAAAATTATCTCTAATAATTTTAGTAGCACGAAAAGAAGTCATTTGAAATGCCGAATTGTATTGTTAAATATTTCTCAAAAACTGCTTCGACGATGTGGACATATTGCGTCCATCATTCCAATGTATCCGTACATACTATAATCAATCTGACTATTGTAATTAAAAGCAGCACGCAGCATTTCATCCAAAACAGCACGACGTATATTCGTGATCGCCGTGCAAGATTAAGTACCAGGTATACAGGGTCAACAGATCTATTCTGTGCAGTACGTTCACGCTGCGATGCATTAGCTTGTGCGCGTTCATCTCTAGTCTGAGATCGTCTTAATAATGCCACTTGATTTGCATTACGCGTTCGCCGGCATTTTACCTTCACTCAACAATATTTTGGAATATATAAACACAAAGCAATAACTCAATAATATTTTGGAAATAATAAACACAACAAAGCAATAATTATCACTGATAAAATGAAATGACATATGATGACATTAAATTTGTTTGACAAAACTAACGTCACTTTTTTTGTATTCGATTGTTTTGCCAAAGGTTCAAATAGGCTTTTGAGTATTAGTACAAATTGTTTGTATATGGGAGTATAGAAAGATGTTTATTTAACACTTTTTCAGGGTTTTTTTAAATTTTCTCTACGTACAAACCTTCTCTGGACTTCCACGAATAATTCAAGACCAAAATTAGACAAATCGGTTAAGGCATTGTTGAGTTATAACATTACAACTAAAAGTGGCATTGATTTTTATATACAGGGTGTCCCGTAAGTAATGGATAACCCTGAAATTCCGCATAGTAGACTTTATGTCCTGAAAACTGATAAAAAAAGTTCTATCCCAACCACAAGAAAAGTTATATATGCATTTTTTTGTTCATAACTGTTGGACTTCTTAGAGAAAAAAATTTTTTAACATTGAATTTCAATGCAAAATGTGAAAACAAATAATTTTTGAAAAAGTTAAATCATAGCTGGTATAAAAAAAATGCATGAATACCTGAGTGGCCAACTATTTTTAAAATATGCGCGTTAAATGCAGATTTCAAAATGGTATTACTTATTATTATATCTAGAGTCAATAGCAAGTTATTGGTAAAAATGTGCAATACTAGATTAAATTTAGCAAAAACAAAATTTTTCAAAATTAGCACAGTAAACGTGAAAATAATACCAAGCGGAACATAGCAGATTTTTGATTTATTGGCTGTTTCTACGATGTGGTCCTAATGATAAATCCAAGCTTTCAACTTCTAGGGCCGAATGCATTATTAATAAAAATGTCAAAAAAGTGCAAAAAACGGTTACATTTTCGAGCTTGTTTTGAATTTTACCTGTTATATTGGGCTTAACAAACCCATCAAATATTTTGTTGGTTGCTATTAGTTTATTTGTTATTTTATCTAAACAAAAAGTTTTTGAGCCAGCTTTTAATCACATGATGCGTTATGCTGATGGAAAAACCTTTGTAGCTCACGAATAATTTCTCGTCTTGTATTTGAAACTATTGCACAACGTTGATCCAATTCACGATTTTCATCACCTATAAAATAAATTTGCAAAAATTGATGATCAGCGTCGGGGTATGGCAATAACGAACCAGCTTGATGATAAATCTGGCCCTGAATCTGTAACATGTATGCAATTTTAGGTAGATGTTGAATCAGAATTTGTAAGACTTTATGATTCAGATTGATATAAACATGGGACAATCCTGTTGAGGTATTTACCTTAAAAGTCGGCATAAAATTATCTCTAATAATTTTAGTAGCACGAAAAGAAGTCATTTGAAATGCCGAATTGTATTGTTAAATATTTCTCAAAAACTGCTTCGACGATGTGGACATATTGCGTCCATCATTCCAATGTATCCGTACATACTATAATCAATCTGACTATTGTAATTAAAAGCAGCACGCAGCATTTCATCCAAAACAGCACGACGTATATTCGTGATCGCCGTGCAAGATTAAGTACCAGGTATACAGGGTCAACAGATCTATTCTGTGCAGTACGTTCACGCTGCGATGCATTAGCTTGTGCGCGTTCATCTCTAGTCTGAGATCGTCTTAATAATGCCACTTGATTTGCATTACGCGTTCGCCGGCATTTTACCTTCACTCAACAATATTTTGGAATATATAAACACAAAGCAATAACTCAATAATATTTTGGAAATAATAAACACAACAAAGCAATAATTATCACTGATAAAATGAAATGACATATGATGACATTAAATTTGTTTGACAAAACTAACGTCACTTTTTTTGTATTCGATTGTTTTGCCAAAGGTTCAAATAGGCTTTTGAGTATTAGTACAAATTGTTTGTATATGGGAGTATAGAAAGATGTTTATTTAACACTTTTTCAGGGTTTTTTTAAATTTTCTCTACGTACAAACCTTCTCTGGACTTCCACGAATAATTCAAGACCAAAATTAGACAAATCGGTTAAGGCATTGTTGAGTTATAACATTACAACTAAAAGTGGCATTGATTTTTATATACAGGGTGTCCCGTAAGTAATGGATAACCCTGAAATTCCGCATAGTAGACTTTATGTCCTGAAAACTGATAAAAAAAGTTCTATCCCAACCACAAGAAAAGTTATATATGCATTTTTTTGTTCATAACTGTTGGACTTCTTAGAGAAAAAAATTTTTTAACATTGAATTTCAATGCAAAATGTGAAAACAAATAATTTTTGAAAAAGTTAAATCATAGCTGGTATAAAAAAAATGCATGAATACCTGAGTGGCCAACTATTTTTAAAATATGCGCGTTAAATGCAGATTTCAAAATGGTATTACTTATTATTATATCTAGAGTCAATAGCAAGTTATTGGTAAAAATGTGCAATACTAGATTAAATTTAGCAAAAACAAAATTTTTCAAAATTAGCACAGTAAACGTGAAAATAATACCAAGCGGAACATAGCAGATTTTTGATTTATTGGCTGTTTCTACGATGTGGTCCTAATGATAAATCCAAGCTTTCAACTTCTAGGGCCGAATGCATTATTAATAAAAATGTCAAAAAAGTGCAAAAAACGGTTACATTTTCGAGCTTGTTTTGAATTTTACCTGTTATATTGGGCTTAACAAACCCATCAAATATTTTGTTGGTTGCTATTAGTTTATTTGTTATTTTATCTAAACAAAAAGTTTTTGAGCCAGCTTTTAATCACATGATCACTTAGTTAGAAAAAAAAACAAAAATAGATAATTTTTTAATTTTTTTGTATTTAAAGCAAATGCTCAAACTGTTTTCCACCCACTCTTATGCAGGTTCTGCACCTCCGAATAAATGAACGTCTTAGTGAACGTGCAAGGTTTTGCTCAGAAATTTGTAATGCAGCTGCCTCCACACGATTTTTTAGCTCCTCTAAAGACCTGATCGGCTTGCTGTATACGATTTCCTTAATGCATCCCCAATAAAAAAAATCAAGTGGATTTAGGTCTGGTGAACGGGTTTCCATAAAATTGGTCCCTGACGTCCTACCATCTGCCTGGATATCTGGCATTTAAATATGCCCGCACAGGCACAGCATAGTGTGCTGGACAACCAACATTTTAAAGCCAATGGGATTCCTTTAGTTCTTGAGGCACTTCTTCCAGCAAGGTTGGGAGATCATTTTGGAGGAACTCCAAATAACCTTGGCCAGTTAAAATCCCCGGCAACTCAAAGGGTCCAATTATTTCCTTTTTGTGAATCCCAGTCCAATAGTTTATTTTGAATTGGTACTGGGACCTGTCTTCCCTCATGATGTTTGGGTTTTGTAGTGCCCAGAAGTGGAGATTATGGAGATTAGTGTAGCCATCTCTTTTAAATGTCGACTCATCGCTCCAAAGAATTTTGTCAAGAAACTGCGGATCTTCTTCAATTTTCATTATCATTTGTCGACAAAAACTCATTCTCGTTTCAAAATCTTGCGGCTGGAGAGTTTGCACCCGTGTTAGGTGAAAGGGATGATATTTATATTTACTTAGCACATTATGCGCAGTCGTCTTTTCGATCCCAGTGCGTCGTGCTATTGCTCGGATTGATACTGTAGGATCTCGGTCAAGTTCCGCAAGCACTAAGTCTTCGGTATCTCTTCGAGGGGGTCGTCCCACGCCATCACCACCAACACCACTACCAGGCAGCCTTCCTTCCGAGAAACAGCTATATACTCTAATAAACACTCGATAATCCGGGTGACGTGCGTTAGGGTACCTTTCCCTATACAGAGTCGCAGCTTCGTTTGCGTTGCCTTTGCACTCTCCATAAATGAAATGCATGTTTGCATATTCTTGTGCAGAATACAGAATACGTGGCATCGAAAAATATCAAGCAAACGTCTTAATTATCAAAAAGCAAGTTCAGGAAAACAGCTATTTAGACCGTTTATTTTTTTGAAGAATGAACAATAAAAACGATATAAATAAGTGTTCGTCGTGGTCTTAATCTTATGAATTAAGATCAAATTACAAAAACTTTAAGGGCCTATTATGGATCACAACTCAACTTAGTTGAGTTGTAATCAAGACAACTCAATTTGAAGACAACTGCAAAAAAAAAATTCGTATTATGGGAGACAACTTTTTTCGGTTGAGTAGACCAAACACATTGCCTACTTTTATGTGCTTGTTTTGTGTCAAAATCAGCTGTGTAAAGTAAAATCGTAGGTATTTCAAAGTTTTGAATTCAGTGCAAAATTGTATTAAAAAGACAAAATAATACGAAATGGAAAGCTGTATTGATTTTTTTCATGTAAATTCGGAAAAAGAAAATCCCCTGAATGTTGCGCTGATGAGAAACAATATAAGAGATCGCTCCAATCCATTGGAACTTCCAAACAAAAAGTATTTTTTGTAAACAAATTCTTTGGTGAGAAGTGTTGATTTAATGACTCCGTTTGATTGCAGATTTATAAGTTATTTTAGACTCGACAAAGAACCATTTGTTTATGTGCTAAACGAAATCAAAGATTATTTGAAACAACCATAGCATTCCTCCGCAGTCCCATCAATTCTCAAACTCTGCACTGCCCTACATTTCATGGTAGAAGGAAGTTGCCAAAAGTGCAATGGTAATGATTTTAATTTAGGCCTTGCTCAACCAACAGTTTCGGTAGTAGAAGTGCTAGACGTAGTAGAAGAACATATCTGACCAATTTGAATTTATCGAAGATTCATTTTTATCAGAAAACCAGATTTCCTGGAGAAATAGGATGCATCGATGGGACTCATGTTCGAATAACCAAAAAAAAAATCTTCAACATCTTTATATAAATAGAAAAGGTTACTACAATCTGAATGTCATTATTGTAAGTGTATGTTTCTGCTGATGAATCAACCTCTCAAATTGGGCAGGTTTTGTGATTTTTGTCTAAAAAAAAATATTTTCTTACAAACGTTTATATATTATTATTTGTAAAACTTACATTTTTTTCTCCATTTTCTTAATAAAATTGCTTTTCAATTCGCTTTTGGTGCGTACCGATATTTTTTTGTACACACAAATGCACTACACAAACGGTAAATAGCAGTTGTTGAATTTTGATAACAATCACAACTGAGAGACAACTCAACTGGCTTACATAATACCCCCAAACACACTTAAAAAGTCAACCATTTCTCAGTTGACTACTGGTTGACTTGTGACAGTCAACTAGTTGTGATCGGTAATACCGATTACCGGATTACAACTCAACTTTGTATTTAGTTGTCTTACATAATAGGCCCCTTAATTCAAAATTTAAAAAACTTACGATTTTATGCGTTCTTACTTTCTCAGGATCTTACAATTTACTATTCAAAAAACCCAATTAAAATTGAATCAGAAAACTTTTTGTTTCGAGAAAATAACAAATAAACTAATAGCAACAAACAAAATATTTGATGGGTTCGTTAAAGCCCAATAGAACAGGTAAAATTCAAAACAAGCTCGAAAATATAACCGTTTTTTGCACTTTTTTTAACATTTTTATCAATAATGCATTCGGCCCAGAAGTTGAAAGCTTGGATTTATCATTAGGACCACATTGTAGAAACAGCCAATAAATCAAAAATCTGCTATGTTCAACGCTTGGTATTATTTTCACGTTTACTGTGCTAATTTTGAAAACTTTTTTTTTGCTAAATTTACTCTAGTATTGCACATTTGTACCAATAACTTGCTATTGACTCTAGATATAATAATAAGTAATACCATTTTGAAATCTGCATTTAACGCGCATATTTTTAAAATAGTTGGCCACTCAGGTATTCATGCATTTTTTTATACCAGCTATGATTTAACTTTTTCAAAAATTATTTGTTTTCACATTTTGCATTGAAATTCAATGTTAAATAATTTTTTTCTCTAAGAAGTCCAACAGTTATAATAATTTTCTTCTACTTTTGCGTTGGCACAAGTAATGTAAAATATTTCTCCAAAAAAAAAATGATGGAACTCATTCACTTGTAGTCGTGGTATTCAAAAATGTAAAGTAAGAAAAAAATAATGCAGTGAACAAAAAATGCATATAACTTTTCTTGTTGTTGGGATAGAACTTTTTTTTATCAGTTTTCAGGACGGTCATAAAGTCTACTATGCGGCATTTCAGGGTTATCCATTACTTACCGGACACCCTGTTTATACATAGATCTAAATAATAATGAAAAAAAAAATTAAATATATACATTTTATATTATTTTAGGTAGGTTTACAAAAAGATATATTAAATAAAATGAATTTAATTCAAAGGTTTTTCCCCTTGTTTTCTTTCTCATATAAAAATATTTCTTTTGTTGACTTTTGCAACATCAGATCGATTGCAAAATGATGCATGATATCAATATCAATGTTATCAATCATAATGATGCGTGTACTGAGAGAGTCTCGTTATATATTGCCACTTTGCTAATGGTAAATGGTTTCATAAAAGTCAAGTCAAAAACCACAAGATTAATATTTCGGCCAAATCTTTTGCTCTTTTGTATAAATACATACATACATATGCACAGATATGTATGTATTTTTTTCGTTATTTTGTAAGTTTCTTTATACAAAACCCACCAAAACCCAGCATATTCGGATAATCTCTTCCAATTGCTTAGATGCATTAGTTTTCCAGCAATCACCCACTCTGTCTAACCGTAAATATCTAAAATGATAAATGTTGACTGACTTTCAACATCACACTCTCACATATAACTAACGTCAGCAGCGCCCTCGTCTCACGATTTGGTTTTCTGTACTTTTTTTTTTTGTGCTCGTCGGCAGTACTATAAGGCACTAGGGAACAATTTTTCTCACTAAGCTAAACACAAAATACTCCCTAACAACATCAATCAACGTTTTTCCTAGTTTTGGCAACATTTTTCAAACAAGTTTCACCCCCAAAAATAAACTCACTTCCACCGATGATGTTGATGTTGATGATGATGATGACGACTACGACTATAGTAGGACGACGACGAAGAGCAACGCTGGCAATGCCGATGGTGGGAGCCTCACAAAAACAAGGACCTAAAAACTAAACTACCAATATTCATCTCTGGACAGGGCATACAAATGAAAATGAAAAAAAAAATAAAAGAAAATGGAGGCGGAATGGAGGTTGGGTGACCCAAAAACAAAAAAAATGTACGGACGTTTCACAAGGAAAATATTTGAAAATCCCAAAGTCCTACAATAATAATAATGATTAAGGATAATGCGTTCACATTATACATGCTGTAGGAGCTTCATGCATGCTCTCCCGCAAGACATCATGACAAGGGACACACAATATCTCTTCTCTGTCTGTATCTCTACCTCCACCACCCGACCAAAAGCGCCAACGCTTCCGCCAACGCTACCGCCAACACCATTAGCACAGCGTACAGTTCAGCTCAGCTCAGCTCAACTCAGCTCAGCGCCACACATTCTTATCGTCAAGATAATAATAATAATTCCCCCCGTGTCTAGGATTCATTATTGGGCGAGATTTGGCCACCATGTCGTTCGATTTCGTATTCGTTTTCGTTGCCAACCGAGCACCAGCACAGCAATCAGCACCTCCACTGATTCGGAAACATTCTACACCCCAAGGGGGCTTAACATCACGCCGGGAATTAGACACCAAGCATGTGTGCTAACATAATAACTTACCCAGGTATTCCTCCTATCCTACCTTACTATCCAATATTCGTATAGTTTTGGTACCTATAGGTCGTGCAAAGGGACTTATGGGTTGGAGGACGCAGCAAAATTATAAATTGAAGCACACTCCATCATAATTCAACACAGCAGCATGAGGTGGAGATTCATTTTCGAGGAGCCAAAGCCGAAGTTGAAGCAGGAGCAGGAGAAAGAGCAAGAGAGTCCTGTGGCATGGCATGGCAAAGAAGAGGGTAACCGGAGTGAATTCCGTGACCGGAAAACCTTATACAAAAGCTACGAGGCATTACTTGGAAAATTGAAAAAGGTCCTGAACATCGGATGTGCTGAGCATTTGTTCGGAAATTCACAATATTGGATCCGGATGAGGTTACAATAATTTGTTCGCCACTTTTCTGGGGAGCTGAAAGACTATATGTATCTTTCCTTATGTCGTTTTAGTTTAAAATTATGGGGGTTTTGGTAACGTTAGAGGTAAGAGGTCTAAAGGTATATTCTACACATGACTTGTGCTTTTTGTGTGTAACAGTGGATTGTGGATATGGAAAAGGGAGAGGACAGGGGGCGAAAATTTAAAGGTATATATCCCAATAGAAGGACGAGGGACAAAGAAAGAAGTGAGTTTGATTTGGATTTTCCTACTAATTCTTGTATGATGTTTTTTTTTTTTTTTTTAAAGACAGAGAGGGCCTCAGCTTCTGAATACTCGTAGGTCCATAGAAACCTACTCTTTGGATTAAATTTAATATCATGGCAATAGCAAAATGGACAAGCGATTTGTTAAGGATTCAGAATGTGTTTTATCGTTTGGCTAAGAGAAAGGACATCCAACAAAAATACACTGATGGTGAGGAAAATATGGTTTGTTTCTTTAGAATTTTGTACATGTATGTAGGACTTACTTTATTTTAAGTCTTTAAAATCCTCCTCACATGGGGGATTGTTTAAAAAAAGAAACATTAAGGATAAGTTTTTAAGCAGAGTTTGCAAAACATTTGTACGAAGAAATAAAAACATTCAAAAACAAGTATCCATGTCTCACTTAAATTGTTCTGAAAGGATATTTATGTGAAGTTTGTGAGAAGGATAGCAAATTCTCAGAAGTTTTCTTGGAAATTTTCATTTTAAAGAAAGACGTTCAATTATTTCATCAAAGAGTTCATTAAAAAATTTAAGTTTTTATACATTTGATCCCTTTATTGGGAATACAGAATATTTTACAAAATTTCATTTCCTTAAAATGTGCTGTTTTTGTTTGGTTTCAAACGTTTCAGTGTAATTACATTTTTATTGGAAGAAGAAGTTTCTTAAGTAGTAGAATATTGAAAATGTTCAAGTTCAGAGCATTTCTAATCTTAGTAACGGGTGTTTTTTTTTCAGGTATAGAACTGTAGGTAAGGTAACACTGTTTTAACTGGAGGCCATTTTGTCAGATATCATGTAATTAATTTTTAGTTTGGTTTGATATTTCGACATAAATCATTCAATAAAAAAAGTTATCATATTTTGACTGATGATAGTCCTCAAGTGTAAGTTGAGACACTACAAAAATTGACCTGACTTTTTGGTGTATTTTGTGGGTTGGAAGAAGAGGTGGGTTCGTACTTCTATAATGCTGGTCAGAACGTTACAGTCAATGAAGACCGCTTTAAAATCATGATTACTGATTTTTTTGTTCATTAATTGAACAACTATGATGTACATTCTTCGTAACTTAATTTGTGATGGACACTATTATCTAAGAGTTTAAAATTTGCTTCATTTATCTGAGCTTAAAGATTATTGTCAATAAATATAAGATCCAAAATACGATCAATCGAGTTGTAAATATTATTAATTTGGTACATATTTAAACTTGTAATATTGTCAATCACACTGTAGGTACTCGAAGTTTTTATTAACATTACAAGGAAACATTTTTTTATCCTCATTCGAGTACAACCATTTAATATTGGGTAGATTAAAATCACCATTAATTACAAAATAACAATTCTTATCTGTTTTTTTAACAATATATAAAATACTCTTAATATGAGCATCATATATGACATATTGTGACAAAGCGAAGATCTCGACGAAAAACTTTAAAATCGGAAGTGAAAAACTCACTATTTAAAAAATTTTCATTTAACCATGTTTCGGTAATAGCAATAATGTCATATGGACAGTCAGCAGCAGCAATAAAAAAATCATTTGATTTTGTTCTCATACCTCCAGCATTATGATAATACATAGAAAAGCATTTACTCACTTGAGCATCAGCAAATGTCTTATTTATGTATTCGGAACCTGTTAATTTTGGCCCGATACGTTTTTTGGACGGCTTACAAACGGCTTAATTTGAACGCCTATTGGCCACATATCTGTTTTAAGGACTCTGTTAAAAGATGCAGCGGGAACAACAAGTTTAAAGTTGATAAAATGAAGACTCGTAATATCTACATCCTTTTTAACCAACTTAGAGCATATCAAGCTAGTTGTTGCCAAGTTTAGCTTGGATGCAACAAAATTTATGACATCCGCTTCGGTGACTGTGTTCTTAAGTCGAGAGATATGCATAAAACGTAGCCTGGGTACAGATGGAAGAGCATTTATCAGTATCGCAGCCTATTAAATGATTTGATCTTGGTTTTCTGTTTTCAACATCAGAGGATATACATCTTTATTCTTTTCAACATCAGTATCATTAGCAGCAGCGGCTTTAAAACCACCAGCAACAACCATAGCATCATCGGCAATAGCAGCAACAATAACATCGACAACCTTAGCAACACCACGAGCATTTTGTTTATCAACAGAATTACTGTCAACAGTCTTAATATGGCTTTCTGGAGATTCAATGTATCAGCAACTTGAGCATCACCAGCAGCATTCTCGTTGTCAACAACGGCAGAGGTATCTGCAACATCGTTTCTTATAGCAACAGCTTCACCCACAGCAACATTATTGTCAACATTATCAGCATAATCATCGGAATCAACAACAATAGCATCATGTTCAGCAACAAAAACTTCAGCATTGGAAATGAGAGCATCATTTTTAAATGAATCGATCTCTTTTGAAACATTATCATGAGTCTTTGTCATGGTAGTAGGAGTACAAGATGACTTTGATTGAGGGGTCGAATATTCAGTACTAGAAACTTTTATAGCATCAGAAAAAGAAAGCCGTTTGTTACTACTTAAGGGATTCTCTGAGCACGAGTAGTATCGCGAATTTGGCGACTTGTGTTCAATTTAGGTGTATTAGTACTTAATGACTTTGCAGTTCCACTCTGAGATGTCAAACTTAAGGGAGCGTTTTCAATTAAATACTTTGAGATTTCTCTCAATTTATTAAAACAAATTTGTAGTTGGACTTTTATACACTTATGACATTTAAAGAATAAATTTGTATTAGATTTTATAGTTTTTTAATCTTTTTTGTTGATATTACAGCAGTCACAATGTGAGTTTATGCCACACAAATTACACGTCAGAAAAAAAGTATCAGAAATTATTTTTAAGCATTTGCAGCATTTAGAATTCATTTTTAAAGAATTTAAGTGAAAGAGCTTATAAAACACATCCGTTTAGTATGAAAAAAGAGGCTGGGATGCGACCCACACTGATAACTTCCCATCCCGTCTATCGATTTGTCTTGCTTAAAAGTTTTGTATCAATTCTTGCCAAATTTGCGTTCTATTTTTTGTAGATTTTATTTTTTTTATGAAAAAACGGACTGTTGGATTTTTATAAAAAAATTACTGAATATAAAAAACAATATTTTCTGTGAAATAAAATAAGTTTGAAGCCAATATTTTTAATTTTTGAAAAGCTATTTGAGCCGAAAATCAATTTTTACCAACTTTTATTAATTTTTTTGTTTAGGTTTTTATTTTTTGTAAAAAAACTGTCAATTCGATTTTTCTCAAAATTTTTCCTAATGTTGAAAACAATATTTCTTATAAGTTAAAATTAGTTAGAAGCCATAATCTCAAATTTTTGACAAGATATTTAAGTCGAAAAACAATTTTTACCAACTTTTGTTAATTTTTTTTTTTCGGTTTTTAATTTTTTGTAAAAAAACTGTCAATTCTATTTTTTTCAAAATTTTACTGAATGTTGAAAACAACATTTTTTGAAAGATAAAAGTAGTTTAAAGCCAATATCTCAAAGTCTTGAAAAGATATTTGAGTCAAAACTCAATTTTTACCAACTTTTTTTTATTTTTTTTTAGGTTATTATTTTTTGTAAAAAAACTGTCAATTCGATTTTTCTCAAAATTTTATCAGACATCAAAAACATTATTCTTCATTGCACAAAATTTTTTTGGAAATGAAATCATATTTTAGTCGTAAAATTTTCGAAGTGACAAATTTTTTTTTTTCAGTTTTTTTGATTTATAAAAAAAAACCGTTAATTGCATTTTTTTCCAAAAATATAATTGTTTTGTATCACGTTACAATATATAATATAAAATTTAATTCAAGTCTCTAGCGTCATTGGTTCATGAGATATTTAGGGTTAACCAAAATTTTCACCTTTTTTAACTTCCCATAGGAAGTTATTGTAATGGGTCCGATTTGACAAATTGAAAATTTTGACATTTCTCGACGTTTCAAGGTCCCTAGAGTCGAAATAAAAGATTTTTAGAAAGATGTCTGTGCGTGCGTGTGTACGTACGTCCGTACGTCTGTACGTCTGTACGTCTGTACGTCCGTACGTCTGTACGTCCGTACGTCCGTACGTTCGCGACGTTTTTTTCGTCGTCCATAGCTCAAGAACCAGAAGAGATATCGACTTCAAATAAATTTTGTTATACAGATAATAAGGCAGAAAGATGCAGAAAGGGCTCTCAAGAAAATTGCGTGGGTGGTTTTTTTACCATAGCAGTTTAAAAAAGAGGCTGGGATGCGACCCACACTGATAACTTCCCATCCCGTCTATCGATTTGTCTTGCTTAAAAGTTTTGTATCAATTCTTGCCAAATTTGCGTTCTATTTTTTGTAGATTTTATTTTTTTTATGAAAAAACGGACTGTTGGATTTTTATAAAAAAATTACTGAATATAAAAAACAATATTTTCTGTGAAATAAAATAAGTTTGAAGCCAATATTTTTAATTCCGGAGTAGAGTATGTAACGTCACCATCATACAGTGTTACGCCCCAACGGAACTTGCCTCCGGCAAATAGAAAAAATACTCGTACAGTCGGCTTAGTGCCGCCCATAGCAACACACCGAGCGTTAACATTATAATGTTAATGGGATACTTGAATGCTAAAGGCGCAGACACGGCTTGAGAAAGCTTACAGTTCACAGTTGGGACTTCTACAAAACTAGCTGTTTTGTGTTAAGTATGGCAACATGTTTGAACAAAAGACGTGCGACTGGTAAACAACCAGTAGACAAATTAGAGAGTTTTCAGTGGTCTCTAATGCAGTTGGAACCGAACAAGATATTACTAGCCGTATCAGAAAATCTAAGGCTGCGTTCTCCAATATTTTTCTTAAAACAACTCTTTCAACTTGAAGACAAAGCTACGACTTTTAAGCTCAAACATCGAATCAGTACACGGTTGCAGCACCTGGAAAATAACAGCACACTATTATCAAGAAACTGCAGACCTTCATTATTAGGTGTCTACGAAACATCTTACGGGTTTTCTAGCCAAATTGCATTCCCAATGAAGAACTGTATTGGATAATGGGTCAGGAATTCATTTATGCTATTTTGTTTGGTTTTTAATGTTTTTATATTTTTTTTTTTCGAAGTTAATTTTTTATCCGGTTCAATTTCGAAAATGAACGCTCTCCACTGCAGTTTGAAACCATAAAAGATAAAAAAAAATTTTACAGGCAGTTTCTACATTTGGAAATGTGTTCCCATTTTCATCCACTGTAATTAGACTGTACAATTTTGATATTGTAATAAGATCTTCATTTACATCTTTATTGAATTCTTTTAAATACTGTACGAGGTGCAACCACTCTGCCTCAAGTTCTTCTGCATTAACATCTCTATGGTTTTTTGAAAACTGTTCGCAATAAGTCATCCGGATTCTGAATTTTGGCACATGCTTCAAATTTATCAAAATTCTTCCTTATATCATTTATGAAAGAACAAAGCAAATTGGCAGCAACGTCAATCGTTATTGTTTTTTTTTAAAGGCTCTTGCTGGTTTTATGAATTCTTTCTAATATTGTGCTCCAAATTTCTGTTAAAATGAGGAACTCCAGGTTTGACATTTTCTTAGACAAGCTTAGCGCCTCGGTTTTTGTGTCTTGAGCTTGCTATAGATCTCTAGAGATAGATGTCAAGGCTTCAGTAATTTGCTTATAACCATGATGGAGCGCGTTAACTGCATCAGCTCGTGCAGACCATCTTGTTTCAGAAAGGCGTTTAAGAACTCTATGTGAACCTAAACATACATTCAATTTATTCCAGCGAAGCAGAAAAAAAAGTTATATATTTTTTTAAACACTTGAAAGAAACTTGTTGCCTCCTGCACATAACCAGCCGCATGAAGGCCTACTAAGTTAAGAGAATGTGCTGCACAAGGTACAAAGTGTAGTAATATTTATAATAGTAATAGTGCAATACTAGTATGTAAGTGTAGTAATAAGGTAGTATGTAAATAATTGATAAGCAGTGGCAACACTTATAAAATAATTGAAGATGAAAATAAAAGAGAAGCAGCGGCACAGTTTGTGACCGACCGCCGAGAAAGTAAGTTTTTAATTCGTTCACCGAGTATATTAAATTTGTGTTTAAAATATCTGTGCCTAAAAAAGGTAGCAAATTCGCACTTCTCCTTTAATCTTGCTTGCAAACCAGAATATTTTCCCGACATATTAGACGGATTATCATAGCTTTGTCCTCTACAATCCTCTATTGAAATATCATGATTTTCCAGAAATGTCGAGATTGTGTCAGCCAAATATATAGATTTATGCTCTTGAATAGGTATACATTTTAAGAATCTTTCGATGGGAACACAATTTTTAACATACCGAATTGCAAAAAGTCAACTGGTCGATACGAGAAAGGTCGGGTTTACTGTCAACATTTAGAGAAAAATATTTTGCCGATCTAATTTCACCTACAATTTTCATTAGGACTTGTTTTCCCATTATATCAATGAATTCGTTGCAAATATTTGCTGATAAATAGGAAGTGTATCCCTTTCCTGAGTTCCCACATTTTTTTAAATGTTCAGCGATGAATGAATCATCATGGGACAACTTTGTGTTTGTTTATGGAGTGAGTTGAAAAGTCGACAAGTTTGCAGAACTGTAGAGTAGAACAAAAGCAGACTTATTCAAAATAATGTTGACAGCGTGTGCAGGTGTATGATTAAAGATTCATGTAGCCAGAAGTTTAAGATGTTGAGGAGGAGAATTTCAACGGAACGGAGAGTAAAATGAAAGTTGTTTTTCTGTTACTGTCTACTAACCTTATTTCGTTTTCTTAATTCTTGTATAGATTCATTCATTTTGAGTTGGTGGATTTGGGGCCAGATAATTGCGGGGCCCTGAGACCTAACCCACTGGGCCCATGCCTAAAGACGCCACTGTTGTTCGATTTATCACCGCTTGACTTTTTCTGTGGACATACGTGAAGTTGATAGTCTACGCGGAAACAATTGACCACTTGGAGGACAAAATTCGACACTTTATGAAGAAGTAATCGAAAATTCGACCTTCAGATTAGATTAATACAGAGCTAGTCATAGCGGTCATGTGCCAGAAATCATATTTGAATTATAATGCCAGAAGCTCATCTTTTCGGATAAAGTAAATTTGATGTCAATTTTAAAAATCATTTTTGTTTCAAGCCATTTCAAACTTCTATACCTCTAAAATAAAAAAAATCTATTTTGTGAATGTATGTAGGAGTATGTGCAGGAACGACATATTTTTACTAACTTCGTTCTGAAGACATAATTGAAACACGTCAAACACATAAAGGAATGTTCATATGCTTGTGTGTCAAAAGTTAATTAGAAACTTCATATAACACTACCCTCTCAACTACATAATATCATTTTCAATTTTCCGTCTGTGAAGTTTATCTTATGTTTTTAAGGTGTCAATTCAAAACCAATATCGTCCCAATGACTTTGTGGATTTTAAAATGAAAAAGAGTTGACAGTTGCAACTGACTTTGAATTGGTCAATTCTGTAATATCCTTTCCCTGGCAATTTTATTTTGAAGAAATCTGGGAAAAACTTTTTAAGACAGCTGAATGGTATATTTAATTTTGTTTATTTAAGGAATTTGGAAGAAAAACGGTCCCAACTATTGGCTTCTTGTTTTTATTTTAAGGTGTTTAATGGAAAGACATTTAGAAAGATTCATAAATGTATTTGTTTAAGGTTCACCTCTTTTTGGGTATAGTTCAAAATATCGGTGGCTCCAAGCAGAACCTTTTAATTTCGTTACTAGCATTTTTTAGTAGAGCTGTTTTAGAAAAATTTTAAAACTTCTAAACTGCTTTAGAAAATTATTGTTATGTCTTATTATACTAAAAATATTATTTTGATTAATACACGGTTTTTTGAAGGGTTTTGATTACTTTAATTGAAATCCGACACCAAAATTACTCTAATATCAGTTTACAACGTTCAGTTGAAATAATTATATTGTTTTATAAAATTTTCGAAAAATCTTCATTCATTTTTTAAATTTCTCCTGTCTCATATGAATCTTAAAGAAACTCTGAACCATTTAACCTAAAACGGTTTTTAAATGAAAGAGTCAAAACAGTTTAAAATTAATGTTTGTTATTGCAATGAATCTGCCCTCTTAAAAAGGCAAAAAAATTGAATTTTGGAAATACTTACATTGTAAAAATATATAAATAATGTTAAAGTTTGAGCAGTTCAAATTAAAGTTCAGATTCGAAATGAGCACGAAAAATTAACCCCAAAAACTTTTTTAAATCGTTAAATTCAAAATTTGTCAACACTTTAAACAGAGTCAAATGAAGGCACATGAGTGAATTTCCATAAGCTAAGTAAAGCACAAAAATAGATCAAACTGTATCAAGAAGACAAAGATTTGTACTTTGGAAAATCATCATACAATTTGTTGTATCTCACTTTTTCCTAAAAAATCTGTTTTTGGTTGCCTTTAGCAGCTTAAAAGGGCATATTTTAATAACGTGTTGTGATAGAAAAATTTAAAGGCAAGATTCGAATTTAGAACAATTTAATACTTTAAAACAAACATTTTTCTGATTGTGTAAAAGTTATAAAACCTACAATTTGGTTGTTATGGTTTGGGAGAATTTTTATTTCAAAAAGTCATAAAACGTGTTTATCTATTTATTTGCAAGGAATTGAAGATTTAATCAACTAAGTTAAGTTCTTTGGTAAAATACCCTGGTGAAATAAATTGCAATTTCAGGCGTTTGGTCTTTTCGCCTAAAAACCCAGAACTAACTAATCGTAACGCCTAAATGATTTCAAATAAAAGAACGGCCAAATTGTTTGTTGTCTTTTTGCCCAAAAAATGTTTTAATTTGAATTTGGGTCTTATAACATAGGTGCTGGACTTAATGACATTTATGTTGGGCATTGCGACGATCTGACATTTTTACTTCCCATATATAGGAACTACATATATGTGTATAGAAAGTATTGCATTCGTACAAAATTTTAAACTCAAATACGATATTACGATGGTAGAAAAGTCGAAAAAAATTGGGCAACCGAATTCCGTTAGTCTTTCTGTCTGTCCTTCCTCCTACAGTCCAAACCATTGGGTAGATTAAGTTCAAACTTGAAAGATAAGGTTTTTAGCAAATTTGTGTTAGGCATTTTTTAATTTGTTTATAAGATTAGAAATAACAGCAGTCCCCATACCAATTTGTAGGTCAAAAATAGAAAGTTCGAATTTTCTCAAAAACGAACCAATATATTTTTATTAAATTTTCTCAATTTTTTTTTCTTAACTTATACAAAAATAAATAAATTTGGTGGAGTAACAGTCCGTTGAGAACTAGGGCCTAGTGACTTACAACTCTCAACCATTCCTGTGTGAGAGTAATGTTGTCAGGAATGGAGGGACCTACAGTCTTAAGCCGAATCCAAACGGCTAGTTTGAGAAAGTACTTTTCATGACAAGAATTACTTTTAGAGAATTTGTCAATTCCTCGCAAAAGGCAGTATCCGTGAGAAAGAGATGGCACATTAGTTATAAACTCTTATAACTAATATATAAATAAATAAACTCACATTTTTTTTATAAATTGCTTATTGTGTAATTTAATTTAAGACATTTCGACAAATGTTTCAGTCTACATAATAAAAAAAAGAAAAACAGTATTATAACAAAAACTGCTGATTAAATGTAATCAAAAAAGAGGCTGGGATGCGACCCACACTGATAACTTCCCATTCCGTCTGTCGATTTGTCTTGCTTAAAAGTTTGTCTATATGTACCAATTTTTACCAAATTTGCGTACTATTTTTTGTAGATTTTATTATGAAAAAACGGACTGTTGGATTTTTATAAAAAAATTACTGAATATCGAAAACAGTATTTTCTGTGAAATAAAATAAGTTTGAAGCCAATATTTTTTGTTTTTGAAAAGCTGTTTGAGTCCAAAGTAAATTTTTACAAGTTTTAGTATTGTTTTTCTTTTAGGTTTTTATTTTTTGTAAAAAAAAACTATCTATTTGATTTGTCTCAAAATTTAATAAAATGTTGAAAACAATATTTCGTATAAGATAAAATTAGTTTGAAGCCAATGCCTCAATTTTTTGAAAAGATATTTGAGTCGAAAAACAATTTTTACCAACTTTTGTTATTTTTTTTTTTCGGTTTTTAATTTTTTGTAAAAAAACTGTCAATAAGATTTTTTTCAAAATTTTACTGAATGCTGACAACAATATTTTTTGAAAGATTAAAGTAGTTTAAAGCCAATATTTTAAAGTTTTGAAAAGATATTTGAGTCGAAAATCAATTTTTACCAATTTTTATTAATTTTTTTTGGGTTTTTATTTTTTGTAAAAAAACTGTCAATTCGATTTTTCTCAACATTTTTCAGAATGTTGAAAACAATATTTCTTATAAGATAAAATAAGTTTGAAGCCTTAATCTCAAGTTTTTGAAAATATATTTGAGTCGAAATTCAATTTTTACCAACTTTGAGTAAAGTTTTTTTTAGGTTTTTATAAAAAAAACTGTCAATTAGATTTTTCTAAAAATTTTATCAGATATCAAAAACAGTATTCTTCGTTGCAAAAATTGTTTTGGAGATGAAAGCATATTTAGGTCGTACAATTTTCGAGGTAACAAATTTTTTTTAATTGGATGTTGTTCCAAAAATATATTTGTTTTGTATCGCGTTACAATATATAGTATAAAATTTAATTCAAGTCTCTTGAGAGCCCTTTCTGCATTTTTCTGCCTTATTATCTGTATAACACAATTTATTTGAAGTCGATATCTTTTCTGGTTCTTGAGCTATGGACGACGAAAAAAACGTCGCGAACGTACGTACACACGCACGCACAGACATGTTTCTAAAAATCTTTTATTTCGACTCTAGGGACCTTGAAACGTCGAGAAATGTCAAAATTTTCAATTTGACAAATCGGGCCCATTGCAATAACTTCCTATGGGAAGTTTAAAATAGTTTTTGATTAGGTAGTCCTGTATGGAGTCAAACCAATGGAATAAATCAGTCACAGACACGTTTGCGCTAGCCGATGAAACAGGATCAACTGTTCTGAAGATCACAGAAGGATGACGTTTTAAAAAGGATCTGATCTAAACCACCCTCTTCCAGTCATTGAATCGCTTCCGAATGGAGTTTCTCTTTGATTTTGTTTCAGGAACTCCTGCACAGCATAAAGAGATCCTCCTTTCGTTTGGGAAATCCTTTTTCTTGACACATTTTTAACCAATCAACAATTATTAATTCCTCTGTTTCTGTCAAAACAGTTTCTGGTCCGGGACGTGTCTTCGAAAAATTAGAGCTTAAACGAAATTGTAACGTAGATCTGGGCACGTTGAACTTTAAAGAAGCTGCTTTTTTGGATATCAACCCTCTTCTTATTTCCGTTAAAGCTTGCTGGATGTTTTCTTCCATTATTTAAACTGAAATTTATAACGGATACAGGGTTCAAATATTGGCAGTCTCTAAAGTACAATTATTGGCAATGCCAATAATTCTAATCCCAGTGCAAATTGTTGGCACCCCCTGCCAATAATTGAACCACTACTTTATATGGGACCAATTATTGGCACCCCTTTTTTAGCAAATTAAACAACTTTTTTTACAAAAAAACAGTTGAAAATATTTAATTTATTAAATTGTTATACTAAAAAACATAAAACTTCATGTAAAAACTGAAAAATAATCAAAAACGAACACTTACCAAATTTAGTCTTCTTAGCCGGAACACTGTATTTTAAGCAGTTTTTCACGAATTCTGAAGGTCTTTACTCTTTAACTGACAAAAACGAACTGAGAATGAATTAAACCTAAACAAAATGCAGAATAGTGGAGAATAACATACATAAACTATTCATACAAATTTACAATTAATCTGCATTTTTTTAACTTATTAAAAATAAATATGATTTATAATTTAAAGTTAATAAAAAAAAAATGTCTTAATTGATGTAGTTTTTGGATAAAATAAAGACTTAGCAAGGCGTGGTTAATATTATTTATACATCAGCTGAAATTAATTATATTAATCTATACTGATGAGTAAAGTTATATACTTTACATATTTTTACAATTTCTGGGGCTTAAAATTAACTCTTGTATGTAAACATTTTTGTACGTGATTATAAGGTCGTTATTGTTTTCTTTTTTTATACAAGAACAGATTTAATGAAAGATTACAATTTAAATATCAGCAATAATTTTTAAATCATAGGCATACCTTATTAGCAGACATGTATGCATATATGTACATGTATAAATATCAATATAAACACATAAATACAAACATAAGTAGCTATTTATAGTAAAATTGAATCAGTTTTAATTACTCGAACTCGAATCCTTAAATAAATTTCCCGTACAAAAATGATATCATTGAAAACCTATAACAACTGAATTATAAAATCATTTGCTACACCAACTTGTTCATTAACAAGCCAAAAATAAGTACATATACAACCAACAACAACAACAACAACTATACTACAAAACAAAACTTTTCAGGCCAACAATTGATTAAAGGCTCTAAAAAGAGCCTTAACCTCAACCTTTTTGCGCTGATACTTTTGAAAGTAATTACATGGTCTACTTGGTTAATTATTTCTTCATTCGCACAGACGATAATTAAAAAAAAAAATTAAACTAACAAACCCCCTTCACCAAAACATAAGTAAAAAATATTTTCCAACTGAACCAAAAACCAAACCAACTCATGGCCATTCTAAAGCTTTAACCGCTTATTTTGCTTTTTCCTTTTACTTCCCCAGAAAAATAAAAACGAAAAATTAAACAAAAAACACTTGCAACCCCAACCAACCCATAGGGCCTTCCACGGCCTGGCTTTCCCGGAGTAGGTACCTATAGTATTGAAGGTATTCGAATATACCTACCTAGGCATGCATATCTACTCCATACAAGTTTTCCTACAAACCAAATTCAGCATCACAGAAAATAATCATCAGCTTGTACCTTCTAACCAAAAAATAAAAAGAAAAATCTCAAAAAAATAAAAGCGCAAACATTAAAAATCACTTGCCACAAAAACGTGATTGAAATTCTAATATAAATTGGTTCTTGAAAATTCATAGTTCGCAAATGGACAACAGAGTTTGGCATTCAAAGTGCTCCATCTGCCTTACCTTACCCTTACCATATCCACCCACTCAGCTCCGACACCTTTTTTTGCTTTCCCTTAAAGCAAAATAATTCCCCAAACCATTATACTATATATATGTATATATGCGGTACTGGTGAAGGTACATATATAGGTTTAGACTTGGAGGCTTGGGGTCGAAACTGATGGACCGTATAATACATTATTTGCCACTTGATCCAAACACAAGGAATAGAAGAACTATATAGACGCAAAAAAAAATATGCTAACACATAATTAAAAAAGCTCTATTTGGTCTCATGAACTTGTTTTTGAATGATTGCGTTCGCGATAGCATTCCCACTTGATTGAAGTGTGAAGTGAATTTTGATTCAATTAAAAAAGTTAAAAAGTCTAAACATTGTCTTTGGGTATTCTTATAATGTTTCCGTGATTGCTTACCAAAATTAAGTTTCTTTTCTGCCCCTCAAACTAAGCAATACTATTCCAAAGGATTTAAGTATCTTACATCAAGTTTGTAAAAGAATGCAATCTTTTGGGAATATAATCATTATAAATTGTGTATTGAAATCAAAGTAAAAATTGCACTCATATACTTCACCTAAAGATTGGGACTTCAAAATTTTGCAATCGATTTACCTTAAAAAGACTGCAATAATTTTTTTCTAATCTTTTAACTGCAATCAATTGATCGCAATCATTTGAGAATTCATGTATTTTTTGCATTCAATTGAATTCCTTGAATTCTTTTGAAGGTTTTGCATTTACACTTGAAGTCTGAATTTGTATGTAAAGTTTCTTATATGTTTCTCGCCCTCCTTCATGTATAGGTAATAAGCTCGAGTAATATTATCATAATCGTTCTATGCCGTTCAGTGGGCTGGAGAACTGTGTTGAACACATAATTTTTTTATGAAACTGAATGACATTGGAAAACTTCTATTTGTATTGTTAATGTTCTCAATTAGTACTTTCAGTCTTACATCAATATTTCATTTTTAAATCTACCATTAAAACAGTACACCTTATTCAAATTTAAACACAAAACGGTTCTAACAAAAACATCGTGTTTATGCGAAATATAACAAAGTGGGCTATAGAACTCGCATAGACGCAAAACCAATTTTAAGTTTTAAACACCAATTTTCGATGTTATACACCAAGCGATTAAAATCAAAATTTCGAAAGTGTGCAATGAAATTTCACTTAAGAATGCAAGGAATTCAAGCGAATGCAAATACTTTGAATGAGTTCAAAGACTTTAAGTGAATGGAAAGAATGAATGAAGTTTCATATGATTGCAATCAATTGATTGCAGTCAAATGATCTCAAATGCAATGTTTTCAAGGTCAAATTATTCAATCTTCATAGATAAATTCATTGAATGCAATCTTTATGTTGAAGGCCTGTCCTGAATTGAAATCTTATCTTATGATTTCCTATCACGTCAAATTATAAGAATACTCTGTCAAGAAAATGCAAAAAAAAAACAATAACATTTTTTGATTTTTTTGAAATGTAGAAATCTTTACTTTCAAGGAAAAGTTCCAATTAAATCTCGATTTGACTTTATAAAGTTTTGATAAACTTTGAATTTTATGTAATCATGAGTCTTAGAGTTAATTTTCGGTACTGATACCTAACATTTAAAAATACCCGTTTTCGACATCATATTTATATTTTTTCAAATGTATTTTAGAAACAAGAGGTGATAGCTTTGTTTAGATGATTATTTAGTTAAAAGAATACACAATTATCTACTATATAAAAATAAGTCGGGTTTTCCTTCCTGACGCTATAACTCCAGAACGCACGAACCGATTTCCACAGTTTTGCATTCGTTGGAAAGGTCTCGGGCGAGGTCTCCGCGAGGTTTATAGTAAACAAAATTCAAGAAAAATTTCAACAGAAAAGCGGTGAACTCCGTTTAACTTTCCATAGAAAGCTATTGTAAGAGTTCCGATTTGTGGAATTGAAAATTTTAAAATTTTTTGACGTTTCAAGGGCCTTATATTCTAAAACAAAGCTTACTTTTGGGAACCTTTTTTAGTCAACTATATATCTCTAGAAACGTCAGAGATATCGACTTCAAATAACGTATGAAATCTACTATGAAGGAATGATTCTGATTGACGATCAATGCTTGACTATTGCAAACAAGCTACTGATTGAAGTATTAATGTTTGCGCCAAATCGATCGATGCACGATACATTGAACCAAGAATTAAATCGAGAGCTGTTGCAGGAATTCGTTCGAAATAATGAATGAACATCAAAAACAAGTATATGAAACATTAATGCAAGCGGTGGACAATAATACTGGTATTCTATTCTTCCTGGACGCACCTGGACAAACAGGGAAAACATTTGTCATTTCATTGATTGTGGCCACTATTCGATCAAGATGTGACATAGCTTTTGCGTTAGCATCATCTGGAATTGCGGCAACTCTTCTAAATGGCAGTCGTACTGCACATTCTGCGCTTAAGTTGCTACTCTATTTAAAAACAATTGTTACTCCAACATGCAATATTTCCCGATCCAGTGCAATGGAAAAATTGTTGATGCAATGCAAGCTTATTGTTTGGGATGAGTGCACAATTGCACATAAGAAATCACTTGAAGCACTTAACTTCACACTGAAGGATTTTCGACGAAGTAACAACATCTTTGGCGGCTTGATGATATTGTTGGCTGGCGATTTCAGGCAGACATTTACAGTAATTCCCCGTGGAATTGAATGCTTGTCTGAAGGCATCATTTTTGTGGAATTATTATTACATTATCGCTAACCACTAATATGAGAGTTCAACTTCGAAATGATAAAAGTGCTGCACAATTTTCCAGGCAATTGTTAGCTGTTGGAAATGGAAAAGTGCCAGTTGATGCGACAACTGGATTACCAACGACTTTTGCCGATTTGTAGACTCTCAATTAGCTCTTATTGAAAATGTTTTCCCAAACATGTGAATTATCAGATTTATGCTTGGTTAAGTCAACGAGTAATTCTCGCCGCAAAGAATAATGATGTACACGCACTGAATTTCACCATTCAATCAAAAATCGCTGGCGATTTGGTGACATACAAATCCGTTGATTCCATAACAAATCCCGATGATGTAGAAAATTATCCAACGGAGTTTTTGAATTCTCTGGAGTAACCAGGATTTCCACCACATAACTTGTAACTCAAAGTTGGTTCAGTTATTATGATATCGCGTAATTTGTATCCACCGCGACTTTGCAACGTTACTCGACTTGCTGTGAAAAGACTTATGTCGAATTTGATTGAGGCACCCATTATTAACGGAAAGTACGCAGGTAAACATGTATGTTTTCCTCAAATACCAATGATTCCGACTGATCTTCCGTTTGACTTCAAACGATTGCAATTTCCGGTTCGCCTTGCGTTCGCAATGACAATTAACAAGTCGCAAGGCCAATCGCTTAGTGCTTGCGAAATAAATTTAGAAAGTCATTGTTTTTCACATGGGCAGCTATACGTTGCGTGTTCACGAGTTGGGAAACCATATGCTTTGTTTGTGAAAACGTCAAAGTATTTACTTTGGATTCACTTTAATTTTTTACGTAGAGAACTTCAACTAAATTACACTTCATTTTTGTAATCGAAATGAATTCATTACTGTTGTGAAATGAAATAAAATTTTTCCTTTTCAAATATAAAACAAAAAAATATTTTTTCTTCATCTTTTAATCCCCAAACGGAATGTTACAAAAAAACGAAGCCATCTGGTGGCGAAACGGAGTCCGCTGGGTTTGCTAGTTTTTATATAATGTTTGTGTTTTCTGTTAAAAACCATTTAAGCATAAATTCTATAGTTTTCCTATGAAGGTGAAGAATGAAATAACTCCCCAAGAAATAACCCGCCAACCAAATTATGAATAAAACTTTCCAAAAAATAAGGAAATGAGTCTTCAAAAATTATTGAAAGAAATCCCCAACTTTTAAAATTATCTTACCATTTCATTTCTTCTCCAATGCCCTTGATAGCTAGCGACAAGTCGCTCGGGTTTCGAACGTCGGAACCGGACCCCGCCGCGCGCATCATTGAAACTTTCATAAATTGGCCTTATTGTATACTTTAAAAGTGAAATAACGTCAATTTTCAAAAATTGGTCATATTACACTTTGACAAAATGAAATAAGGCCAAATTATATTGAGAAATAAGACCAACTTATTTTATCAAAGGAAAAGCACCCAATATTACGGTGAGTAAAACAGTGATGCAGATATAAGTGGAAATCCCGCTACTATATAGCACATAATAGGATTTTGGGTAGGTCAAATAATATATATATACGTATATGGTATTGGGGATTTATGGCAATTAGCTAGGTTATAATAATATTAAGATGTTCAGAATGTTTCAAAAATTGATTCTGTGCCAGGTCGGTTATATAAAGGCAATTGTGAAATGTTGGTTCGTCCTAAGTATTTTTTCCTAGCATTATATAGTTACTATTACTTCGAAAATAACTTTTTTCGTGGACTTTCCTTCTAAACGAAACTATCATAGAAAGGTTTTTCTAAAAGAAAATTACAAAAGAACTGAAAATCAGTTAAGCATCTCCAATATTTTGACAGAAAACAGTTAAGACTTTAATTATTGATTGTGTAGATTTTTAAGTTCTTTAAATAAAATACTATAAAATCACTAAAGGTGCAAGCGTTTTAAGTGCATCAAAGAGAAGCTAATTTTGTGTAAAATTGTATTGCACTTACATTGTACTTACAATTAAATTTGATCAAAACTTGATGACGGCAAAAATAAATTTTTTAAAGTTTATGAGGGTAACCCAAAGTTCTCATGTTACTAGGTTTCAAACATACATCTACTAAATGAATGAAATTTCTTATCTGAACTTATTTCAATAATATTTAAAACCAGAGTTCCACACAGCAAGATTGTTATTTCCTTTAGGTTAGGTTAGGTTAAAGTGGCTGTTGGTTTGGGACGTCCAACACACTTAGACCAAAGTATGGTCCGTTGTGATACCACATAGATCAGTTAATCAGCTTAACTCGTTGCACCAATTGGAGCTTCAAATGAAGCGTAGGAGACAAGTAATGTCTGAATTTTTTAGATCACTGGTATCGTTAAAGTAGTAGTCTCCAAGGTGGATTCTACGTCTTTGTGATAAGGCAGGGCATGTGCACAGAAGATGAGAGATTGTCTCCTCTTCATCTTCGTCCATGCAACTCCTACAAAAATCATTTGCAGGGGCTCCAAGTCGAATAGCATGCCTTCCTATTAAGCAGTGCCCAGTCAGGACATCTATAACGTAGCTAATGTGCAATCTACTCAGAGAGATTAATTGTTTTGAGCGCCTGGCGCTAAGAATAGGCCAAATTAGTTTTGTTACGACACAGGTGGTGGTGTTATTCCAGCTGAGGTTTGTTTTCTCTATGGTATCCTGCTTTAGCATAAGTTTACATGTAGCTAGAGGGATACCTATGTTAGCATTATGAGCCAGCAGAGGTAAAGTTGTTCCGCTTTTTGCAAGTTCGTCAGCTTTGCAATTTCCTGGAATGTCTTCATGGCCCGGCACCCAGAAAAGGTGAATGTTGAACTGTTTAGCCATCTCCGTAAGAGAAGATGCGTATATCATTAGTTGATATAACGTTTTCTCTAAGCCAGGATAGGACTTCTTTTATAGCCAGGATTTCAGCTTGGAACACGCTACAATGATCGGGTAGACGAAAGGAGAGACTTAAATTTAGTCTATCTGAGTATACGCCTCCACCAACCCCATCCTCCGTTTTTGATCCGTCTGTATAGAAGTTTATAGGACCATCGTTCAAAAATGATGTATTCTCCCAAGAAGACCTGGGAGGTATAGTCACTTTGAAGCTATAGTTATTAAACTGAGGATGGGGTATGGTGTAGTCAATATTACTTTTTAGGTTTAAGTAGAGCAGGAATGGTGGCACAATAAAATAAAAAAAATAAAAAAAAGAATAAAAAAACAATCTCATAAAATACAAAAAAAAAAAAAGAAATCAAAAAAAAAAAAAATGCAAACACATATCACAGACAATATATAAAAATCCTCGATGGAATTACAAATAGAAGGACATAGTTGTTTTGCCGCTGTGGTTGTTCTAGTTTTAAGTAGTTTGTAGGTAGGTTAGGTAGTTTTAAGTTTTATTTTAAGGACTTTAGTATGTAAGTAAAAACCCCAAAAAATGATAAAGATTTTAGTTTTTAAACTTTTCTAAAAAAAAAAAAAAAAAACATAAATTGAAATAAATAAAACAATCTTAGTTCGTAGGCCGAAAGGCATTAATTTTAAGAATCATGAATTTCTTAGAGCGCTCGATTAGGGCCAGTAAGTTATATTTAAGTAGAATTAATTAGGCTAGTTTCCCATTTTGTCTAGCATGTAAGTAGAGTTAAGTTTAAATGAATAAAAAAAAATGAATTTAAAAAAAAAGAAAAAAAAAAGTCAATATTACTGTTTATAGTTCTGAACGAGTTCAAAATAGTGGTGTGGCCAATTCCATTTTTGATCCACAGAGAGGAGGCCTGAAGCCGTATGGCAGTATTAGCGGCCGTTTGTTTGCTGAAAAAGTCCAGCGGTATTAGATGGAACAGAACATCTAGTGAGGCGGAGGGGGTGGAGCGAAGTGCTCCCCCCATACACAGGCAGGCTGTTCGTTGGACTTTGCTGAGTTTATCGCGATTTGTCGCTGTATCTAGCGCCGTCCACCATACCACTACTCCATAAGTTATTTTCTTTACTACCGATACAAATTTATTGAAATCGTTCTGATCTGTCCAATTGACAATGTTGACATTTCTCGCCGTTTCAAGGTACCTTGAATTTAAATCAAAGGTGTTTAGGGAGATTTTTAATTGCTCTAATTGGGCGCTTGCACGTAAGTCCGTACGTTCACAAGAACCTGCAGAGATATCGACTCCAAATAATTATTGTACAGATAATAAAATCAAAAAATGCGACAATTACTTTAAAAAGAAAGTCTTAAAAGGGTGTTTTTTATAACAATTTGAAAAATAAAGTGCGAAATTGGGTTGACCTCACAAACCAACAAAAAAAATATAAAACCTGCAAAATAATTTCATGCATCGAAGAACAACATCTTTGACATCTGATTAATTCTTTACAAAAAATCTAAGAGGCGAAATACTACTAATAGTTGGTAAAAAATGATTTTCGACTCGAATATTTCGAAAACAAAAGCAAATATTGAAATCAAACTTATTTCAACATTTCAGAAATATTGTTTCTAATTTTAAGTACATTTTTTTGAAAACCCCAACTGACAAACTGACGGACGGAATCGGGGGACCCACTTTTTTCGATTCTCTGGCATCGTAATGTCATGATTGATTGAAATCTCGAGTTGCCATAGATTAAAATCAAGTTATTTTTGATTATACTTCAGTTGAATTTTTGAAGACAAAATTATTTTACAGCTGGTACATTTTGAAATATAAATACTATTTGTAAACAGAGCACTTTATGTTTTGCATATTACTACATAATTTATACATACATAATATATTTGATAATTTTTAAGATACTGCGTACACTTTAGTGTCTTAAATTGGAGTTTTGTTATTTTAATGACAACAAAATATAGTCGTAGTTTGTTTAAATTTTAGCTCAAACAAGTCTCATTAAAATAAAGGTTTTTATGTCGGGTGAACCGTTAGTTTAGAAGCTAAAAAAAACCCCAACTTCCAACTATCATCCATGTGATTAATTAATTACGTCCCTTGCTTTCAAGGTCATGGGAACCATGATCAATTTTCGGCTTAAGAAATATCTTGAAGAACGAAAGCTTCTTAATGACCAGCAGTATGGCTTTCCTAATAATAGGTCCACTGGGGTTTATATCTCACCGAAGAGTGGAATAAATCTTAACATCGTTTAAGAGAAAGTAAAGTTATTGCACTTGTTGTTTCAAAGACATTTCATAGAGTTTGGCACCAAGCTCACTTATCGAAAATGCTTTTATTTCGTATTGAGGGGTTGAGTTAGAAATTACCTTTCAGACCGTTTAATTCAAGCAGTATTGGACGGTTTAACATCTGATATCCACAATGTAAACGTGAACGCTGGTGTGCCCCAGGGCTTTATTTTGTCTCCCCACTTTTGCTTATTTTTACAAATGATCTTTTTATGAAACTTCTAACACACTAAATATGTTTTTAAGAAAACCATAATTCCGCCTTAAAGTACCTTAATATACCTCCATAACCACATCGATAGTGCTGGCGCGCTGCGCTCTAATTTCTATAACAAAAACAACAAACACAAAAATTGTATAAATTGTTCATCTCTTCGTTCCATTAACGATACTAAGCAAATAACGAATATTTATTTTGATTTGATTTTCTCAGTCTGCTAAATTTAAAGTTAAAAAAAAATTAAAATGAAACTGTTGACTGCCTGTCGACTCGTGGCTTGATTTGTGGCTTTTAAGTGAAACATCAGCAGCTTTCTACCGAACATCCCGCAACCCAAACCAAAGAGGATGGTTTTTGGTATAAGAAAAGCACTCTCGTCAATTTAAAAAATAATAAAATTAAAAATTAAATAAATGAATGGAAGGTAGATATTTGTTTACATTTTTCGAACGGTAGAATCCAATCAAGGATACAATTTTTAAAATAAATCTGTACATTATACTTTTGAGATTAATTAGATTTTGTCCTACTTTCGATCAAATTTTATTTTAAAACAAATCGTGGAACCGAGACTTATGTATGTGGGAAACAACACACAAATGGAAGTGAGGACTCTCAACAATAATTAACTTCACACTCTCGCCACAAGTTCGAACTCAACGAACTCCAAGGAAGGACAATGCTTGTTGTGGGTAAGGTCCTTTTACGTAATTCCGAGTCCTATACCACAGGCGTTTAAGATTAATTCATCTGCAAAGCAAGTGTACACAGTTAATCAATTTCGATAGAAATGATCTTAATTATCAATAAATCAAATGGTGGCATTTTCATATTACAATCTATTCGCAGAACTAAATCAAGCTTTTTGGTTGGGTCTGAAAATTATCATTTGTCATCACGAAACAGTGAATTTTCAAGCCTCAATTCAAAGCAACGAACTCGCAACAAATTGATGTTGCATTAAATTATTATTAAACCATCATAAATGCTCATTCATATAAGCTATAACATAAATAAGTTCATCATATGACTTTCTGTTCCTCGTTGAACTGCTGATGCCGATGACGGTGATGATGGTTTTATGGTATTTTACATTAGGGTGGAGCGTCAACCTATGGAAGAAAAAACAAGATGATGTATAAGTTTGGTATTTTTTATTGAGTTTAAGGAGTACCTATAATAAATTTAAATATGTTTTTACCTACGAAATTAAGGACCTTTATGGCAAGGATTGCATTCGTACAAAATTTAACATTACGATTTTGAAAAATGTGGGTCTGGCGATTCTGCCCGTCTGTCTGTCTTCGCAAATAGAGTCTTAGCTATTTGGTCTATTGAGTTCAAACTTCGAATTAAAGTTTTTTAACAGATTCACGTTAAGCGTTTTTTAATTTTTTTTTTAAAGACTAAAAACAACAAAAATCGAAAATTCGAATTTTCTCAAAAACAAAAATATACAAAAATACATAATGTTATTTTTTGTTTTGTTTTAAAATAAGTTAACACCTCGCGCCAACACGCGCGACCATGATTTGCCAGATCAGCATAACGGCATTAAACCATAAGTTCCCACGATTGGTGGGTATCATATTGCGGTGCATTGAGGTGAATGCACGAATACCATCAAGGCTGCTGACGAAGCAAATCAACGGTGCACGCCGTTAGGTGTAATGTTAGGGAATTAATTATAAGCGAGTTAGTTCTATTTTAGGATTAGACTAGTGCGGTAACAATAAAGATTTATAACGTAGAAAAATAAAGTATTTCAATTATAAAACAGTAAGTCGAACCGTTGGGCCAACCCCTCAGGGGTTGGCGTTCGCTTTTTTTTGATATACGAATCCGCGATTCGTTAATTGGCGCCCGAGCAGGGACCCTGTTGCAAGACTGTATCCTTTTTGCCTGTAGATCGTAGTGCATTACCAATACGCTCTATCTGAGTGAACGTCGCTGTTATCATGGGAACACAGTAGACCATTTTGGATAATGACACACAATTTTCCGCATACACATGGGAACATGCGGATATCTTTAAAGGCTAAAGGATACGACGGTGATGGTGATCGTTCCATTAGTAGGCTGCTTGCGGCTAAACGGGACTAAAACGACACCTCCCACGCAACACGGTTCCTTGTAAACCCTATTCCGTCGGCTAGGGGGAGTACTAAAACCCAAACCTTTTACTTACAGAAGATACTGCTGACAAGGAAACAAGTAGAAAAAACTAAATTACAACAAAGACAAAAAGAAGAAGAAAATTATATAATGTTTATTCTGTGAGTGCAAATAAGGCTCGAAATTTGTGTATATATTAAAGAAAAAAGTGATACTAAAATTGCTATCACAAAAATAAGAAAAAAATAAATAAGCTTTTAGCAATATAAAAAATATATTGTTCAATATCTATTGTGCTGGTGTGTGAGGAAAAAAGAAAGCCTTTAGCAATATAAAAAATATATTGTTCAATATCCATTGTGCTGGTGTGTAAAAGTACGCTGCTAAAATTAACATATAAAAAAAAAAGCATATTTTCTTTTTGTTGAAATCTGTGCCTGTTGTCTGTTGTGGTAAGCTTGGATTATTTTTTTTTTTTATATAAACTAGATATTTCTTAATAAACTAAATATGGATCAAGTGGCTCAACAAATTGTTGAATTAACTGGGGCAGTCGGTAGCTTGATTTCCCAACTGAAGGGCTTTGAGAGGAGAATCGAAGCTGTCGAAGAAAAAACAAGTTCGACAGCCTCCTCAGCTGTATCTTCGGTTGCTAGCCATTCTGAGCTCAGTCCTCCACAAACAGAGGCTGATCTCAGGGAAATAAGCAAGCTGCCTGACTGCGTGAAAGAACTTCAAGTCTTTAATGGGAATCCCACGCAGTATGTATCATGGATACATGCTGTAGAGGGGATCCTGAAGGACTATGACATAGTCAAGACGAAACCCCTCTATAGGGCTATACTCCAGCACATAAGGGGTAAGATAAGGGGTCCAGCTGACGCCGCTCTAGTTAGTTATAATATCTTTGATGGTGACTGGAGTGAGATGAAGACTTGCTTATCTCTACATTATGCAGATAAGCGAGACCTTCGAACTCTGGAGCACCAGCTCAACCAGCTTGCTCAAAAGGGCAGCAAGCTGGATGAATTCTATGCGGCTGTTAACCATCAGTTGTCATTGATGGTTAATAAAATTAAAACTGAGACATATAGTGAAGAGACCATAAGAGCTCTTGTGGAAACGTACAGGAATAGGGCTCTGGATGTGTTTGTGCGTGGCCTTAACGGCGATATATCACGAATGCTCATGATTCAGAGGCCTAGAACCCTACCGGAAGCGTATTCCGCTTGTTTAGAGATTCAAAATCTCAACTATAGGAATAATTCCCTGCATAATTATTCCTATTCCAATACTATTACGGCTCCGCTTAATCAAAACTTCAAAAGTTTGGAGTTTAAGCCCTATATGCCACCGAGAAGGCCGCAATATAATTCTGCGGGAAAAAATAATAAATTCTGGGGTTCTCCCCAAGATAACGGTCCTCCACCTAAAACTGGGCCAAAGCCATTAGAAAAAATGGATATTGACCGAAGCATACAAAGCAAACAGGTCAATTACGTAAATCGCCCAAAACCAAATCCATTCAAGCGTAGGGCGGCTTCCGACAATTTTCCTAATAAGCAGCAACGTCTATACAATATAGAGGCAGAGGAGGAAGTGGAGTTAGATGAATACTCCGCTGCTGCCGAAGATGCTGCTTGTGAGGAAATAAATTTTATGACAAGGGGCCATCCAGCGTACCATACATAGAGTACGCAACTAAGGATGGAGCCTTGTTGAAATTTCTTGTTGACACGGGGGCCAATAAGAATTTTGTTAGCTCCAAAATAAATCAGCCCACCGTATTACTAGAAAAACCATTTAACGTACAGTCTGCCGCGGGAAAAATTAGGATATCAAGTTATGTCAAGGGAAGGTTCTTTGCAGAAGCGGGCAATAATACACTGGTCAGATTTTTTGTCCTACCGGGACTTGATTCCTTCGATGGGATTATCGGAGATGATACGCTAAAAGAGCTTGAGGCTGTTATCGATAGGAAAAATAATTTGCTGACGATAAAGCCTAATATTAAAATCCCATTAAAGGAAAAAACATCGCGCCAGGTAAACATTGTCTTTAGCGAAGACCTTTCCCAAGAGGTTAGGCAGGGTTTACAATCGTTAATTGGAAAGTACGGATCCCTCTTTGGACCAATTGACGTCAATGAAATAATTGACACTTCAATTCAGGCCGAAATCAGAACAAATACAGATGAGCCTATATATACAAAGAGCTATCCGTACCCGTCATCCTTAAGAGAAGTTGTTGAGGAAGAAATAAATAAACTTCTAGACGAAGGGATAATAAGGCCTTCCAGAAGTCCTTATAATTCACCAATTTGGGTTGTGCCCAAAAAACCTAAGGCGAATGGCGAGAAGCAATTCAGAATGGTCATCGACTACAAAAGACTTAACAGCGTGACAATTTCTGATGCATATCCAATACCGGATATAAATGCCACTCTTGCTAGCCTAGGGAACGCTCGATACTTCACAACCCTAGACTTGACCTCGGGATTTCACCAAATTCCCATGAAACCCTCGGATATTCCTAAAACAGCTTTTTCCACTATGAATGGCAAATACGAGTTTTTGAGGCTGCCATTCGGGCTCAAAAACGCTCCAGCTATTTTTCAACGCACAATTGACGATGTGCTCAAGCCATTCATAGGGAAAATATGTTACGTTTATATCGACGATATAATCGTTTTCAGTGAGAATGAGGAAAAGCACTTAGAAAATCTTGACATGGTTTTGAAAAGGCTTAGTGAAGCGCACTTGAAAGTCAACCTTGAAAAAACCCACTTTATGGATACAACTGTAGAATTCCATGGATACGTCATAACTGCTGATGGTGTACGACCAGATAATACGAAAATCGAGGCAATCCAGAATATACAGCCTCCTACTAACCTTAAGGAACTAAAATCATTCCTCGGGCTTACTTCCTACTATAGGAAATTTATTCGTGACTATGCCAAGATCGCCAAGCCCTTGACTAACTTAACTAGGGGAGAAAATGCCCAAGTTAAAGCCAACCAGTCAAGGAAAATCCCAATTAGATTAGATGAGTGTGCGCTAAAAGCTTTCAATAATTTAAAAGTACTCCTTACCTCTGCCGAAGTCCTGGCATTCCCCGACTTTAATAAGCCGTTCATTCTCACGACGGACGCTTCAAATATAGCAATTGGTGCAGTTTTGTCGCAAGGTGAAACAGGCAAGGAAAGACCCATTGCCTTCATTTCAAGGTCTTTGAGTGGTAGTGAAGAAAATTGCGCCACGAACGAGAAGGAAATGTTGGCGATAGTCTGGGCCTTAGACAACCTCAGGTCTTATCTTTACGGAGCGAAAAAAATCCGAATATTCACCGACCATCAACCGCTGACTTACGCCCTAGGTAACCGCAACTACAATGCGAAATTGAAGCGTTGGAAGTCGAGGATTGAAGAATACAATTGCGAACTGATTTACGCGCCCGGTAAATCTAATGTCGTAGCGGATGCACTCTCTAGACTTAAAATTGATAACGAACACTCAGCCGTCTCAGCTAAAGTTGACACGGAATGCCAAGTGAATACGTTACATAGTGATTCATCAACGGAAACTGCCTCTGAAAAACAATCTTTAATAAATGACAACAGATCCCAAACTGATACAGCCTTGGAGCATGTCTCTTCCACGGAACCTTCCAATGCCGAAGCAGCTTCCACTGAATCAGCCAACGAAACAGTGCACAGTGCAGAGCAGGACTCGACAGATCTGATTCCTCATGTTGAAGCGCCTTTGAATGTTTTTCGAAACCAAATAATTATCAAGGTTTCGGATAACAAGGTTGATTCGATGGAGGAACCACATCCCGGTTACACAAGACACTACTTTTCAACCTCATACTTAGATAACGTTGCCCTAACAGCCGTCCTCAAGGCCAAACTAAGACCCAATATAGTTAATGGTATAAAAATTCCAGAACTCTGTATGGAACTGCTTCAGAAGGTCTACTTGGAAACGTTTTCAGGATATAAGATAAGGCTGACACAAAGAATGGTGGAAGATGTCACGGACGAGAATAGAGTGTGGGAACTCATTAGTAAGGAGCATAGGCGAGCACATAGAAATGCTCGAGAGAACAAGGAACAACTCCTTGAAAAGTACTACTTCCCAAAAATGAATAACTTAGTACCACGCTATATAAAGTCCTGTGACATTTGCCTTACCAATAAGTACGATCGACATCCGGCTACTCCAATGTTTCAGCCTACTCCTATTCCCTCTTATCCTTGTGAAATATTGCACATGGATATTATGGAAATCCAGGGTGAAAAATTTATATCTTGTATCGACAAGTTTTCCAAGTTTGCCAAATTATTCCACATTAAAAACAAATCCTCTCTATATCTAAGGGACAAAGTGATGAAAGTACTTCACTATTTTACCGTCCCAAAGATATTAGTTACAGACAATGAGAAAAGTTTTCTCAGCCCTATATTGATTAACTTTATTAAAATGCTCGATATAAAAATGTACCAAACACCCGTTAATCGAAGCGAGGTTAACGGCCAAGTTGAAAGATTTCATTCAACAATTTTAGAAATTTTTCGATGTTTAAGAGCTGAGTATAAAGAACTCAAACTAAGGGAGTTGATACATATATCTGTGGATCGATACAATAATACGATTCACTCTGTCACTGGAAGAAAACCTTCTGACGCGTTTTTTAACAGAAGTTCCAGGGTTAATTATCAGAAAATGTCCAATTATAGAATAAAGGTAAATCAGGAGCTTAGAGAGAAGATAGAAAAAAATCAAAAAATCAAAAACCAATGGCATAATAAGAAAAAATCTATCCCGAAAAAGTTCAAAAAAGGTGACATAGTCTACACATCCTTCAAAAGGATTCAGGGTAAACATAAGCCACTGTATCGGAAGGAGGTGGTAGCCAAAGATAACAAGGTCACCATTATCACAGACACAGGTAGAAAAATTCACAAATCTCAATTAAAAAACATATAATTATGAAACACACACCTGCACAGAAAAGCACGCATCAAGAAAAAATGCACATACCTACATACTTACTTGCTTAATGCAATCTTATGTAATGTAAACGTAAAACAGATACGAAACAAGATAAAATAATGAAATACTTAATGTAAAAAATCAATATACAGATCATATGCATACCACGAATGTGGAAGTAAATACAGAAATTGTATATTTGTATATGCGTAAAATATATAAGAAAAATCTATTTACTGATGAAAAATACATACGATTAAATTGTATTTAAAAAAAAAAAAAAAAAAAAAAGGTCAATGGCACCACGCATAAACTAAACTAATATATGTATTAAATAATAACCATTTCTCTTTACAGAATGTATTAATTTTCTTAAATACTTTCATTAAAATTATAATTTTTATTTTGTTTTTATTAACATATAGATATATACACATATACTTTACCTATTTTCTTAAGTTACATTTAATCTTATAACATATTTATATTTAACCATTGTTACAAATTTAAAATACTATATAGCTTATTGTCTCTAACGGCCGTGCAAGGTTTCACTATCTTCGAGTACCAGTCCCCAATGGTAACAATAAAAGAAGGACCAGGGTGGATTATCGATGGACACTTCAAATTAGTGCATATGATCCGGCTAGATGAATTTGAGGATCTGCTCAACAAAATGGCTTTAGCTGTCCAAGCTGTAATCAAGCAGCCTGAAAAGAAAATCGTCGCACGTCATCACCTTACCCAACTACACGAACGAATCGACATGCTCAAAGGTAACATCCATAGAAGGCAAAGGTCGATCAATTGGATTGGTTCTGCATGGAAGTGGTTGGCCGGTAACCCAGATGCAGCAGATTGGAATGAAGTGCTTAGAAACGAGAAGGACATAGTCGAAAACAATAATCATCAATACAAGGTTAACGAGAGAATCCTTAGAATAACAAAGGAGATCACCCAAAAGATCAATCAGGTTATTAACAGTACCGCAATCCAAACGTCATCGTCTAATAGGGCTATCCACGAGCAAAGCATTATGGACGAATTGTTAGTCGTCAAAGAGGACGTAAACGAAATTGTTCGTGCCTGCCAGATGGCGAGAAGCGGAATCGTAAACACCAACCTCTTGGATCATGAAGAGGTTAACAGGCTCATCAGCGAAGTTGAGACCCTTCCATATGCAAACGTGGTAGAGGCCTTACAATTTGGCAAACCATCAGTCTATACCAACGATTCCATCCTACTGTATGTACTCTCTATGCCTAAAGTCAGCAGGACTGAGTATAATTTGCTACTGACCAGAGCATCAATTCTCGGAGGGAAGCAAGTTGACCTACCCTATTCCAGGATTTTAGCAAACCACGAAGATACCTATGGGATAATATCCAACTGCCTTAGTATGGGTAACATGACGACTTGTGATGAGAGTTCGTTAGAAAAATTGGATGAAGATGGATGCGTAGTTCGATTGCTTAAAGGGGGGCACGCTAACTGTGCGATTCGTACCAATACAGCCACGATTACGGAACTGATCAAAGAAGACACGATATTCGTAACAAACTTCCAAGGAAAACTAGTTAGCAAGAACATACCAAAGGACCTCTCCGGTACATATCTAATCCAGCTCTACAATGAATCAATTCGACTAAATAACAGAACATTTGTTAGCCTAACGACAACTTCACTTCAAGCGCTTCCACCGGTGTTAACCAACACCTCGATGATGGAAAACAAAGTCGACATAGAATACCTTCACGACATGAGCATGAAGAACATCAAGATCCTGAGTGGCCTATCATACCGGTTAAACACCTATACTACTACGGATGCGACGATCCTCCTGATATTGATAATCGTTGTATTGATAATATGGCGTAAGCTGCACAGGAAGATTGACTTACCGAAGATTCAAATACTACCACCACCGGTGATGCCTACCCCTAGTATCTCATCTTAAAATATTGATCTACGGGACGTAGATTTTCGAAGGGGGAGGAGTTAACACCTCGCGCCAACACGCGCGACCATGATTTGCCAGATCAGCATAACGGCATTAAACCATAAGTTCCCACGATTGGTGGGTATCATATTGCGGTGCATTGAGGTGAATGCACGAATACCATCAAGGCTGCTGACGAAGCAAATCAACGGTGCACGCCGTTAGGTGTAATGTTAGGGAATTAATTATAAGCGAGTTAGTTCTATTTTAGGATTAGACTAGTGCGGTAACAATAAAGATTTATAACGTAGAAAAATAAAGTCTTTCAATTATAAAACAGTAAGTCGAACCGTTGGGCCAACCCCTCAGGGGTTGGCGTTCGCTTTTTTTTGATATACGAATCCGCGATTCGTTAATTAAATATCTTCAGGGAATAATAAACCGATTTCAATAAAAACATTTTTTGAACAATTTCGTAAATTGTGGAATTGGAAATATCCCAAAAAAGAGTCAACATTGAACTAATTTTTCCTTATCAGCGTGGCTTCAGACCAGAAAATCTAACATTGTACATTCACATTACGGCAGATCTTGGAAAACCCCAAGAACTTCAAATTGATACCCACCATTTCTTAATCGATTTTAAAACCAACTAGGGCAGCATTATATAAGGCAGAGCTTCACAGAGCAATGTCTAGTTTTGGCATCCGTCCAAACTTATTAATGTTGATGTTCAAGTGGTAGACATGTGCATTCAGGAGGACACAAGCGTCCACAGGTTTTTTCTCAAAACCCACCTCTGACTATCAACTCGTACTCTCACCTCCCCGTGGTGAACATCGGGTGCCTAGTACCTCAACTGGAGATTGGTTTCCAACCCAAGTGGAAAGTTGTTGGGGGTAGCAAACGAGAGAGGGGGGAAAGGTGTTTCCACCAAGGCACCTCTCCTTTCATCCAGACGGCAGCGGAGGAATTTCCAAGATGGAATCAACGGTGGCGTCTACAGTTCCAGTTAGGTTGAACTACTTAGTGAACACCTTATAGAGCTTCTACGACTTATTTGGAGCCCAGGCCTATAAGAAGCGGTTTATCTGGCTCCCCGTCCTTGGAGTTATACTAAGGATCTGGCCCTTCAGGTTGAGGGTTGTGCCGTTGGGGTGACTTCCTGAAATCCTGACCACTTAAAAATATCCTAGTTGCGAAGCACCAACAAGCCTCAAATACGGACGGATTCACTGTTGACAACCCACGCAAACAAATTAAGGCAACGAACGTCGGATATACACGTGGAATGTTAGGTCCCTTAACAGATCACGTGCAGCCGAAGAATTAGCGGAGGCCCTAGAATCCAGGAAATACGATGGGATGGGCCGGGAAAAAAGAGGATGAAAAACTGCGATAGTTACTATGGTGACTGCTACCGAGAAAACCAACAGCGCAAGAAATCTTGCGTTAATTTCAAACAAGTTGATATACATATTTATTTAGAAACGAAATCTCATCAAATGGTAACCTTTTTGGATTGATTAAGTGTTTAAAAAAATACTTGTCTTTATAAAGGGTGTCCCAAAATTAACGCAAGAAATCTTGCGTTAATTTTGGGACACCTAAAATTAACGCAAGAAATCTTGCGTTAATTTTGGGACACCCTATAGATGGAAATTGAGTAGTAAAGTCCACTCTTGAGCATCTAAAATCACCATTTATAAGACTCTCATCATCCTATCAAAGAAAGATAAGAACGTCTTAGGTTGCTTCAACAGAAAAATTGTTCAAGTGATTTTTGGTCCCGTTTGCTTATAGTTGAAGAGTGGAGGTGAATTTACAACGACGAACTGTACGAGCTGTACAGCGGCAATGACCTGGTTAAAACAATAAAAGTCCAACGAAAGGACAATAACGCTCCAGCCCGGAAGTTCTTCGAATCTAATCCCGAAGAACGGCGGCGCCAGTAGAAGAAGACCAAGACTTAGGGTGGTGTGCACGCAATTTGGAGAAGACCTCAACCAACTTGACGTGCGAAACTGGAGACAACTAGCTAGGGACCGAGCTGGATGGAGACGCATGTTTGTTGACCCCAAGATTCTCCCCGGACTGTAACGCCACCTTAAGTAAGTAAGAGTCAACATTTTTTAACTAAATGCAAAACATAAATTCATAAAAAATTTAAAAAAAGCGCTCTAATGATTTTCGATAAAAAGATTTAATGAATGTATGTTTTTTAACGTTTTTTTTTTTAAATTAAATCGAACAAATTATTGAAGCCTCACCCTGTTGTACATTGATATCCTTAAAATTTAGCATAGCTAATAATTTGAATTGAACTTTTCGATAAGCCAGTCGAAAATTCAATAGTCGACTTTTTTAAATCACTTTAAAAAACAATTTCCCCATCACACATCCTTTAAACCCAAAGTAGTTATGTATGTGTATATATTTGGCAGGATGTATGGGCATTAAATCATTACGTGTTCATCCAGGGATATTATGTTTGTGTCTATGTATATTTTTTGTTTATTTGAGGTGTGAGTTGTTGTCGGTTTATCGAGGAGGTTAGTATCCCTATATTCTCTCACAACTTGATCCCATATTCACGGCGTCCGTCGCGTCGTGTCGTCGCTCGTCCTCTGGGTTTATTGTTGCTGTTTTTGTTACTGTTGATATCATGATATATAAACAACCCAGCAGTACCTATATTCAAGCCTTATATTGTATACGCACATATACAAGTAGATATACATGACACATTATCTACGACCAGGAGATTTGTTTATATATGGATACATCCTATATACTCGTATACACCTACATAAATACACACAACATTATATCCTATAAAAATGTAAATTTTTTAACATAATTTTTCATTTGATAAATATTTAATAAATGTACATTGTATCGCATAAAACAAAAACCAAAATGTATGAAATTCCTCCCCAGTCAGACATTCCGGGTAAACAATATGCTTGCATTAGCACAAAATACACCACAGGGACCCGAGGTTTTGATATAATAGTATACCATCCATATACCGTATACTCGTAATTTCTAAGTCGCGGCCTCGGTCTTTGGTCTCGACCGCCTCTGGAATGTTATAGGTTTTGGTTTTTCTAGAGATATGTAGAAGAAGACTCTCATAAAACAGATAGATATGGCATTATTTGTGGCTTAAGACATTGTACTATATGTATAACGCCTATAATATGGTGAATAGGGAAATTGTTAAGGAATTCATTTTATTTTAAATGGTGTTTAATTGAAATTGTTTATGGTTTGTTTTTACTGAAATATTATGGCTACGTTTTAAATGTAAATCTCAAAAACAAAACGTGTGCAGTAGTTTAAAATTGAAAAAATAAACTTCTAGAGCCTTCTACTGCCACGTGTGACTTGTATCGTGCACATTTTTAATTTGTTGTGACTGTTTTGATTTTGGCACTTTTAAGGTAATATTTTCATATATAAGTTTAACAAAGATATAAGTTTTATTTTTATTTGTATTTATTTAATCCGTTAATTATCTAACGTTAATATAAACTTATAGCTATTTACATAATTTTTAATTTAAAATTTTAATTAACATAGAAATAAATAAATACTATAACATATTAAAAAAGCTTTCTTTAAATTGTTTACTTTTAACATTGTCATTAACAGATGAAATTAAATTATAAAATTTATTGAAGACTGAAATCAATTGATTTAAAGGGCTATTCATACCATAGTTAGTTCTGCTAAAGATCGGACATAAAGGTATCTGTCTTCTTATGCTAGTTTGACTATAGCTAAAATTTAGACGATTCAGAGCTGTTGCGGATATAATAGAACCATTAATTAATTTTAAAATAAAACAAAATTGGAGATAATGTCTATGTTGTGAAAGTGTAGGGAGGTTTATTAGGAAAAGTCTCTGAGAATAAGGAGGTGGTGTGAATATTTAGGAAAACGGAAGAAAACGAAGACAAAAACGCATACATCTTTTTTGGATACTTTCAAGTCTGTCTATATGGACTGAATAGTATGGTGCCCTGTCCATATAACACAGCCGTATTCAAGTATTGACCTGACAAATGATACATAAAGAAGTTTTTAGACGTAGGGGTCACGAAAATCACGAGAAAAACGTTTAATAAAACCTAGAGTCTTGTTAGCTTTTTTAACTATTAAGTTATAATGGTCACAGAACGTTAATTTACTGTCAAGAATAACACCTAAATCAGAGAAAACGGAAAGCTTACAAAGGGAGAAAGAATCTAATAAATAGTTATAATCTATAATTGTTTTTTTTGCGTGTAAAACACATAGTTTTACATTTGTCAATATTCAATAAAAGTCGGTTTGTATTGCACCATTTCCTAAAACTATGAAGATCTTCTTGAAGCTGTGAGCAGTCATTAATTGAACTAATAGATTTGAAAATTTTAATGTCATCAACGTATATTAAAACGGAGGAGTTTTTTACAACGGATGTTATGTCATTAAGATAAATAATAAAGGACCTAAATGGCTACCCTGTGGAACACCAGAGTTGACGTAAAATTGGTCGGAGAGTTCATTTCTGAATATAACGCTATAACTTCTGTTCTTAAGATAAGACGAGATCCACGTCAAGAATTTGTCGTTAAACCCTAAGGCCTTAAGTTTATGGACTAAAGTCTTGTGACACAATTTGTCAAAGGCTTTACTGAAATCTGTAAATACGCAATCTACTTGCTTACGATCTTCGAAGGAGTCAAGGCAGAAAGAAGTGAAATGAAGTAGGTTTGTACTTGTTGATTTATTCTGGACGAAACCATGTTGATTTTCACATACAATTGATTTACAATTAAAGGATAACATCTTACAGATAATGGACTCAAATAGTTTGGGAATAACGGAAAGTTTGGTAATCGGCCGGTAATTCGTTATTTCATTCTTAGACCCTTTTTTATGAATCGGAGTTATAAATGCACTTTTCCATAATAGTGGGAAAATTGAGCTTCTAAGAGATTCATTGAACAAAACAAACAGAGGGTACGATAAATGAGACACACATTTTTTTAAAACACATGATGGTACTCCATCAGGGCCAGGGTGAAAACAGTCATCAAGTTCTGAGACACAACGAACAATTGAATCCTCACATATTGTCAAGTCAAGTGAGTTAAGGTGTGGATAATTTTGGGCTGGAAAGAACGAATCGGGAATTTGAAAAGAAGGAGGCACGTCGAAAGCATCTTTGAAGAAATTAGCAAACATATTTGAAATTATTTGGGAGTCATGACTTGTTGTGTTATTAAAAGACATAGAGTTTGGGTAACCGTCAGTTTTTCTTTTACTTTTCACAAAATCCCAGAAGTTTTTTGGAGTCCGTTTCAATTCATTTCAATTTTTATAATTTAGTCAGAGTATAGAATATTGGAGTAGTCAATGAAAATATTTTTAAGTTCGGAGTAAATCCTGAAGTTTCTTCTGCTCTAGTTTTACTAAATTTTAGCCATGCCTTATTTCTTTTATTTTTTAAGTTTTTTAATTGAGTGTCAAACCATGGTGGAGTCTAAGATTTATAGCGAGATTTCCGTAATGGCGTAGTTTCATAAAAACAGTTAAAAAGAATACTAAAAAAATTTAGACACATGTCATCAATATTACGATTTAGGAGCAGTTGATTCCAGTCAACATTACATAATAAGTTAGTTAGCTCATTAAAGTTAAATTTTTTAAAATTGAATTCAAGTTTTTCATTTGATGTATTAGGGATATTGCACACGTTTATATTCAGTGATATATTTAAAGCTGGATGGTGACGGTCTTCTTCTACTAGTTTAACATCGGCTGGAGATACAGCTACGTCAGTATTTATCGTGTCGGAGAAAAATATCAGGTCCAAATATTTGTTGTATTGATTGGCAACCCCATTAAATTAAATAAGTCCACAAGAAGCTAAACCATCAATAATTGTGAATTCATTGGTGCTCGTTGGACTGACTGATAGGTGTAAAATAGTTGAAATCTGATGATTTTGCCCAGTTGAGGTTCGGAAGATTGAAATCACCTACGATCAGCAGTTCATCATTAGGTTCCATTTGGTCGTGGATCTTCTCAGTGAAATGTATGCAATTTTCATAGACAAAACTGGTAGATCTTGAAGGTATGTATACTGAGATGATAAAGAGATAACCTGTTTCCAATTTGATTTTAATACATAGCTTTTCGACGTCAGAAAGATAAAAAGTATCAACCAAAGTGCATATAAGGTAGTTTTTTACCCCGAATAGTATTCCACCACCAACTGTCTCCGAGTCGCTCGATTGGTGCATATCTCGTCTAAAAACTTGGTAATATGAGTCAAAGAATTCGGTATCTATGAAGGAATTATTTCGCCATGTTTAACAAAGACTTCTAAAAATTGGCTTTCACTTTTTTAAAAGATTATTAATTCTTGAAATTTGGCCTTATTTCAGTTGGCTTTATTTCACGACACCCTTTTGTTCAATAGCTTCTGAGTGAAATATTGTAGTCGGTCCGATTTGTAGAATTGAACATTTCGACATTTCTTGAATTATCAAGGTCTTCCCTCAAGTAGCATACTGGTGTATAATTTGGTACAATTTCTTGAATTTTGTTGTAAATTAGACCACTGGTTTTCTCTGCAAAACTTCAAAATTTTTGTACCAATTCGGTGCAAACAATAAAACGATTCGAAGCTGTTTTTTTTTTAAATACCATTAATGGCACAAACAAAAAAAATATATATATAAGCTATAACCTTAAGTGGTAAAAATGGGTTTGAATGAAATCTCTCAAAACAACCCTATAAATTATTTAAAGTAAAAAAAGTGAAAATGAGAAAATTACTTCATACATTTTTTGACTTGAAAATATGTCATAAGGAACCTACATATGATGGTTTTCGTCTGCGTCGGGTACTTTGACACAGACTGTATTTTGGACGACGCGACGCACGGCCATATTTTTCAAGAAATATTAAAAAATTACAAATATTAAATGAGAACGATGATTTATTATTACAATATAAAAACGAGTTGATTGTATACCATATTTGGTATTTTTGACTAGTTTTGAACATAACGTCTCTAAAAAATTAAAAACGAAAAACAAAACTTTTAAGATTTCAAATAATTTATTTTCAAGAATCTTCTTAGAAATTTTGAAGGCCCTCAATTTTTAGACTGGGAAGGGCCAAACATCATTCGACAGAATACCTATGCTTCGTTTTTAAATTCGGCGCTTGCATTCATACTAAATCAAGATTTTCTTTCGAATAGGTCCATAAATTTATTAAACATCTGTGTCAATTTTATTTCAAAATAAATTCTATGTTTTAATACATAATAAATTTACACCAAAATGTTACGCAATTTGTTTACCATGGAGTATATGCTTTAAACCAATTTATTGTTAGTTTATTATTTACATTTTCGGGTTATATTATCTAGCTATAGTGTCCGACCGAAGCCTCGGCTTCGGCCTTCGGCTCGGCCGGAATTCGGCCAAAAAAAGAACATTCGTCTTCGGCCATTTTAGGCCGAAGTTTTGGCCGAAGCTGAAGAATCGGTTTATTATTCCAATTTTTGAAATTTTTGAATACCTAACCTCCGAAGAAAAGATTGCAATCTTTTCCTCACATGTGTGCCATCATAGTAGGCGCCGAACAAAATTTCAATTTTTAAATTTTGCTTGACACCTTTTGCGCATCGTTTGTGGAAAGGAGAATTCTTGACTTTTTTCAACCTTAGGCTTCGGCTTCGGCCGAAGATTTTCTTTCAGCCTGATAATTAGGCTTCGGCTTCGGCTGAAAATCGACCTTCGGTCGGACACTATAATGTTCCAGTACCAGAATAATTTCACACCACTAGCAAAATTTATTTGACCCAGATATGTATGTAGTGACATTTTGTGTACAGCAAGTGTAAATTCTAAACGACAACGAGGTATTACATATGTACATACCTACCGAATTTAAATCAATTTTGCAAAAACTACACTCAAAAGTGGTATATTTTATATATTTAGAATTAATATCACTAAAGTGCAACTGAAATGTCTTAATTTCGATGACGATGAGGCATATTTAAGGTTCTATGCCGTTAATGTGCCAAATTATCTCATGCTTTGGCTCTTCAATTGTTGCTGGCTTATCAACGTACACCTATTAATCCAAAAAGTTTCAAAGAAAGAATTCGAACGGTGTCAAATCACAAGATCTTGTTGGCCAATTGACATCGCCGCCACGTAAGATAACACGGCTATTAAATCTATCGCACAAAAGAGCTATTGTGTCGTTAACTAAACCATGGCGTCGTCGTCGTGTTGAAACCACATAACGTCCACATCCATATCGTCCCATTCGGGCCATAAGAAGTGCGTTATCAGGATAGCGAACACCATTCAGAGTAACTGCTTGACCGGCCTTATTTTGGAAAAACTACGGCCCAACCGCAACACACAGTCATTCTTTATGGGTGCATTGGTCTTTCGACAATCACTCTTTGATTTTCGTTCGGTCAAATGCGTCAGTTCTGCTTATTGACGAATCCACTGAAGTGAAAATGTGCTTAATCACTGAAGATGATTTTCTTCAAAAATTGATATTATTATATATTTTTAACTTCCCATAGGAAGTTATTGTAATGGGTCCGATTTGTCAAATTGAAAATTTTGACATTTCTCGACGTTTCAAGGTCCCTAGAGCCGAAATAAAAGATTTTTCGTACGTCCGTACGTTCTCGACGTTTTTTTCGTCGTCCATAGCTCAAGAACCAGAAGAGATATCGACTTCTAATAAATGTTGTTATACAGATAATAATGCAAAAAGATGTAGAAAAGGCTCTCAAGAAAATTGGGTGGGTGTTTTTTTTACCATAGCAGTTTAGAAAATTGCGTGGGTGGTTTTTTTACCATAGCAGTTTAAAAAAAGGTGAACATTTTGGTTAACCTAAATATCTCACGAACCAATGACGCTAGAGACTTGAATTAAATTTTATATTATATATTGTAACCTGATACAAAACAAGTATATTTTTGGAAAAAAAATCCAATTAACAGTTTTTTTATAAATAAAAAAAACTGAAAAAAAAAATGTGTCACCTCGAAAATTGTACGAATAAAATATGATTTCATCTACAAAACAATTTTGTTTTGGTTGTGCCGCGAAGAATAACGTTTTTGACATCTGGTAAAATTTTGAAAAAATCAAATTGACAGTTTTTTTACAAAAAATAAAAACCTAAAAAAAATTAACAAAAGTTGGTAAAAATTGAATTTCGACTTAAATATCTTTTCAAAACTTTGAGATATTGGCTTCAAACTACTTTTATCTTATATGAAATATTGTTTTAAACATTCGGAAACATTTTGAGAAAAATCGAATTAACAGTTTTTTTTACAAAAAATAAAAACCTAAAAAATAAAATTAATAAAAGTTGGTAAAATTAACTTTTGACTCAAATATCTTTTCAAAACTTTGAAATATTGGCTGTAAACTACTTTTATCTTTCAAAAAATATTGTTTTCAACATTGGATAAAATTTTGAAAAAAATCGAATTGACAGTTTTTTACATAAAATTAAAAACCTAAAAAAATTTAACAAAATTGGTAAAATAAGTTTTCGACCTAAATATCTTTTCAAAACTTTGTGACATTGGCTTCAAACTAATTTTATCTTATAAGATAGTTGATAGTTTTTTTTTTAATAAAAACCTAAAAAAAAAAACAATACTAAAACTTGTAAAAATTTACTTTCGACTCAAATAGCTTTTCAAAAATTAAAAATATTGGTTTGAAACTTATTTATTTCACAGAAAATATTGTTTTCGGTATTTGTAGGGAAATCACTTTGGTCAAACAAAATTATATTTAAAATTAATATAAAAATAGGATAAAATATATCCTACCATAAAATAAAACTCATCTACTAACACTGTCAATATTCGAAATTAAGTAAAAGCGATGGGAAAGAAATTTTTGTATGTACAACGAATTAAATAAATGCAAGGAATAGTGATACCGTAGCGGAACGTCAGGAAACGGACTTCTGCAGTGCAGGTAAATCGTACGTTTTACACGGAATTCTAGGCTGTCATAATCTTTTTATGAAACAATAATTAAGAAAAGTGACCAGCGCGATTAAGTTTAGTTGGCGCATAATTCGTGAACGATAAGGCCATAAGCTCAAAAAGTCCTAAAGTTAGTATTTTTTTTTTTATATTTTATACCGTGGCTCGAGTGCAAAGATAAAATTAGGTTCAGTCAAACTTTAATTTTATAGTGCTATCGTCTGATTTTTATTTAAAAAATTTTTAGATCTTTAACACGTTTCGTCACAAGATCAAACAAGTAAATTGAGAAATATTTCTTCCACCTACGCGAAAGAATAATAGGTTGGTAAATTCAATCCATATATAAAAATCTAAAGTCTAGTGAAAGTGTGCCTAAGCTTTACGATATTATTAAAAGTTTAACTGGTGGGTTAATATTTTAATATCATCTCAATCTAAAATAAAAAACTAAATAAATTGAAAATCTAGGTGCCAGAATTAAACCGCGTGACGCTATAGTCCGGTTCACATTTAATTAAAGCTGGTTAAATTCCACTTTAGGTAAGACTCTTACGTTTTATATTTTTGGTATACGTATTTTTTTTGTATTCATCCTTCTGTACTCTCTCTGAATTGTTATCAGATAACAGCAAGAGGCGCCAGTTGAACTTATTTGGTTTGACACACGAAGCGCCAACGAGAAGAGCCACGCGGGTGGGAAGAATTATATCAAACCTAACTAACCTATGTATGAGTAACCATTTGGTTCGATCAATAGCCCCTTCACTTACATAAGTTCGGAACAAAACGAAACACTTGAGAATCCCATATACCAACATAATTGAGAAAGCAGCAACAACATATATTAAGATCAATTTTTAACTAAAACAAAGATCAAACACCCCAAAAACATTAATTCTCCTCTCCTGAATTCCAGTCAATTTCCAATATTATAACCCCCCTCCCCCACCAAAGATCTAAAGAGAAGAACATCTGTGAAAAGAATTAACTAAAATTCAAGCTAAGTATTATTCCAATAAATCGGAATTGAGAGTGCAAATATAAATAAATATAATTATTAAATTTGACAGAAAATTAAAATCTATCGAATCCAGTAAAACCCGTGCACAGTTTTCACCAGGAGTCGCAGCCGTAAGTTCAGTAAAGGAACAAAGTAAGTAAATGTAAAACTACTTTATAAAAAAAAAACTCATATTTTATTATAATGGGTGATTTTTTTGAGGTTAGGATTTTCATGCATTAGTATTTGACAGATCACGCGGGATTTCAGACATGGTGTCAAAGAGAAAGATGCTCAGTATGCTTTGACATTTCATCATGAATATCCTTACTAACGAGTAACGAGCAACGCTTGCAAATCATTGAATTTTATTACCAAAATCAGTGTTCGGTTCGAAATGTGTTTCGCGCTTTACGTCCGATTTATGGTCTACATAATCGACCAAGTGAGCAAACATATAATGCGATTGTGACCAAGTTTCGCACTCAGTTTACTTTATTGGACATTTAACCAACCACACGAATGCGTACAGTGCGTACAGAAGAGAATATTGCGTCTGTTTCTGAGAGTGTTGCTGAAGACCGTGAAATGTCGATTCGTCGCCGTTCGCAGCAATTGGGTTTGTGTTATTCGACCACATGGTAGATTTTACGCAAAGATCTTGGTGTAAAACCGTATAAAATACAGCTCGTGCAAGAACTGAAGCCGAACGATCTGCCACAACGTCGAATTTTCAGTGAATGGGCCCTAGAAAAGTTGGCAGAAAATCCGCTTTTTTATCGACAAATTTTGTTCAGCGATGAGGCTCATTTCTGGTTGAATGGCTACGTAAATAAGCAAAATTGCCGCATTTGGAGTGAAGAGCAACCAGAAGCCGTTCAAGAACTGCCCATGCATCCCGAAAAATGCACTGTTTGGTGTGGTTTGTACGCTGGTGGAATCATTTGACCGTATTTTTTCAAAGATGCTGTTGGATGCAACGTTACGGTGAATGGCGATCGCTATCGTTCAATGCTAACAAACTTTTGTTGCCAAAAATGGAAGAACTGAACTTGGTTGACATGTGGTTTCAACAAGATGGCGCTACATGCCACACAGTTCGCGATTCTATGGCCATTTTGAGGGAAAACTTCGGAGAACAATTCATCTCAAGGAATGGACCGGTAAGTTGGCCACCAAGATCATGCGATTTGACGCCTTTAGACTATTTTTTGTGGGGCTACGTCAAGTCCAAAGTCTACACAAATAAGCCAGCAACTATTTCCGCTTTGGAAGACAACATTTCCGAAGAAATTCGGGCTATTCCGGCTGAAATGCTCGAAAAAGTTACCCAAAATTGGACTTTCCGAATGGACCACCTAAGACGCAGCCGCGGTCAACATTTAAATGAAATTATCTTCAAAAAGTAAATGTCATGACCAATCTAACGTTTCAAATAAAGAATCGATGAGATTTTGCAAATTTTATGCGTTTTTTTTTTTAAAGTTCTCAAGCTCTTAAAAAATCACCCGTTATTTGTAACCAGTGAAGTTTATAGAAGCCAACAAAAAAAAAAAAAAACTAAGACAGAAGTTATATCTTTATAAACATATTTCATCTCTTTAAAATTTTGTTTCCTATCCGTATCCTAATCAGTTCATGAAACCACGTCTTTCCCTTAACACATAAGAATAATTAAAAGAAGTATTATATTGTATATTGTAAGAGCCTACCTTACTATAAACTTATTAAATTTAAGTTTTTGTTTATGAAATTTTCATGCAGTATGAATCTTTTTTTATGGCAGTTTTTGGTTTCTAAATATCATACAAGTATCGATGTTCCAGGTTTAGTAAGTTTGAATATGTTTTGTCGGATAAATTTTTGGTAGAAATTATAATAATATGAAGAAGTTTTGAGTAACTAAAATAAGGATGTGAGATCAAAAGAAGGTGATTGAGACTTTCGACGGGATAATGTAAGTAAGCAAGTTTTTAATCAGTTTAGGGGTTATTGTCGTATAAGGAGTCCTGGCAATAACCATAGGTACGTCTCAATACGAATTATTTTTTTTTTGATGACGTGAGGGGAGGGTATAAGGCTCAGGGAACACTACCATCTATGTTCTCAACAAGTATGACGATCTTTTCTTTGAGTAATCAAAATTCGGGTTTCACAACTCTTAATACAATATAATATATTTCTCGAATGACAGCTTCGAATGTTAAGGCCTGAAACAAAAACGTAACACCGTCCATTTTCGGCAAGAAGATCCCACCCCGTCAACGAGCTAGGACGAGCGTGTGCTAGCAGGCCTACCCGTTGCTAAAGGAAGTGGGCAACCCTTTCATTACCGTTCTAGAATGGTCTGAACGACCTGTAGCGGTTGGATTCAAAAAAAGTTCAGGTGTGAAAGGGAACATATGTCAGAGTGAATCAAATCATAGAAAGGTGTTTGTAGTTATTTTGTCTTTAATTTCTGTTTAACAATGCGACTGGTATCCGTGCAGATATGGAAAATGCGATACTTTATGAAAAGGTTCACTCGGGCGTATACTTGTTATTTTCATAGAAGGAATAGAATGGATTTTATTCTAATAGAAAACATGAAATTAAAGTATATTATAATTAGTTCGTTACATATTTAATAAAATAAAATCAACAAAAAAATAGTACGCAAATTTGTTAAAAATTGATACATATAGATAAACTTTTAAGCAAGACAAATCGACAGACATCAGGATGGGAAGTTATCAGTGTGGGTCGCATTCCAGCCTCTTTTTTCAAATTAATTTCAATGTAATTAAACTTTAATTCGTTGTTGCAAATTATTTTTGCCATGCAATCTTTGCTCGATTGTTTTGAACTTTGAACGTTAATTATTAAAGCATTTTCGAATTCAGCTTCTCAAACGATATAAAATTTATTTTTTCATAACCAATTAACAGTTAATTAACGATATGTAACGCAGTTATCCATTCAACATAAATATTTTAAACCAACTTTTGAAGAGTAATCGAAAAAAAATTATATATATATTTTTCAAATAGTAAACGGTTAATCAACGATTGATTATTTAACTATGAATTATTCAATATTAAAAGTTTTAATTGAGTTAATAGGTCGTCGTAATGATATAGCAAAAATCTTTATAGGAATGACATTCATTCATGAATCATACATTAATCAGGAAATACAATTCTTGTTTGATTATAAAACCCTTTACCTTCATCAATAATTTCCACGATCTTTCTCTGAGTGTTAAATAGATTAAAAATGATCTAAGTGCTTTTAAATCAATATTCACAAATAATTTACAGCGAAGAACCGCAAAAAATCCTAAATCCGCTGAAAGAGACAATTATTCAATTTCTTTCACCACTTTTAATGTTGAACCAAACAAAACAAATCTTCCCCCCCCCCCTTTTTTATATACCCGAAAAGGCCGAATCATCAAAGTGTTACAAAATTATCTGCTTCAAAAAACTTATATTAATTAATTCCTAAAACAACCTGATGTAATCAAAATTACTTTCAAATAGATTGACTCCCTGATTACACGTGAATTTATTTATGAAAGTTTAATAGAGACACTTAGTTTGAAGATATAATCAATCACAATTCTCAAAAAACTAATGTTTTACCAAACTATTTCAAATGTTATGCGCTACTTAAAAAAGATACTAATACATCTCAACTTAAATTCGTTACATTAAAACTAAGCATTCCAGCCTCTAAATATTCAATCGTCATGGATTCGTGTATATGGCCGTGATTTCTTCAAATTAAGAAATTCGTGACGGGGGAAAGCAACAACAACAATAAGAATAAAGAATGGTCTCTTCAAGCATCAAGGTCTTCATTATCATCATTATGTCACCGGGTCCAGACGAAATTCTACCTATTGTTATTAAAACATGTATTGCTTCTCTTGCTAAATCGCTTTTCTTAACAGCTAAGAGCTCTCTCAAGAACGGCGAATTCCTTCCAGAATGGAAGAAACCATTCTTAAACCCTATTCACAAATCGGGTCTAACCAGCAAATATCCAACTACCGTCTGGTATGTACATCAATTGTTATGTATACCAAAATTATTTGAGAATTTAATATATGAACAACCGACATTTTTACTCTATGTTAACAAAAGTTACTCTAAGTTAACAAAAAATTAAACAATTTTGGTTATCATTCTAATGCCCAATTTCATAAACAACTTTTAAACATTTAAAAGGATTTTAAACTATAAAATGGGATATTTTGGTCTCACCAAGCGTTTTTAAAGTAAACAAGCTTTTAAACACCTAAATGCCCATTTTTGGCTCATTAAATTTTAAAAGTGTCAAAAAATTAATATGACAGATTGACAGCTGATGTTTTGTTTTGTAAAATTTGTGTTCTCAATACTTGTAATGGGTGATTTTTTTGAGGTTAGGATTTTCATGCATTAGTATTTGACAGATCACGCGGGATTTCAGACATGGTGTCAAAGAGAAAGATGCTCAGTATGCTTTGACATTTCATCATGAATAGACTTACTAACGAGTAACGCTTGCAAATCATTGAATTTTATTACCAAAATCAGTGTTCGGTTCGAAATGTGTTTCGCGCTTTACGTCCGATTTATGGTCTACAGCGATGAGGCTCATTTCTGGTTGAATGGCTACGTAAATAAGCAAAATTGCCGCATTTGTAGTGAAGAGCAACCAGAAGCCGTTCAAGAACTGCCCATGCATCCCGAAAAATGCACTGTTTGGTGTGGTTTGTACGCTGGTGGAATCATTGGATTTATTTAATTAATAATAATAATAATAAATTAATGAATAATTTAATTTTTTCAAAGATGCTGTTGGACGCAACGTTACGGTGAATGGCGATCGCTATCGTTCAATGCTAACAAACTTTATGTTGCCAAAAATGGAAGAACTGAACTTGTTTGACATGTGGTTTCAACAAGATGGCGCTACATGCCACACAGCTCGCGATTCTATGGCCATTTTGAGGGAAAACTTCGGAGAACAATTCATCTCAAGGAATGGACCGGTAAGTTAGCCACCAAGATCATGCGATTTGACGCCTTTAGACTAGTTTTTGTGGGGCTACGTCAAGTCTAAAGTCTACACAAATAAGCCAGCAACTATTCCAGCTTTGGAAGACAACATTTCCGAAGAAATTCGGGCTATTCCGGCCGAAATGCTCGAAAAAGTTACCCAAAATTGGACTTTCCGAATGGACCACCTAAGACGCAGCCACGGTCAACATTTAAATGAAATTATCTTCAAAAAGTAAATGTCATGGACCAATCTAACGTTTCAAATAAAGAATCGATGAGATTTTGCAAATTTTATGCGTTTTTTTTTTTTAAAGTTCTCAAGCTCTTAAAAAATCACCCGATAGATACAGAATGAATACAACAGAATGAATTCAACATTGCATTTATAATATCATTTTTTTGATTTTAATTTTTAATTAGATTAGATTGGTCATCTTCATCTGAAGAAGATTTTCATATTTTATTTTTGAACGAGACACGATTTTTGATTTTAAAGAAGTTTACATTGTTGTATTTTGCGATTCTTGTCATTTATTTCAACATATAATGCTTTCTCATTTTTTCTCACACAATTCGCTTAATAGAAAGAGAAAAGGGGTTTTATTTTTACAGGGTTGTGAAGAGAACTCTATTTTAACAAAAATATCCCTGAAATTTCCCATTTCAAGCTTGGTGAAACTGAAAAAGTTTAAAGGCCTGATAAAATTTAAAAAGCTTTTAGATAAAAGTGCTTTTAGTGTTTGTTTATGAAATCGGACATAAGTTTTTGAAATTGTTGGAATCCTATCTTAAGGGTCGGGTTCAATTTGTTTACATTGACGAAGTTCTCTCAAAACCAGTTTTCGTTTAATCTGAAATCGGAGGATCAGTATTAACTCGTAAACAACCACATTGTTCTTCTTTTTCAAAAAAAAACACATAAACAATTTGATATGGCAAAGCGAGTAACATCATCCAATTCCTTTTTAAGCCAGCTACAATCAATCATCTAAAACATTTTAGCTGCTAACTTGGATACATTATTGGATTTTTTCTTTTTAGGTTCTTCCTGAAGGAACTTCAGCTTGATGAAGCATGATTTCTTTGAGATCGATGGAGCCATAAACATTCGTTGTTTGTTGTTGTTCCTGAATATCGGTTCTCGATTCCTTTTTAGGTGATTTTTTTCGGGTTTACTTAGTTTTTCCAACCTCTGTTTTTTTTTCCTTGCTATTAGCAATTCCAAAGACATTAAGGTCGTACTTAAGCCCCTCCACCACGACAAGGTGAAACCCGTCTATGCTTAATATTAAATTCTGCATAAGGTACCTTCTGTAATAGGCCTTGAAATTTTGTATGATGCCTTGATCAAGTGGCTGGAGATGCGAAGTTGTGTTGGAGGAAAAAACTTCAGCTCGACATTTTTTAACCCACTTGCCATATGGGAAGGCGCATTATATGCAAAAATAAGAACCCATCGATATTGCTTTTGCATTTTTTTGTCAACAGTCGTTAGCCACTCATGAAACAAAAAGAAGTACATCCAAGCCTTTTATTGCTTCTCCATAGGTAATTCCTAATTTTCTTTCAACATTTATTTTTTAAAAGCACGGGGCTTAGATCGATATTTAATTTTGATTATACAAATCAACTTACCAATGACCAGTACAGGTTCTTTTTTTTCCGACTGCGCTCATCTTTCCTTTTTCTTGCCACCACTGCATCTTTAATTTTTGGGTTGGAGTGACTTTGAAGGTATTGCTTACAACAAAAGCGTGGTTAAGAATGTTTTTCGGTTCATAACCAGTACAAATGATTTATAAAGTTTTCTTGAAATCATCACAGGTAACAAATATCTGCGCCTTCCCCACTCAGGATTTTAAACACAATGTTATGTCGCTTTTTAAATGCCTCAAGCCATCCATTAGAAGCAGTCAAATTTTAAATTTTTAAACTTGTTGCTATAGCCACTGCTTTTGCTTGGAGAATTGTACCACATATTGGGACATTTTTTTTGTCTGGCTAAGCCAAATCATCGATTGCGACAGAAGATAAACCTGATTTTATGCGTATCCTTTTTAACCCAATACATTTTTCAAAAAAAATAAAAGAGGCTGGGATGTGACCCACACTGATTACTTCCCATCCCGTTTGTCGATTTATCTTTCTTAAAATGTTTATAGGTTTTCGTGTTTTGTTAAAAAAGTTGTCAGTTAAATTATTCTTAAAAATTTTTAAATTACCAACAATGTGTTGCATATAATGAAAAAGTTTGATTTCAAAATGTATTTTTGTTGACGAGATTTTTTGTCGAAAACCAATTTTTACCAATTTTAGTAGCATTTCTTAAAACTTTTTATTTCTTATATCGGTTGATTTTTCAAGAGCTTGAGAACTTTTAAAAAAAAAAAAACGCATAAAATTTGCAAAATCTCATCGATTCTTTATTTGAAACGTTAGATTGGTCCATGACATTTACTTTTTGAAGATAATTTCATTTAAATGTTGACCGCGGCTGCATCTTAGGTGGTCCATTCGGAAAGTCCAATTTTGGGTAACTTTTTCGAGCATTTCGGCCGGAATAGCCCGAATTTCTTCGGAAATGTTGTCTTCCAAAGCTGGAATTGTTGCTGGCTTATTTGTGTAGACTTTAGACTTGACGTAGCCCCACAAAAAATAGTCTAAAGGCGTCAAATCGCATGATCTTGGTGGCCAACTTACCGGTCCATTCCTTGAGATGAATTGTTCTTCGAAGTTTTCCCTCAAAATGGCCATAGAATCGCGAGCTGTGTGGCATGTAGCGCCATCTTGTTGAAACCACATGTCAACCAAGTTCAGTTCTTCCATTTTTGGCAACAAAAAGTTTGTTAGCATTGAACGATAGCGATCGCCATTCACCGTAACGTTGCGTCCAACAGTATCTTTGAAAAAATACGGTCCAATGATTCCACCAGCGTACAAACCACACCAAACATTGCATTTTTCGGGATGCATGGGCAGTTCTTGAACGGCTTCTGGTTGCTCTTCACTCCAAATGCGGCAATTTTGCTTATTTACGTAGCCATTCAACCAGAAATGAGCCTCATCGCTGAACAAAATTTGTCGAAAATGGCGCGAAACACATTTCGAACCGAACACTGATTTTGGTAATAAAATGCAATGATTTGCAAGCGTTGCTCGTTAGTAAGTCTATTCATGATGAAATTTCAAAGCATACTGAGCATCCTTCTCTTTGACACCATGTCTGACATCCCGCGTGATCTGTCAAATACTAATGCATGAAAATCCTAACCTCAAAAAAATCACCCATTATAAACAAATACAAATGGGATGACCAAAATTAATTTGAAGCCAATATCTGCTATAGCTCACGAGATATCGAGAACCGAACATCAATTTTTACCAAATTTGCGTACTATTTTTTTGTAGGTTTTATATTTTTATGAAAAAACCGACTGTTGGATTTTTATAAAAAAAATACTGAAAATAAGTTTGAAGCCAATATTTGTAATTTTTGAACAGCTAATTGAGTCGAAAGTAAATTTTTACCAAGTTTTGGTATTGTTTTTTTTTTGTAGGTTTTTATTTTTTGTAAAAAAACTGTCAATTCGATTTTTCTAAACATTTTATCGAATGTTGAAAACAATATTTCTTATAATATAAAAATAGTTTGAAGCCAATGTCTCAAATTTTTAAAAAGATATTTACGTCGAAAAACATTTTTTAGCAACTTTTGTTAAATTTTTTTTAGGTCTTTAATTTTTTGTAAAAAAACTGTCACTTCGTTTTTTCTCAACATTTTGCAGAATGTTAAAAACAATATTTCTTATAAGATAAAGTAAGTTTGAAGCCTTAATCTCAAGTTTTTGAAAACATATTGAAGTCGGAAATCAATTTTTACCAACTTTTATTAATTTTTTTGTTTAGGTTTTTATTTTTTGTAAAAAAATTGTTAATTCGATTTTTCTCAAAATTTTTCTGAATATTGGAAACAATATGTTTTATAAGATAAAATTAGCTTAAAGCCATAATCTCAATTTTTTGAAAAGATATTTATTTCGAAAAACAATTTTTACCAACATTTGTTTAATTTTTCTTAGGTTTTTAATTTTGTGTACAAAAACTGTCGATTCGATTTTTTTCAAAATTTTTGCTGAATGTTGACAACAATATGTTTTAAAAGATAAAAGTAGTTTAAGGCCAATATCTAAAAGCTTTGAAAAGATATTTGTCACGAAAATCAATTTTTACCAACTTTTATACATTTTTGTTTAGTTTTTTATTTTTTGTAAAAAACTGTCAATTCGATTTTTTTTAAAATTTTTTTTAATGTTGAAAACAATATTTCTTATAAGATAAAATAAGTTTGAAGCCTTAATCTCAAATTTTTGAAAAGATATTTGAGTCGAAATACAGTTTTTACCAATTTTGAGTAATGTTTTTTTTAGGTTTTTATTTTTTATAAAAAAAAAACTGTCAATTGAATTTTTTGCAAAATTTTATCATATGTCAAAAACATTATTTTTCGTTACACAAAATTGTTTTGGAGATGAAATCTTATTTTAGTCGTAAAATTTTCGAAGTGACAAATTTTTTGTTTCAGTTTTTTTGATTTATAAAAAAACCGTTAATTGGATTTTTGCCAAAAATATACTAGTTTTGGATCACGTTACAATATATTATATAAAATTTAATTCAAGTCTCTAGTGTCATTGTTTCATGAGATATTTAGGGTTAACCAACATTTTCACGTTTTTCTTTAAACTGCTATGGTAAAAAAATCACCCACGCAATTTTCTTGAGAGCCCTTTCTGCATCTTTCTGCCTTATTATCAGTATAACAAAATTTATTTGAAGTCGATATCTCTTCTGGTTCTTGAGCTACGGAAGACGAAAAAACGTGGCGAACGTACCGACGTACACCGAAAAAAAAACCTTGGTAAAATCAAACAAAAATCTTGTTTGTTTTTGCGTCAAACATGAATATATTTAATTTGAACAAGCTGGCATTTTCAATTTTTTTGTTTAAATGATACAATTTTCATTGTTCAAATCAACAACACCATTGTCAATTTCGTACTTAAATTATCACTAAAATAATAGTAACATGAGCATAAACATTGTTAGCCAACAACGTTTGTGATGCTAGAAAAATGAAAATCGTGTTTCCTTAAATATGAAAATGTTGGTCAGACAATATTATTGTGCTCGAATTAATACAAAATTGAGCAGGACCGTTGTTGATCAACAACGGTTGTGATGTCAGAAACATGAAAATCGTGTTTCCTTAAATATGCAAATGTTGGTGTGACAATATTATTGTGCTCAAATTAATACAAAATTGAGCAGGATCGTTGTTGATTAAAAATATTTGTGATTTAAGTATCATAGAAATCGTGTAGGGCAACAATTAATAGTAATTAAGTGTTTTTTTGCTTCCTTAAAAGATCAATAATTCCACTTTATTTTCATTAATTTTATAAAAATGTCCAATATTAGTTATTATTAAAATAAAATAAATTAAAAATGGCAGCAAATTAACCCTTTAAAACAGTAAAGCAACAATTTTAATTAAAAACGAATGTTTCTAATCAACAACGATGCTTAATCAGTATTTAATAATTAATTTAAGCATTATAATTTCAACAAAAATGTTTTTAAGTTTCTTATATTTTGTATGTATTATTTTTTTAAATTCAGACCATTATTGTAGTCTATCTTTACATGTGGATTTCACCATATTATGAAGATTAATAAAACATCTTCCATACGAGAACACTCACCAGTTTTAATTTTCACCTGAGAATTCCGGAAAAAGAAAAGACACTGCTATCATCAATTTTTTTTCAATTTTTATTAAAACCAACAAAATTAAATTTTTTTTTAATACAAATTCATTTTTCTTAATATTTATATATTATAATAATATAATAATGTAATAATGTAATAATGCAAGATGAAAAGTGAATGAATAGAAATCAAAAAAATTTTACGACAGCAAATTTTTTCCCATTAGGATTTGTAAAATGACTAGATGGTGGGCCATCAAACTCACTTATTTTATAAACATAAAACATTTCTGTACTATTATAAATTTCATAGGAGTTAAAATGATCCAAATATTCTGAAGTTGTAATTTTCTCACATACAATATAAGGAAAATCTTCATAAATTAATAAAGACTCTATTCGATAAATATTTATTTTTGGATTAGATATACTAACATATTCATTCGTTTTATAAGATACTTTACAGTAAGTTAGGGCTTTGTAACAAGATTCTTCAAACAAATATTCGTTGTCAAGAAAGTTTTGGATTTTTTTAAGGAAAGGTTGATCTTTGAGCAATATATCAGTTTGGGATATTTTTGATATCATTGGGGAAATTCCAACATTGGACAAAATTCTTTTACAAAAAATTAAACTTGATTTTATACCTAAAGACAAAGGTAAATTTCTTCGAGAAGATGAGTTATTACAATAACTTTTCAGAACTTTATGTTTTGACTCAAATCTAAATGACCAACAATGTTTTAACGGTCCGATCATTTTCATAACGTATGGGTAATGAACCATAAAATGAAATTTCGGTTTAAGCCTTTGGTCAAATAAATGTATATACAAATTATGGTGCTCAGAAATAAGATTTTCCAGGGTTAAAAGATCACTTTGGTTAAAATTAGATTTTAAGACTATATCCAAAATTTTATTGAGAGTAATTAATAAGTTCCAATATTTGTTTTTTTCAGGGATGAGATCACCAATTATAATTGGTAAAAAACGACAAAATGTCCACATTTCCCTTGCTGACATATTTAATTTATTCTTTTTTAAATGCTCTGGTTTTATAACTGTGGGTATATTTCCTATTTCTAATTCACCATATTTGAAAAGTTGAGTTCTATTATTTAAAACGTCTAATGAAAAAAAATTGTCCTGCGTTACAAACTGATTTATAAGCTCACATAAGTCATAATGACATACTCTTTCAAACAAGTCATGCATCATATCAACTGTAAGATTTTGGACAACGTGAAAGGATGGGATGTTGTTAAACACTGATGTTAGTGATTCTTTCGTTTTGCGTGTACTGAGTTGTGTCATTCCTATAGCTTTCAATTGTTCTGTGTAGACTTCTATCATCATAACAATTTTTGTGAATTTCAGATTTGGTGCACTTACAAAGTCGACAAGGAAACTGCGAGTTAAAACTCTTAGTATATCCCATTATTGTGTTGAGTCCAAGGTTATCGCCTGCGATAACTCCCAATAAAAAATAAATTGTATGAGATTCGCCAGAAAGCAATTTTATTTCAACTCCATTTTCTTCCAGTTTTGTTAACTCTTTTACAAGTTCATTAAATATACTGTTTTCACCGTAACATTTATATTTGGAATAAAATAACATAGCCACAAATATATTATCTAATTCTGAGCAAATCCACTGGGGAAGACTAGGAAAGTTATAATAAACAGCTCCAATAGAATGGCAACCACCGTGAGATCCTAATGGATTGTTTGATTCGAAGTCGTCAAAATATAAATTGAAGGGAATAATATTTTCTCGTTTAACTGTAGGAAATTTCGAAATTCTTTCTTTCCAAACGTCTGTTGATATTAAATGAGGAACGGAGCTTGAAGTTATATTTCTCATATTTGAAGTAACTACTTTGTATACACCGGGTAATTCAAAAAACTTTTTAAACTGAAACTCTAAGGGTAAAATAATGCCATCGGATTCAACCACACCAATACATGGCGTCAATCCACTTTTAACACATACTTCATTATTAATCACATAACTAGATGGATCTCTGTACAAGTCATTACATTTTACTGTCTGAATAAATTTATAAAAGGTTTTAACACTCTCAAAAGGGTTTTGTAGGGCGGTTAAAATATCATTGAAATTTTGAGTTTTAATATCATTTATGTATGGTGAAAACTCTTCATAAACTTGTTTAAAAATTGTTTTAAAAAAAACATCTGTTATATCCAAAATTATTTCTTCAACCAACTTCCGTGATAGATTGGGCTTACCATATAATTTACAAGAAAAATCAATAGCAGCTTTTTGTATTGTTTTTATAATATCAAATTTATCTTTTTTGCTTTTCGTATTATTTTGTGATTCCTTATAGGTATCGCCTATTGTAGTTCTAGTGTTTGATTGTGTAGGTGTCGTTGGATTTGATACAATTTCTCCAGGTAAACTAATGTCTTTGCATGACCGTTGAAAGTGTCGTTTGAAACTTTTCAAATTGTAAATTTGCTTGCAATTTTCACATTGGAAATCGTCGTTTGGTCTTAAATTATGAATTATTTTATAATGTAAAACCAACTGATTCACTTCATCAAACACTAAACTATCGTTACATTTATTGCATTTATACATTTTGAATAAATTTTAAATTTTCAATTAAAACAATCGTGTCCGCTGGGACCCTTTCTTTCAAATCAATTTCATACAAAATTTTTTGGATAAATCCCCAAACAGATCTGGAAGCTGTTGGGTTTTCTAAATTTAGAACAAAAAATATTTTGAAACAAGTGTCTAAAGCTGGTAGCAAACTATTAAATTTATACAGTATTTCATTGTAATAAACAATATATGAATTGTCATAAATGCAAAATATTATTAACTCTCTAACCTTGCTTACCAAACAGTCTATTGCTGGATTGAAGTCGTTTGGTTCAGTTACCGACAGAATCATAGACTGTTGGGAGCCTTTTATAGTTGGCTTGAAAAATTTACGTTTTTGGGATAACCCTTCAACTCTTGCATGTCTTGTTGATGGCGGAAGTATTGCATGTAGCAAATTTACAATAATTAAATCCTCTGGCGCTAATAAAGGGAAATGTTAGTTTACAACAATAAAGAACTTAGAAAAAACAAGGTACCTTTTGAATAGTTTTGTTTATTTAAATCGCTCAAAAGTTCTAGACAGAATTTATCTTTCACTTTTTCGTTAAAAACTGGACTAATGAGTGATTTAAAATTTTCCCAGCGCTCTATTAATGCATTCGATGTTTTTGGATATTTTCTTTCAAAGTCAGAACTGATCTAAAAATAATACAGAAAAAAATGTAAAGTACATATGGCTAAACAAAAACGTTCAATTTATAGTTAAAAATTTAAACATATTACCCAGTCAAATTAGACATTTAAAATTACAATTATTCACACCCAGCTGAAAATTGGTAGGATAGTTCTTAACACCTTCATTAATGAAATGTGAAAAGTCCTCATCGATCGGAGGCGAGCTTAAAAATTTATTCGGGGTCAAAGGTCACAAACACGGGTTTTTTGCGATTATCTCGCGACCTATTTCTCGGAGGTCAATAGGTGTTATAAAAAATAGTTCATAGTAAACCGTTTTTGCAGTAAAGCGCGATAAAACTACTACGGTGCACCTAGGCGTATACTGTTTTTTTGTTATATTTTGTTAGTTCTAAAAGTTAAAAAAAATCATCAAAACCTAACGGTAATACTTACAACCAAGTTTAATGCCTTTATATAAAGCCAATACTTTTTTCTACTAGATAGTTCTTAAATGAAATGCAATTTATGCATTGTTTTGAAAAAAACGAGTGTCAAAATCAAAATTTACGAAAACAACTATTAGAAATAGTTAAGAAACTCGTTTTTTCAAAACCATGCATAAATTAGTTTTTGATGAACTTTAACAAAACTTAACAAAAAAAAAACAGTATACGCCTAGGTGCACCGTAGTAGCTTTATCGCGCTCTACTGCAAAAACGGTTAACTATGAACTATTTTTGTTTAACACCTATTGACCTCCGAGAAATAGGTCGCGAGATAATTGCAAAAACCCGTGTTTGTGACCTTTGACCCCGAATAAATTTTTAAGCTCGCCTCGGATCGATGATGACTTTTCACATTTCATTTATGATGGTGTTAAGAACTATCCTTCTAATTTTCAGCTGGGTGTGAATTATTGTAACTTATCTAATTTGACCGGGCTAATAATAAACGTAAATGAAACGTAAACCCTTATTAATGCGTTAAGAATATATTTACCAATGTTATTCCAGCAGAGTTTTTTAAAAGAGGCCAATCATTTATGAATGACGGCAATTTTAAAGAATGGACATCTTTTCGTCTTAGTGCAAAAGTATTTTTCCACTTTGATTTAACTTCGTCCCACGGTTCATTGTTTAATTGAAGCCATCTCTTATCAGCGTAGCAATTTTCTAGGGCATATAAATAATTTTAATAGCCAAAAATTATAAATAAAAATAAATACCTAATAGATATAATAGATATAAAATAGATACTAAAAAAAAATGACACGCTTGTGTAAGAAATTCTTACCTGGCCAATCTTCAAGCTCTTCTTGTGAATCTAAATTTGAATAGCTTTCTTCTTCCGTTGATCGATAATTTAAGATGTCGAAGCCAATTTTTCGGTATCTGCGTTTAGCATTATAATACCTGCTATAGAGTCTACCAGATGGGTTTTCTTTCGATCCTCTTGGAGGAGGAACAAAATATATACTCTATTTAAAAATACGTTTAAAAAATACAGTGCATACATTAATATAACATTGTGAATAACCTTTTCTTCGCCTAAGCGTTCATGAATTTTCTCGGAAATGTATATAAATTCATTCCGAGACACGGATTTTTTATCTCTAAGCAACCATGAAGAAAGACAGTCAATCAAAATGGACCTTGAGGAGTCACCAATTCTACCATTCTTGTCAAAATCATTTAAAACAAACTTTCCTGATGGATGTTCAGTAAGTATTGCGTCAATATCCTTTTGATTGTTGGATCAAATTGTAGTGAGAAATATAATGAAATGTTAAAGTTAATGTTAACATTTTGTTCAAATATAGGAGTGTATTATAAAAAGATTATACTATACATCTTATAAAAACATAACAAAGAAGGAAAAATTATTAAAGAATAAGTCATCTTACAAAGTTTTGAAAACCAATAACAGGAGATGTTGGATTTGACAAATTCGATGAAGTTGACGGCGTTGGTGACGGTATTCTTGAAATGTCTTGTGTTGATGTAGTATTTATTTGCTTTAAATGTTGCTCAACTAGAGCTTTAATGCTATTCACAAGTGATTCAGATAAATCTGTATGAACAGCTATTCCCTATTTGAACATAATTTTATTAAAAAATCTTACAATTTTACATTAAAATCCATTTTTACATTTTCTTTTCGCCATTGGTATAGTTTGTGTTTAAACTCTACTTTCACTCCAAGAGCTTTGTTTGCAAAAACTTCCTTTAAATCTTGTCAATTAATTTTAATCTGTCAATATTTAGCTTTAAACTTATAAAATACTCATATAAGTCAGAAAAACCCCATGACGATAGAAGTTGAAACATTTCTTCGTCAGCTTCTGATTGTTCTTCATGTGGAACTGTTAAAAATCAGATAAGACGTATTTTATTTTAAGTATGTATTTTTTTTCTACTGTGAACTATAAATGGGAAGGGTTCTCAACAAGGGTAAAACAAAAAGCACACGCATTCACGGACCAAACAAAATTGTAAGATTCTTGTTCGAACCAAAAAAGCCATCGAACAATGAGCCATAGTTTTGGTATTCATATTTTCATCCTAACTGTTGTGCTTTTATTTGTTTCTGGACTATATAGAGCAATAGAGTAAGGAATAAGAAGGAAAATTGTAGAGAATTGCAAAAAAAAAAAACAAATATAGCTAGGTACCAAATTTCTAAATGTAGCTAAATGTACACGTTAACACGACACCCTGAACGATCGTCGTAGTAGCCGGCATCATCCAACATGGGACTGTTGTTTCGTTGATAGAAGCAGCAACGTCATCGTGATTTTGTTGTCCAAGAACAACCGAACCGTAGGCGTCCTGGCGGCGACGACAACGACGATGGCGTTTCAGGGGGCCATGTTAGCTTATAGTTTTGTCTCTTTTGAAAAGTTAATGAAATCAAAAATAATACTTACCTTATAATTTATAAAATACACTTTTTAAATGTTCTGTTTGTTTGCTTAGTTGTTTTGTTTTTTTTTTCTTCAACTTATTCGTTTTCGTTTTAATTTATTTTTCACACTATTATAGGTATAGATAGGTATATTACTTATTTATTTTCACTTTTCACTTTTTTAATCGCGTGCACACTCATCAAAAAAAGCTGAACTAATGAACAAAAACAAGTAAGCACATCACAATAAGCACAGGAGTTGAATTGAAACTCAGATCTGCAAGGGTTGTTTGTTGTTCGCTAAACAAGAAAAGTATTCAGTTCTAAAATGATCGTGATACTTTATATAAGAAAAGTTTTCAATCGAACATGTGCGTGATACTTTTAATTCGAAAAATATTCAAATCCAACATGTTTGTGATACTTTAACAATGTTTGTGTTTCCTTAACAATTCTGTTGATTGGTTAAAGATAAACATTTTCAACCAAGCAAATTCGTGACAATTCAACAACGTTCTTATTCAAATTTCTATTGTAAATATCTGATATGAAATTCCGTTATGCGGCACGGCGTTTTTTGTGGACTAAACATGAAAAATGTTCAAATTCAACATGTTTGTGATACTTTAACAACGTTTGTGTTTCTTCAACATTTATATTGATTGGTTAAATATAAACATTGTTCATCAAGCACACACAGCGTTTATTTTACCGTTGTTTTTAAATCTAAAACCAATAAATGAAATGGAAAAGTTGGTTTGTAATTTAAAAATTGCAGCTTTTAGCACGATAACGATAACTGGGGTGCCAAAATTTGATAACGGTTTTTTGTAGAGGGGTTAAAAAAACAGTATTTTTTACTATGAGAGGGGGGGTCTATCGTGCCCCGTTTGGGTGGTAGGGGCAATTTCATGAAAACGTTCTATAAGTGGAAAAAAAATCATTAAAAATTAACGGTAATGCTTACAATCAAGTTTCATACTTTTTTTTAAAGCCAATATTTTGTTCAATAGCTAGTCATAGTTTTTAAAAAAAAAACGAGTTTCAAACTCAAAATTCACGAAAAAAAAACATTTAAAAAAGTTTAAAGTGTTATTTCTCAAAACCGTATGATTTTAAATAATTTTGATTTTGTTAAATTCGTTGCTCTTATTGATTTTTCATCAAAACCTAAAACTAGATGATTTTATGTCTTCTAGTTTTTGAGAAAATTGAAAATTACCAAAACTACTTTTTATGAAATTTTGATTTTTTTTGTCATTTAGTTTCCTTGCTTATATACAATGCTATGACCCAGCATGACTGCGTATAAACAGTCGAGGAAGGTAAGGGGCATGCTGCCCCCCTACAACCACCTGATTGGCCACCTATAGGGTATGGGGTGGGTGCAAGTGTGTGCGAAGTTTCTTTTGTATTTAAAAAATCTTTAGGTACCAATAATTTTACAAAACAAACAAAGAACAGTACTAAATTCAATTGTTTGTATTATTCTGCTTTATGATATAAGTAGGTTTTTAACATTACAACTACATTATATATTATATAAATATATAAAACAAAAACATGCATGAATATACTAAAGAAATTAAATTCTCATAAAAAAAATTGCTTTATTTTCTTACAACTGGAAGATATAAAAGGTTTCAGTTTTTTGCGTTCAATTTAAAATTAATATGAGCATTGATCACATGGAAAAAACTTATTTTTCATTTCAAAATTTTAATTTTCTCAAAAACTGGAAGACATAAAATCGTCTAGTTTTCGGTTTTTGATGAAGAATCAATAAGAGCAACGAATTTCACAAAATCAAAATTATTTAAAATCATACGGTTTTGAGAAATAACACTTTAAACTTTTTTAAATGTTTTTTTTTCGTGAACTTTGTGTTTGAAACTCGTTTTTTTCAAAAACTATGCATAAATTTGACTTTGTTTAAAGACTAGCTATAAAACAAAATATTGGCTTCAAAAAAAAGAATGATACTTGATTGTAAGTATTACCGTTAATTTTTAATGATTTTTTTCCACTTTTAGTACGATTTCATTTAATTGCCCACCGCCCAAACGGGGCACGATTGACCCCCTTTCTCCTAGAAAAAAACACTTGTTTTTGACCCCTCTACAAAAAACCCGTTATGAAATTTTGACGCCCCAGTTATAATACCTTCTCTCCCCCAGCTTTTCGCTATATGCATAAATGTAAATACGATACTTATAACGAAGATACACTTTTTAAAATTTCCTAGTATTTCAAGAAAAACATGTATTTTTTTAGATATATATTATTTAAACATATTTATGATATTTTATCCTGAAAAAAAAATTGAACTAAGACCGATTTGTTGTTTTGAATATGATACGCTGTGTATTTTAATCACGAACATGTTGTTTTTATCACAAACGATTTAGTTTTCGCAACATTCTGTTGGTATGTAAATTAAACACACTTGTTGTTGATTAAGTATTAAATCAACAATGACATTGTTGCTTGAAAATAAGAAAATATTTAAATCAACTCCAAAGATGCTTAATTTAAAAATGTTTATGATACTAACCTAAAAAAAATTAATCACGGCTGCATCGTTGATTTGAAAATGCGATCTTGTTTGGTTTTATCACGAAACTTGTTTAAATTCACAACTATTGGTGAATTATTAAATAACAATGAAACATGTTTAAATCAACCAAGGTTTTTTTTTTCGGTGTACGGACGTACGAACGTACGAACGTACGCACGCACAGACATCTCTCTACAAATCTTTTATTTCGACTTTAGGGACCTGAAACGTCGAGAAATGTCAAAATTTTCAATTGGACGAATCGGACCGATTACAATAACTTCCTATAAGTTTAATATCTCGAACATAGACGATTTTTAAAAGTCATATGATAAAGTAAGTTACTTTATTAAAATGTTGATGCTTCAAATACATTTGATAAACAATTAGCACATCTCGACCTGTGACGTCAGTGGTCTAAAGTAGTGGAGTGCGTAGTGCACATGACTTCTAAGACTGAGCAAAATCTGATATGCGTGGGTTCGAATCCTATGTTGTGCATAAAGTTTTTCAAATAAAATTGGATTAAAGCTCAGCACCACAAAAAAAGGAGACTGATGAGTGCAAAAGTGGCAAAGCACGAAATAGCTATATCTCCAGCCAAAACAATGAGTGGTAGCACCTTTAAGTTGTTGTTGTTGTTCAAAAACATTCAATAAGTTACTTTATTTTGATAAGGAAATTAAAAAACTTTGGTTTTCATTCTAAGTTTTTGAAATGGTTGCGTTCAATTTGTTTGCATTGACGAAGTTCAGTTTTAGTTTTCTGACGTTCACCAAGGTAGCTATCTGGGACCCCTTTTTCCTAATTTTTTATAAATTACTTACCTATAGTATTTTCCTTAAATCTAGTCAACTTCTTTTGGCCGATGATTCAAAATTTGTGTCGATGCATAAAATCTATAAATGACTGTCATCTCTTACAACACGGTATTTTGAAACTATCCCAGTGGTGTCCTTCGAGTACATTGTTTGTTTCGTGAAGATGTGCACAGAGTTAATCACGCGAAAAATTAACCAATAACCCACTGTGTCAAAAAAAAAACAAACCTAATTTTAAATTTTCTTGATTTAGATTTTCAATCGAGAAAATCTTCTCTGAAAAATGAACTATTGTTGCATTTAAGGTTTAATTTTTAAATTTGGATTATGTTTTTATATGTAATTTAATCTTTCATACTATTAATTATGTTTTAAGTATTTATATTAAACTAAAGTATTATTGAATAAATTGTACATATATATTTATATAGTAATCTTCCAAATAGTTGACTAATGACTAACTTTTTAAAAATTTTCTGTGTTAATACCAAGTTTGAAAAACATCAAAATCATAGAACGATAAAATCAAAATTGTAACATCTAATTAACGACTAGTTATAATATAACAAGGTATCGAACTGAAAATGTTTTTATATGGTCAATGTCTTGCTTTGCTAAGTTGGAACTGAATTTCATTTTGTTTACAACTTTTTCACATTTTATTCTTAAAAATCCACCCAAAAACTGTTTTAAAACTTACCCCCAATATTTGTTTAATTAAATCAAAAAACCAATGTTCAAGTTCAAGTTATATTGAATAGCCTTTAAGGAAGGTGCGAATCTGTGTTTTTTGTCATGTATGAGAGGTCATATTTTAATAGATGGGTAAAAGGAAACAAATAAATACAAACATAAATTGGCAAGGGTATGTTCACCATTGGGTTGAGTAACAAAAACATCCGTTAAAATAATTTTTTATTTTGCTCTGTTTTTACACTGGAAAATAATACGCAATCCTGACCATTTCATTTCCTGCTGACATTTTTAAATTTTTGTATGTTTGCTTTTTATTTAAATTTGTTATATAGCTAGTAGTGCCAAGCTCACACTATTTTGAGAGCAGGACATCAGTGGCGTAGGTATATTATATATTATGTATTTGAAATTTAAATAATAATTTGTTCTACTGTGACAATTTAGCTCTTAAGCGACTTAACAATAAAAACTGTCATAGACCCCAAAGGCGCAAGTTTTTAATTTTGTATTTCACAATACAAATTGTCGAAAACTATAAAAATACAAAATGTATTTATCCACGTATCATTAAATGATCCGCACAATCATACCTATAATACATATACGTTTGTGGGTCTCAAAACTATTTAAAAGGTTTTTGACTGAGGACATCAATAATAACCATCAATATGTAACCTTTTAGGACACCTAACTAATATCAATATCAACAGCTAAGATAATTGAATTATGTCCCAACCTCATAAAAAAAATATTATACTAGCTTTTACCCCCGACTTCGTCCGCATTAGATAGTTTTTGTTGGATAGTAGTATGAAAAAACCTGAGCTGTACTTTTTTGTACGTGTGTTTGAATTGTGCTCACATGGGATGAGGCCATACTACATAAGTGTGCTTGTCATAGGTTAGGTTAGATTAGGTTAATACATTTTAAGAAGAAGATAGGTTACTGCAATACATTTTTATATACGACGTTTTTTGTTTTTCCTGCTGCGGGGCGAAACGTCATGGTAGCCAGTACGCGTTTTCCACACCTCAACATCCACAAAGGAACTTGGAGATCTCCAGATCAATCTACCGTCAACCAGATTGACCATATTGCGATCGACGCCAGACACGCTTCCAGCATCATGGATGTCCGAACTTTCCGAGGAGCTAACATCGACTCGGACCACTACCTTGTTGTAGCCAAGGTAGCACTTCGGTTTTCCAGGCCCAAGGCAAAACAGGGAGATGTTGGGAGAAGGTACAACGTCGAACGGCTACAATCGCAAGAGATCGCCAAATCCTTCTCCGACCGAGTTACAAGTAACCTCTCTCGAAGTTCTGTGCCACCAACACAAATCTTGTATAGAAAACCAGTGGCAACATTGCCAAGACGCACTCAGAGAAGGCGCCTCTGACGTGCTGGTTTTCAAGCAACCACCAACAAGGAACCCCTGGTTTGATGAGGAATTTCGGCAGGCAAATGCAGCCAAACAACAGGCAGCCAAACAACAGGCAAACAACGCAAAGCGGTGCTGCATAAAAGGACGAGAGCTCCTCATGAGCTCTATGAGCAGAAGAGGCGAGATGAACACCGACTTCTCAGAAGGAAAAAGAGAGAGCATGAGAAGCGTGCGGTCGAAGATGTTGAGAGGATTAAAAACAGGAATGAAGTTCGAAAGTTTTATGAACAGGTGAAACGAAATTCACAAGTACATAAACCTAGAACCGAAGGCTGCAAAGACGAAAGTGGAAACATCATAGTGGAACCGCAGTCAATGCTGAGGATATGGAAGGACCACTTCTGCAGACTGTATAACGGCGACGACGAACCGAATTCCGCTATCAGGCAGGATGATCCATTCAACATAGACGACGAAAGCCAACAATCCCGTCCTCCCGACTTAGACGTAGTAAAGATTGCTATATCTAAGCTGAAGTCTAACAAAGCCGCTGGAGCGGATGGCTTGAATGCCGAGCTCTTTAAAGCAGCTGGAGATAAGTTGGTTAGGAGCATGCACCAACTTATCTGTAAGATATGGTCGGAAGAAAGCATGCCCGATGAATGGAACCTCAGTATTGTTTGCCCGATCCTGAAAAAAGGAGACCCTCTAAACTGTACCAATTATAGAGGAATCAGTCTACTTAACATCGCTTATAAAATCTTCTCTGCCGTAATATGTGAACGTCTAAAGCCCATCGTCAACAACCTGATAGGTCCTTATCAGTGTGGTTTTAGACCAGGAAAGTCCACAGTCGATCAAATATTCACATTACGGCAGATCCGGGAAAAAACCCAAGAACACCAAATCGACACCCACCATCTTTTCATCGATTTCAAGGCCGCATATGACAGTATCTACAGGGACGAACTGTATAGAGCCATGTCTAGTTTTGGCATCCCTGCCAAACTCGTCCGTTTGTGCAGGATGAACATGGAGAATTCACGCTGCTCCATAAAGGTTGGAAACAACTTAACTGAACCTTTCGATGTCAAAAAAGGTTTTAAACAAGGTGATGCGCTGTCATGTGATTTTTTTAACATCGTACTTGAAAGAATAGTGCAAAGCTCACACGTCAACACCAGAGGCACTATCTTTCAAAAGTCTGTCCAATTACTAGCATATGCTGATGACATTGACATAATCGGAAGAACTCAGCGTGATGTCAATGGGGCTTTTGTGAGTATCGAGGCAGAGGCGGCAAAAATGGGTTTAACGGTTAATGAGGGCAAAACAAAGTACATGCTGTCATCAAGAAAGGACCTGCAACACCGACGTCTTGGTCAAAACGTCACCATCGACAGACGTAACTTTGAGGTAGTCAAGGACTTCGTCTACCTAGACTCCGCTGTAAACGCAGAAAACAACACCAGCGCTGAGATCAAACGAAGAATAACTCTTGCTAACCGGTGTTTCTTTGGGTTAAGAAAGCAATTGAGTGGAAAAATTCTCTCTCGAAGGACCAAAGTGTCGCTATATAAGACCCTTATCATCCCCGTCCTGCTATACGGTGCAGAAGCATGGACTTTGACAAAAGCGGATGAAAGCACCTTGGGTCGTTTCGAGAGAAAGATTCTTCGTGTGATCTACGGTCCCGTATGCATCGAAGGGGAGTGGTGGAGAAGATGGAACGACGAGCTGTACGGGCTGTACAGCGACGTAGACTTAGCAAGAAGGGTAAAAGTCCAACGACTAAGATGGCTAGGTCACGTAGAGCGCATGGAAACCAATGCTCCGGCCCGGAAAGTCTTCGAATCCACACCCACAGGACAGCGCAGTAGAGGAAGACCGCGAATCAGGTGGCGCGCACAAGTGGAAGGTGACCTCACCCAACTCGGAGCGCGAAACTGGAGACATCTAGCTAGGGACCGAGCTAGATGGAGAAGTTTGTTGGGTGAGGCCCTAGTTCACACAGGACTGTAGCGCCACCTTAAGTAAGTAAGTAAGTAAGTGTTTTTCCTTCCTTGGCCAGAACGTAAAGATTTTGTGGATTTGAGACTCTTGAGCATGCTGCATATAATTATCCATGGGAAAAACAGTTTTTTTTTTCAAATTTACACCTGCAACTTTCAGCGTTTGCTCCTGAGCTTTATTTAATTTTATTGAAAATGCTGCTTTCAGAGGAAACTGCACTCTTTCAAACTGAAACGGTAAATCGGTTGGAATTATCGGAATGCGGGGAAGTAAAACATTTGTTCCTTTTGCTATCCAGTCATGATTAAAGCTTTTATAATATTTCGTCCTAGGTGAGTAATCTGTAGCCATACAGATTACATAACTTTGATGCGTCAAGATTTCTAATTAACAGGACTGGAACACCAACCTTCAATCTTAACTTGGGATGGCGTTGTTTTCCCGTAATACCAATTTTATCCAAATATTATTCAAATCTTTGGTAATTTAGGAGTTAAAGCGATCAGATTCCCCGTAAAGTAATTTTTTCCAAGGGAATGCGTTGTTTTCCTGGGTTCAAAAGTATCTCATGTCCTTTCGTAGGTGTCAAACAATCCCCTTACCAAATTTGATTTAAATCTGTTCAGTATTTTAGGCGTAAAAGCGATCGGCCCACCTGAATTTTCCCATCGGAATGCGTCATTTTCCCCGGGTAAAAAGTAGCCTATGTCCTTTCTCGGGTATCAAAATATCTCCATACCAAATTTCATGCAAATTGGTTCGGTAGTTTAGGCGTGATTGAGTAACAGACAGACAGACAGAGTTACTTTCACATTTATAATATTAGTAAAGTCTCCTTACCAAATTTGATTTAAATCTGTTCAGTATTTTAGGCGTAAAAGCGATCGGCCCACCTGAATTTTCCCATCGGAATGCGTCATTTTCCCCGGGTAAAAAGTAGCCTATGTCCTTTCTCGGGTATCAAAATATCTCCATACCAAATTTCATGCAAATTGGTTCGGTAGTTTAGGCGTGATTGAGTAACAGACAGACAGACAGAGTTACTTTCACATTTATAATATTAGTAAAGAAGTAAAGATTAATTAATTTTAACCTTACTTGAAGATACGTGGAAAAAGTCCATGATAGAATATTTGAATAAAGTCCAAGTTAGTTGGAAGACCGATGCACTAATGTTTCCATTTTTAACATCCCATAGGAAATTATTGTAATGGGTCCGATTTGTCAAATTGAATATTTTTATATTTCTCGACGTTTCAAGGTCCCTAGAGTCGAAATAAAAGATTTTTAGAAAGATGTCTGTGCGTGCGTGTGTACCTACGTTCGTACGTCCTTAAAAGAAAATTTAACAACAGTTGGTAAAAATTGATTTTCGACTCAAATATCTTTTCAAAAAATTGAGATTATGGCTTTCAACTAATTTTAACTTACAAGAAATTTTGTTTTTAACATTCGAAAAAATTTTGAGAAAAATCGAATGGAAAGTTTTTTTTTACAAAAAATAAAAACCTAAACAAAAAAATGAATAAAAGTTGGTAAAAATTGATTTTCGGCTCAAATATCTTTTTAAAACTTTGAGATATTGGTTTTAAAATAGTTTATCTTTTAAAAAAATATTGTTATCAACATTCAGTTATATTTTGAGAAAAATCTAATTGACAGGTTTCTTACAAAAAATAAAAACCTAACAAAAAAACAATACTAAAACTTGGAAAAAATTTACTTACGACTCAAATAGCTTTTCAAAAATTAAAAATATTGTCTTCAAACTATTTTTATTTCACAGAACATATTGTTTTCAATATTCAGTAGTTTCTTTATAAAAATCCAACAGTCCGTTTTTTCATAACAAAAATAAAATCTAAATAAAATAGTACGCAAATTTGGTAAAAATTGATGTTCGGTTCTTGATATCTCTAAAATTAATTTCATTCATCCAATTTGTAAAAATTTAAGATATGCTACATAAATTGGTAAAAATTTGTTTTCGACTAAAAATCTATTTAATAAAACTAGATTTTCAAACTAAATTATTTCTTTATATGAAAAATATTGTTGGTAATTTAAAATTTTTTAAGAATAATTCAACTAACAACTTTTTTAACCCAACACGAAAACCTACAAACTTTTAAGCAAGACAAATCGACAGACGGGATGGGAAGTTATCAGCGTGGGTCGCATCCCACCCTCTTTTTTGACATCAAATGCATCGGTGAGATTTTTTTTCGACCTTGAAAGAGCAACTTGAATTTTCCATCGTCATTCTGCAAAAGCATATAAGTTGGACAAATATGCCAAAACTAGACATTGCTATGTAGAGTTCGACCCTATAGATGCTGTCATACGCGGCTTTAAGATCGATAAAGAGATGATGGGTATCGATTTAAAGTTCCTGTTTTTTTTTTTCAAGATCTGCCGTAATGTGAATATTTGGTCAATGGTGGACTTTCCTATTCTGAAGCCACATATAATTTATGATATGGTATATATATTTGTATTTGTATTTGTATTTATTTTAATTTGTTTAACAATATACAACAAGATAATGAATCTTTAAGATTATTTAAATGAAGAATTACCAGGTTTACATGTTTGACTAATACTTAAAATAGAAATATTACAGTAGAATTTAGATTTACTTATTTTTAAATATATGCTTGGCAAAATCCTAATTCAAACCCTCCAAGTGGGTGCCAGGCGGGCAATGATCACTACAGAAGTCCTGTGCGTTTTTGGCAGGATGGTGATTAGCTAAGGTTGAGTTGGGTAGCCGAATTGTTATAACTCCTCAATAGTGCAACGTTGGGAAACCCAATTCAATCATAGTTTAGAGGTTCCTAATTTCAGTGGTGGTGTGAGCGTACTTGTACGAAAACCGTGCCGAAGAATGAAAGGCTGGGGGATAAACCAGCCATTAACGAGCTCTTTCGGATGCTGTGGCAAGGTCCGTCATATTTCTGCCTTACCCCGGCAAGCGGCTCTGCCGGGGCTGACCGTCTTTCCGCCCTACTCGTGGGAACAAAAATGAAACAAAACAAAACATCAAACAAAAAAATTCTAAAGAACAATAACAAAAATCGCGCCATGGCTGCCAATGCGGTCACATCCACTGGAAAGGCTGTCGAGCCTACTCAGAGGTGTGAACGTGTTGGCAACCCTGTGGTTGCCGCTAGTAGCGGGAGTCCTTCTCCCTCTACTAGCCGCAACCTATACTTGAAGGAAGTACCCGTCAGTGGAACAGCTGTGACGCTCGGCTGTCCCAAGGGCGGTAATTCCACACCCCACCCCCTCCCCGCTCCTGCTAGGACGTCGCAAGCGACCCAAAGAAGGGACATCCCATCCGGAGAGACAAAATCTGCGACATGTGGAATTGTCTCAAAAGGTGAGGGCACACCCCGATTGGTATCGGCAGCGACGAATTCTGATGGTGGACCCACAACTGTGTCACACGGACATAGCTCTGGGTCGGCCAGCAAGAAGTCCAGGAAGTCACTAGCCAAATGAGACCAACGCAATGCTGAGAGGATTCTAGCCGCAGTCGGTGTCATACCGGCGGCGGCGGAAAGAACCCCGGAGCAAACGCGAAAACTCGAGTGGGCTAGTGGCTTTCTTAGCAATATCACCAAACAGACCTGCAGCGACTCAACATCAAAGCGCAATAGGTCTTTCGAGGGCGACAAGCCCGAACCAAAAAGGCAGAAGGTGCATTCAAACAGCACAACAGCCTTCAATAAGGATCTTTCCTTTAGCGACGCGCTAAAAGGTAAGATCATAGCAGCGGTCATTGACAGGGGTCATGTGGATGGTAACATCTCTCATGATCAATGGGCAAGCGTCAAGGCTCACCTCGGTTTCAGATTTTTATCTGTCATCGAGGAGAATCCGGGACCTCTCCCAGACACAGCCGATGCAGGATGGTACCAAAATCGTATCAAACTCATCGCCTGTGGTGATCAGAGATATTTCGATCTGTACAGGGCTGCTGTCAATGGCTTGCCAGAAGTCTGGCCGGGTGCCAAGCTCGAGGTTGTTACAAGGGAGCATATTCCTTGCCGGCCAAGAGCACGCATAATGGTCCCGGCTCTACACAACTGCCCGGATATGAACATGAAATTTATCAAAGCAAGTAATCCGAACCTGCCTACGCACGACTGGAAAGTCCCAAAGGTTGAGAAGGAGACGGTGGGTCACTATAGATCAGCTCTCGTGTTGATCAATAGGGAATCACTGGCTCCACTGGCCGCGACCAAAGGCGTGATTAGGTATGGTTTCGATGAAATCGTGATCCGTATCTACAAGAAAGACGAAGATTCGCTTAACACGCCCCCCACAGAAGCCCCTTCAGCGGAAGGAAACGCTTCACTACCACCAATAATGGAGGTCGATGAAATACCAAAAGTGGAACCATCGACCTTCACAGCCCCAAACAAGCCATCCGACATGAAGGCAAAACTTACAGTCGACAGTAACTCCGACATGGAGACTGAAGACACCACCTTAGGCATCACTCTGAGTGAGGAAGACCTACTTCATTCCTCCTCAGACGATGAAAACGCCGATAATACAGTGGTGGAGGTTAATCTGACTAATAGTAGCAATGCTGCGATTAGTACAGATTAATCTCCATCACGCCATCATGGCCGCAAATAACCTTATACTCCGACTGCACGCGAACAAGGATGACATCGTCTTGATACAGGAGCCGTATGTCTCAAACTCCATCATCAGAGGCCTCCGGACTCCTGGTTATAAGCTACTGCATGCATCGGAGAAAGGTGAACCAAGGTCATGTATGTTAGTAAAAAATGACTTAAATGTATTTTTACTCCCCAATTACAGCGACAAGGACACAACCACCGCTGTCTTAACAACGGACAAAGCCACCTACTGGTTCATATCCTCCTATCTTGGCCACGACAGCCCAATTCCGGGTGACACCTTGAGGAAGGCAATTGCGGACGCGCAGTCGAAAAAAGTTGCTCTCCTAATTGGATCGGACGCTAACGCTCATCACACGGTATGGGGTAGCTCGGACATAAATGAGAGAGGTGAGTCCTTATTTGATTACTTACTAAGCACTAACCTACTCATAAGTAATATTGGTAATGAACCCACTTTTGTAACCAAGAATAGGAAAGAGGTACTTGATATTACACTTACCTCTGACTCGATCCATAATCTGATTTCAAACTGTCATGTCTCAAAAGAGAATTCCTTCTCTGACCACAAATACATTCGGTTTGAGCTCAGAGATGTGGCAAACATATCTACGGGTTTTCGAAATTACCGTAATACAAACTGGGAACGATATAGGGAGGTACTAACACAATTACTTGATTACAACCTTCTTAAAAGCTCCTCCAGTAAAGATGAACTAGACCTTTCTGTGAATCATCTCACTGAAGCCTTCAATGAATCAATGAGAATTTCATGCCCTGTAACCATTTTAAAGGGAAAAAAGAAACCTCATTGGTGGCGTAAAGAACTAGAACCATTCAGAAAGAGTTGTCGTAAACTCTTCAATAGATCTTAGTACACTAGATCTCCTTCTGACTGGGACTTATACAAACAAGCTCTAAAGCAATATAAAAAAAAATTAAGGAAGACTCAGTAAAATTCTCTCAAAAATTCCAACAATACCCAGTGCTTTAAAGACAGATGCAGGCACATGGACTATCACAGATGAAGAATCTCTTAATCTGCTATTAGACACCCACTTTCCAGGTAGCTCTAACATACTTAACGACTTAACATCAGAGTCTCAAGCTTCTTCAAGCGATTTAGTTGATCTAATAACGCGGGAAAAACTGCAATGGGCCATAGATAGCTTTGATCCATATAAATCTCCAGGACCAGACGGAATCATTCCGGCCGAACTACAAAAATGCTCAGACATGATCATTCCACCATTGGAAATCATTCTGAAAAGCTGTTTAAGGCTGAGATATCCAAAGCCTGGAGAATGGCAAAAGTAGTCTTCATTCCTAAAGCAGGGAAACCCTCCCACGTTAACCCTAAGGATCTACGACCAATCAGCCTATCATCCTTCCTTCTTAAAACCTTGGAAAGATTGATTGAAATCTACATCAGACATAACCTAAAACCATGTCTCATTTCCACAGCTCAACATGCTTACTCTAAGGGAAAATCAGTAGAAACAGCACTTCATTCGCTGATACGCAGTATTGAATATTCCCTCGAATACAAAGAATATAACCTAGTAGCTTTCCTAGATATTGAAGGAGCTTTCAACAACGTCAGTTACCAAGCGATCACGACAGCAATGGAAAAGCTGCAATTAAAGAAACCACTCATAGATTTTATTAGTCTCATGCTCAAAAGCAGGACAATAACTTCAAGCATGAGAAGTTTTGCTACCACCAAATCGGTGAATCGAGGTACCCCACAAGGAGGGGTCCTTTCGCCTCTCTTATGGAACATGGTAGTAAACGACCTTCTAACATCATTAGAAGCAGAGGGTTTCAGGGTGATTGCCTATGCTGACGATGTTGCAATATCTGTATCTGGAAAACACTCCCAAGTTCTCTCGGAACTCCTACAAAATGCCTTGAATAGGCTAACAAAATGGGCTAAGCAATGTGGCCTGGACGTCAATCCACATAAAACAGAACTAGTACTCTTTTCAAGAAGGTACAAAATTCCTCAGCTCAGCCCACCTAAGATTAAAGGAATACCATTAAGGTTTTCCGACCAAGCTAAATATTTAGGCCTCATTTTAGACAAAAAACTAAATTGGAAGGCAAATATTGATGAAAGAGTGAAAAAGGCTACTGTAGCGCATTTTACTTGTAAAAAGGCCATAGGATCAAAATGGCGCTTCTCCCCAAAAATAACCCACTGGCTATACACTTCGGTAATCAGACCGATACTCATTTATGGAGTTGTCGTATGGTGGACCGCACTGGACAAGATGGTAAATCTAAATAAGTTCATCAAAGTCCAGCGGTCAGCAGGTATGTGCTGTGCATCACAGGAGCACTTCGCTCAACACCAACCGCAGCCCTGGAAGTGCTTTTAAGCCTAACACCTCTTGACATCTTCTCCAAAACGGTGGCAGCTAACTCATGTGTGAGGCTTAGAGCCACCTCTCAATGGAACAGTAACAATACTGGACATACTACTATCCTAGATAATTTTAGATCTATCCCAGATCGCCTAGACTATACCACCCCTAAAATGGTATTCGGTAAAAGCTTCCATGTGTCCATCCCTTCAAGATCCTCCTGGGAAGAAGAGAGACCCCTGGAAGACAATGCGATACACTTCTATACAGACGGTTCAAAGACCGATTACGGAGTTAGAAGTGGTATCTATTCGGAACAACTGAATCTAAGTCTATCATATAGACTTCCCAATCAATGTAGTGTATTCCAGGCAGAAGTAATGGCGATTAAAGAGGCACTATCCTGGCTCAAACAAAACGTTATATCTTGCAAAGATATACGAATTTTCTCGGACAGCCAAGCCGCTCTTAAATCTCTCGCGTCTGTCTCTACAAACTCTCAATTAGTCCACGACTGTCGATCATCTCTGAATGAGATGACAGAACAGTTTAATATTCACCTCATTTGGGTGCCGGGCCACAGAGACATTCCGGGAAATTGCAAAGCCGATGAGCTCGCCAAAAACGGAACACTTGTGCCAAATGTTAGACAAAAACATAACATAGGAACACCACTTGCTACATGCAAATATCTTCTCAAACAATATGCTCTAGAAGCAACAAATGCTAGATGGTCACAGAGTACCACCTGCCTAGCAACCAAGCAAATATGGCCAATCATAGATTTAAATCGGTCAAAAGGCTTGATATCCCTGAGCAGACAAAATATAAGCTCTACAATTGGAGTAATAACAGGACACTGCCTCATAGGAAGACATGCTCTGAGGCTAGGGGTCTACACAAATGACTTTTGTAGAAGCTGCATGGACGAGGAGGAAGAGGAAACAGTCCAACAACTGTTATGTACGTGTCCAGCACTCTCCACTAGAAGGAATAACTTTCTCGGTAATCCCTTCTTCGACCAGTGAACTGGCAATGTCTGACACAAAGTGTCTCTCTAACTTTATTAAAAGCACAAAATGGTTTGTTTAATTTTCATTACTCTCGCATGAGTAACCTTATTAGTGGTATCACAATGGACCCTTGAGGTCTAAGTGAGTCAATGACATCTAGACAGCCACTCCAACCTAACCTAACCTATTTTTAAATATAAGTTAAATAAAAGACAATGTAAATTAAACATTAAAACAAGAAAGAAAAAAAAAAAAAAACGCTAAGTTTTATTTTAAATTAGTTTAATGAAGCTGATAAAAACAAAGATACCCTTTCCCTGAACAGAGTTGATGAGGTTAATGTCTGCAATTCGACTGGTAGACTATTCCACAGTCGAACAACGGACACAAAGAATGATCTCTCTGCAATCGTATGTGTGTAGCGCGGCAATATTATTTTCAGGCCTCTCCTTGACTGGGCGAAACGAAGTAGTTCTTCTAAGTAGCTCGGACTATTTTTATGAATTATGTTGTGAAGTAAAATCGTATTCTTACGTTTAAGATAGTTTAGAAGTGAGGTTTGAATATTGGAAACACTTACGAATCGCGGAATGTTATAAATGAAGCGAAGGCAGTCATTGAACGCAACATTTAGTTTTCGCTTGCATTCAAAATCTAACTCAGGTTAAACGGACGAGTTATAATAAAAAATGGTAGTATCAAGCTTTTAACAAGATGTTTTTTTAAATCTGAATTTAAAAAGTGTGATGACGGTCTTAAAGATCTTAGTGTAAAATAAATTCTTCGTATGGCATCAGAGATTGCATCACAGCATGTTAAATGATTATTTATTTGAAAACCTAAGTACTTCACTTTCGTCACATATACAATATTTTGTCCATTCAAAGTAGTCATAGGAAGATTTTTTATATTTATTTGTCTTCGAGAACAATCCATACTCACTGTTTTTGCAGCGTTTAGATGAAGTTTATTAGAAACTGCCCATTTATGAATATTAGCTAAGTCCTTATTTGTTTCTGTAACACAACAATCCTGGTTACACGGTTCACAAAAGTTGTAAATTATAACATCATCTCCATACATATGAACTGAGGAATATTGAACTACATCAGGTAAGCCATTGATATACAATGAAAACAACAGAGGCCCAAGAACGGATCCCTGGGGAACTCCACTGTTCATGTTATAGAGACTGGACGTCCCAATATCAGTTCTTATTGCTTGAGTTCTATTTAGTAAATAACTTTGCAAGAATTTTATGGCCGTCCTTGAAAAACTGAAATCATTACTTAACTTAGACAATAAAATATTGTGTCCTATGCTATGATAAGGTCCTATCAGGTTGTTGACAAAAGGCTTCAAACGTGAACATAATTTATGGCATAAAGGACCTTGTATGCAATGTTTAGGAGACTGATTCCACTTTAGTGCGCGCAATTGAGAGGGTCTCCTTTCTTGTGTATTTGGCAAAATATGCTGAGATTCCACTCATCGGGCGTGCTCTCTACCGACCATATTTTGCAGATGAGTTGGTGCATGCTCCCTACCCTGCATTGCCAACTTTGTTAGACTTTAGTTTATATATAGAGCTATCTTCACTTTGTCGAGGTGGGTAGGCGAGTTTGTTGATCTGCGTCGCCTTGGTTGAGTGATTCTATCTGACTTACAGCGGAATTCGATTCGTCATCGCCCTTATATAATTTGGAGGTCTTTCCAAAAAAGAAATATATTTATATGTATAAAGTTATAATGTGTAGAATTCAAATTTTCGTTTTTTTTTTAAACATTTTTCCTGCTCCCGCAAAAGAAAAATATACGTCTTAAGGTGCGTGTCCATTTGAGAGTAAACGTGCTGCGAGTCGCTCTCAAGCTGCTCTCGAGAGCGATCTCGCAAGTGGACATAGTCTGGAGAGTAGCTCGCGGAGAGTTCACTAATTACTCTCGACATTCGATCTTTTTGAAAGTCACTCGCAAGTGGACACATGTGTTTACCACTATCCGAGATAAGCTCTCGGAATACCAACACAGTTCGTATTTTGCGAGTAGCTGTCGAGAGTAAACATGGCAAAGCAGTGGAAACTATGTCTTTTTTTCATATAAATTTGATTTGAAAATACATTTTTACCTTCCCATAGGAAGTTATTGTAATGGGTCCGATTAGTCAAATTGAAAATTTTGTCATTTCTCGACGTTTCAAGATCCCTAGAGTCGAAATAAAAGATTTTTAGAAAGATGCCTGTGTGTGCGTGTGTACGTACGTTCGTACGTCCTTACGTCTGTACGTCCGTACGTTCGCGACGTTATTTTCGTCGTCCATAGCTCAAGAACTAGTAAAGATATCGACTTCAAATAAATATACAAATAATAATGCAGAAAGATGCAGAAAGGGATCTCAAGAAAATTGAGTGGGTGGTTTTCTTACCATAGCAGTTTAAATAAAAGGTGAAAATGTTGGTTAACCCCAAATATCTCACGAACCAAAAACGCTAGGGAATTGAATTAAATATTATATTATATATTGTAACGTTATACCAAACAAGTATATTTTATGAAAAAAATCCAATTAACGGTTTTTTTAAACATCAAAAAAAAAAATTCAAAAAATTGTCACCTCGAAAGTTGTACGAATAAAAAATGATTTTATTTCCAAAACAATTTGGTGCAACGAAGAATAACGTTTTTAACATATTTTTTTAACAAATTTTGAGAAAAATCGAATTGACAGTTTGTTTTATAAAATATAAAAACCTAAAAAATACATTACTCAAAGTTGTTACAAATTGAATTTTGACTCAAATAACTTTGCAAAAATTTGAGGTTATGGCTTCCAACTTATTTTATTTTATAAAAAATATTGTTTTCAACATTCGGTAAAACTTTGAGAAAAATCGAATTGACAGTTTTTTAACAAAAAATAGAAACTTAAAAGAACATTTAACAAAAGTTGGTAAAAATACATTTCCGACACAAATATCTTTTTAAAAATTTGAGATTATGGCTTGCAAATAATTTTAACTTATAAGAAATATTGTTTTCAACATTCAGTTAAATTTTGAGAAAAATCTAATTGACAGTTTTTTTTAAAAAAAATAAAAACCTAAAAAAAAAAAACAATACTAAAACTTGGTAAAAATTTACTTTCGATTAAAATAGCTTTTCAAAAATTAAAAACATTGTCTTCAAACTTTTTTTATTTCACAGAAAATATTGTTTTCGATATTCTGTAGTTTTTTTTAATAAAAATCCATATTTTCGAAAAAAAATCTACAAAAAATAGTGCGCAAATTCGGTAAAAATTGATGTTCGGTACTCGATATCTCGTGAACAATAGAAGATATTGACTTTAAATTAGATTCATTCATCCAATTTGTATTTATTTATTTAAGAAATAAATTTTTTTAACAAATGCTACTAAAATTTGTAAACAAATTTTTTCGACTAAAAATCTCGTTTACAAAAACAGATTTTGAAATCAAATTATTTCATCAAATGGAAAATGTGGTTGGTAATTTTGAAATCTTTTAGAATAATTCAACTAACAAATTTTTTAACAAAACACGAAAACCTACAGACCTTTTAAGCAAGGCAAATCGACAGACGGGATAGGAAGTTATCAGTGTGGATAGAATACATGTCCAACTGATAATATGCTAGCAGAAGAAATCTATCAAGTGGACACGATTATGAGACTACTCTCAGCAAGAAAACTCTCAATATTCTAGCAGAGAGCTCGCGATAGCAAAACTTCTAAAATTTGGCTCGCAAATGGACAGTCTTCCGAGAGTTGCTCTCGAGATTTAACTAGCAGAAGTACTCTCAAATGGACACGCACCTTTAAAGAACACAATTCCCCTTATCTCTTCCCTAGAAAACAAACAAAAAAAAATTTGTTTATATGGCAAGGGAGACTTGTCCCTGAGTTCCTTAACTAATATTACGCCACTGACATTTATATATATGAACTTGCTTTCGTAGCTGAACAAATAAAAATGTTGAATGTAATCATTATTTATAGTGATACTATTTCCGATGTTTTTCCAGTGCTTCATCTCTGTTGCGACTGCCATCCGAGATATAAACTTTCAAAAAGCAACAACAACAATATGAACGCATATAGGCAAGGCAGCAGCAGCAGTCAAGCCATTGAAGGCATACGGAAAATCTGGAATTCTGCTAGGACTCACAAGCTAACTATGTGTAACAGGCAAATCTGTCCTGCATCCTGATGAGCCTTTTGTTTATTTTTTTGTTCTATAAAAATGTAAATTAGTGCTTTTGCAACATGAAAATTGAGATAGGTTTCGAAGGACACAAGGAAAAAACAAAAAGTTTTTATTTTTGTAATGCTTTTGATTTTATCAAAATTCGTTTTCATTTTTTTTTGTACGAGTATGTTAACTACTCGTATCATTTTTGGTTTAATTTTGCGTTGTGTTGAATAATTTTATGAAATTGTTAATACTGTCAAAAGGAGATAATATAATATTGAATTGTTAAAACTTTGTTTTTCTTTTGGGTATAGCAGCGTAGCACTAGGATGTGGATTGAATATACCTACGTATGGACTTGATCGACATCAATAGAACCGGGCTAGCAGCCATGGGAACCCGAGCATGTGACATCGTTATTACAATTAAATTTTATATACCAACAGAAGTTTAAAAGGAATAAAATTGGTATTATGTTTGTCAAAAGAAATATATGCAATTTTTCTTTTATTTTTGTTTCGAAACTTGACGTTTTTTGGCTTTGAATTTTGGAAAAAAGGATCAAACTACTCGTATGTTCGTAATTAAAAATATACAACAGGATCGTATTAACTAAAGCATTTGGGTTTAAGAGTGTTTAAAAATGTTTCAAAGTATAGTTCGTTAAAAAACATAATGACTTATAGACTTTTCTCACATGTGAAGCTATTTTGCGTGAAGTTAATTCTTTATTTCCAAAATCTTAATAAATAAAATCTTCAAACCGAAACCTTCAACAAATATATGTAGATAAACTTAAAACACGCTTAATTTGTTCTTTTCCTACACCGAAAACAAAGGTCCTTGTTCTTTTCAATTCCTCAAAAGTCTATAGAGCCTTACAACTCCAGTCTACTGTTATGTACTCTATCTGTTAGCGAATGTAAGCTTAAACGTCAGTGAATAGCTTGGTTGGTATTGTTAGGTACCTATGTATGTATATGAAAACATAGGAAACACAATTAAATTCTCGCCAACATGCACTTGAAGAGGTCCTTGTTGAGTAAAGAAAGGAAACACCAAAGAGTATAGGTACTACAACAGCTCACTACTATACACAATCTCAGCTCTATCCAACACGACACGACCAACTAACCAACCGACAAATGCGAACATCGAAGATTAGAGAATGGACGAAAGGACGAACGAACAATGACGACGTCGCGTGAATAAGAGCGTACGTAAGCAATAAGGCCGTAGACAAGAAACTGAGTTAAGAAGGGGGATTTAAAATTCTAAAATTTGAAATTAAGACGTAAATTAAAAAAAGTCTTCAGCATAAGTTATCCATGCAACAAAACTCTTAAGGGAAAATGCACTAAATGTTTTCTTCAAACTCGTTTGAAGCTTTTTCATCGAACTTTGCAGATTTTTGACCACGGATAACCTCCACTTTAGCTGCGGCCCTAAAACGCCATAGACATTGTTGTAGCAAAATGTTGAATTGGTACAGCGAGCAGGCGGGGAACAATGGGGTGAGGAGTGGCGCGGTGCAGCGCGGTGCGATGGTAAGAGAGAGAATTTATAACTCATTTATTATACGGAACAAACTTGTTTGAAAGCGTAAAATTTATCGAACTTTATCCTCGATTTATATCTCTTGATCATTGAATTTTAATTTATCTGTATTAAGGAACTCTGGGTCGTTTTCGTTTCGTTTCTTTTTTCTTGTTTGTATTTTATTCGCATAGAGAAAGATAAAAGCGAGTATGGCTGAGCTGCAATTAATTGTTGTTCCTGTAGTTGAACAACGAATGGGTGGTAGTTTGGTTTGGGTTGGGTTTGGTAAGGTTGGGTTGGGTTTGGTTGGGTTGGGTTGGGTTGGGTTGGATTGGATTGGGTTGTACATAAAAGTTATCCAATGTGTATAGTTTTAGATTGCAATTTTCAATTGAAAAGAAAGATTCTATGTTGTATCGCCTTTTTCCTATTAAGTATGAATATGATATGATGGTCATGGTTGGAACTAAGAAACTTTATATTTTAAGAAAAAAGAAAAATACTATAACTTGAAAACTCATGTATTGATCGAGATTTTATGCCAAAGAAGAAATATACTTTAATATTCAACGATTATTTAAGAAGATTAAAAGAGGATTTTTAAATTTGAATCGATTTATTTTGTAGAAATCTACAAATCAGTTGCTTAACATTTTAACAATTGCACGATTGTTCAAATTGTTATCAATTCTTAGTTTGATCATTAGAGTATCTTCGAATGGACAACGGTTTTTAACAAAAAATCATGGTGGATACTTTAACAGGCGTGGAAAGTCAAAACGTTATTTTCAAAAAGCCATTGCACTACATACATAAGTGCGGATTGTTGATTTTGTTCATATAAATAAATAATCACACCATACATATATTTTGTTATTGATAGAATCTAGAAATGTCAAAATAAATGTGAGTGCATTCACAAAAAAAAGTCACCTTCACAAACTAGGTCTATTTTTGGTTGAACCATTAGGCTTTTGTGAACTTGGCCACTCTCCTTCCGTCATTTGCTATTATTTTCACTTGTTCTCGATAATGATTCATTTTCATCATTTAAACTTTTTCATCGTCATACATTCTCATACATCCGAATTCATAATCATTTATCCTCATAGTTATCCTCATTCATCTTCATTCAACTTCATTCATCCTAATTCATCCTAATTCATCCTCATTCATCCTTATTCATCCTCATTCATAATCATTCATCCTTATTCATCCTCATTTATCCTCATTCCTGTTGGCATAAACATCACACTGTATATTTTGCGATTGATGGGCTCTAGAAATGTCAAAAGTAAATCCTGCATTCACATTCATTCATCCTCATTCATGCTCATTCATCCTCATTCATCTTCATTCATCTTCATTCATCCTCATTTATCCCCATACATCCTCATTCATCATCATTCATCCTCATTCATCCTCATTTATCCTCATTCAACCTCATTCATCCTCATTCATCCTCATTCATCCTCATTCATCCTCATTCATCCTCATTCATCCTCATTCATCCTCATTCATCCTCATACATCCTCATTCATCCTCATTCATCCTCATTCATCTTCATTCATCCTTATTTATCCCCATTGATCCTCATTCATCATCATTCATCCTCATTCTTCCTCATTCTATCCTCTTTCACAATCATTCATTTGTATTCATTGTCTTTCATTTTATTTCATCATCATTCATCCTGATTCATCCTGATTCATTCTCATTCATCCTCATTCATGCTCATTCATCCTTATTCATCCTCATTCATGCTCATTCATCTTCATTCATCCTTATTTATCCCCATTCATCCTCATTCATCATCATTCATCCTCATTCTTCCTCATTCTATCCTCTTTCACAATCATTCATTTGTATTCATTGTCTTTCATTTTATTTCATCATCATTCATCCTCTTTCACCCTCATTCAATATCATTCATTTTTATTCATCCTCTTTAATTTTAATTCATCATCATTCATCCTCATTCATTCTCATTCATCCTGATTCATCCTCGTTCATCCTCATTCATCCTCATTTATCCTCATTCATCCTCATTCATCCTCGTTCATCCTAATTCATCCTCATTCATCCTCGTTCATCCTCATTCATCCTCATTCATCCTCATTCATTCACATTCATCCTTTTTCATTCTCATTCATACTCATATCTCCGCACATTATCATCATCCGATATGAAGAAGTAATTAGTCGAAAATATAAGGCACGCGTTTTCTTGTCGTGTTTCTATTAATTTGACGAAATATAGAGAATCTAACCCAATCACTCATCCTCTAGAATACGATGACTAAGGTTCCTTTTCCAATGTTTTCCATGAAGTCAATGATTAAAATTCAAACTTATTGACTTTACAGGTCGAGGCATTCATATATTTTAATATCATGGTTAAACAGTGTTTTGAACTCGCAGTTTCAATTATAAATATTTTGAAAATAAGTACGAGTATGCATGTACCTCCTTATAATAATGTGAAATATTTAACAACTAAAATATTTGTTACATCCTCTGATGTACCTTCAAAGGTACTGCCATTATCTTCAACTATCAAAACATATTTTAAAAACATCCTAGATCCTGGATACCTGCTAACCAATTTCCATTTCAATGGCTAACATAAAACCAGACTGTAGGTATTCTATTTAAATTTCTACCAGCCAACGAGCATCAGCAACCAGTTTAGAATTACTTCAAAATAACGACACAACAACAATAACCCACTGAACTGATATAGTCGACCGAACGACAGGACGACGCGAACGCGATACAAACGACAGACGCGACGCAACGTTAGATGAGTACTTTTAGCCCGGGCATTCCATTTTGATGTAAAAAACAAAAAAAATCTCCCACTGACCAAAAATATAGATAAATGTACCTACCTCACCGACCGTTCGTCGGTACCTATGTACACCAAAACGTAACCAGGACGAAAACCAAAATCCAATATATGTCTGTATGTATGTATATGTAAGAAACAGAGTCATTTGATGCTGGGTATAAGCTATAGGTAGATGTCTATATAGGACATAGCCAGGACATAGGATAAAGAACTCAGAGAGGACAGCGACTCGTTGATTTGCATAAATGTATCGAATAGCAACCACCGGAAATGTAAAGTCAACCATAGCTATACAAATATAAATGTATACACACACATAACCGTATACATAAACCTATAAAAAGACATTGAATTCAGTCTAATATTGCACCACATTGCCATCAGCGGACTGTGGGCATAGTGGGTAACTAGTGAGGGTGAGGATGACTGAATGAGTGAGTGAATGTAGTAGGTGTTTGCGTTTGCGGATGTTGGGCGTTACACTGGTCGACTATAAAAACACAGAAAAAGTTAATCAATATATTCAGGATCACAAGGATATCCGATAGCTTTAAATGAAAAAATAACATTCACGTTTCATACATATTCACAGTGAGAGAGAGGCAACGAACGCAAAAAGAAAAACTCGTACAAAAATAAAATAAACCCAAAATGCCATGTCACGTGAATTGCTGAGCTAAAATCCTAGCTACCTACCGATATATAATAAACTCAATAAAGGTGGAACGAATAACTGCCGGATATAAGATAAAGTATAGTCTGGTTCTCTGGTAGTCGTAGTGTTGGGCTACCGCTACGATGAGAAGTTTCGTTAAATTTATTTCTCGTGTCGTGTAAGGTACGACTACAACAATACAACAACTAACAGTACCTAAAGGTATACTCGACTTATCTCGTCTCGCGTTGCTGTAGAAGGAAACAAGAAAGATAACAGTTATTACTGCGTTTATTTTTTTACACGTTTACGTGTAAATTGAGAACTACAAAAATCAAAATGGTAGTAAATTATAATGCGATACGATAGGACACTTTTAAAAACGATAAAGTAGTGTGAAATAATCTGACAAGAATTAAGTTGTATTAAATTGCACTTTTCAAAGGAAGAAAAATGTAGAATTGTTGATGTATTATTCGCTCTTAAACATACATTAGGTATGCACTATGCATACACATATGTACATATGTGTTGGGTAGCATTCGGTCGAATACCTATACGGTTTTCTTAATTTATTTTCCCACATTTTTGCAAGTTTTGCTGCAAATTTTTTTTAATTATACCTACTTACCGCTTTAAAAATAAAAAAACACTTCGTTGTTTTTAAGGTTAAACGTAATACACAACATGGCCTTTAACAAAAAAAGGCGTTAGGCTTTTGAAAAGTAAAAATCCGCATCTCACTCAATTTCCATCAATTCTCATTAGTTGTTTGATGAATAATGATAATGAGTCTTTATTTGACTAAATATGAAGTTTTGAAAATCCTTGAATGTTATGCTTTAATGGTTATAAGACGCCAATCGGACTCCAATCTTAGCTATATGCCCAAATTTAAAAATACTCACTTTTAACTTCATTAACTTCCCATAGGAAGTTATTGTAATGGGTCTGATTTTTCAAATTGAAAATTTTGACATTTCTCGACGTTTCAAGGTCCCTAGAGTCGAAATAAAAGATTTTTAAAAAGATGTGTGTGCGTGTGTATGTACGTTAGTACGTCCGTACGTTAGTACGTCCGTACGTTTGTTCGTCTGTACGTCAGGTCGTTTTTCGTTCGCGACGTTTTTTTCGTCGTCCATACCTCAAGAGCTAGAAGAGATGTCGACTTCAAATAAATTTTGTTATACAGATAATAAGGCAGAAAGATGCAGAAAGGGCTCTCAAAAAAATTGCGTGGGTGGTTTGTTTTACCATAGCCGTTCAAAAAAAAAGTGAAAATTTTACTAACCTCACGACCCAATAAAGAAAGAGACTTGAATTAAATTTTAAATTATATATCGTTACGTGATACCAAACAAATATATTTTTGGAAAAAAAAATCCAATTAACGGTTTTTTATAGGTAAATCAAAGAAACTTACAAAAAAAAATTATCACCTTGAAAATTTTACGAATAAAAACTGATTTTATCTCAAAAACAATTTTGTGCAACGAAAAATAACCTTTTTAACATCTGGTTAAATTTTCAATAAAATGGAATTGACAGTTTTTTTTTTATAAAAAAATAAAAAAACCTTACTCAAAGTTGGTAAAAATTGATTTTCGGCTCAAATAACTTTTAAAAACATTGACGCATTGGCTTTAGACTAATTTCATTTTTTTTAAATATTGTTGTCAACATTCAGTAACATTTTGAAAAAAATCGAAATGACAGTTTTTTTTTACAAAAAATTAAAAATCTAAAAAAAAATTAACAAAAGTTGGTAAAAACTGATTTTCGAATCAAATATCTTTTTAAAACTTTGAGGTATGGGCTTTAATTTAATTTTATCTTATGAAAAATATTGTTTTCAATATTTAGTAAAATGTTTAGCAAAATCGAATTGACAGTTTTATTACAAAAAATGAAAACCTAATCAAATTCACAAAAACTGGTAAAAATCGATTTTCGACTCAAATATCTTTTCAAAAATGTAAGATATAGGCGTCAAATTAATTTTATTTTATAAAAAATATTGTTTTCAACATTCAGTATATTTTTTTATAAAAATGTAACAGTCGGTTTTTTCATAAAAGATTAAATCTACAAAAAATAGTACGCAAAATTGGTAAAAATTGATGTTCGGTTCTCGATATCTCGTGAATAATAGAAAACATTGACTTCAAATTAATTTTTATTTGTTTTATTTGTTATTTGTATTTGTTTATATAAGAAATAAAAGCTTTAAAGACTTTAACGACTAAGATTCTCGTTAACAAAAATAGATGTTGAAATCAAAATATTTTATCATACGCAAAATATTGTTGGTTATTTTTAAGTTTTTTAGACAAATTTAACTGATAAATTTTTTAAAAAGAGGCTTTGATGCAACCCACACTGATAACTTCCCATCCCGTCTGTCGATTTGTCTTGCTTAAAAGTTTTTCTATATGTATCAATTTTTACCAAATTTGCGTACTATTTTTTGTAGATTTTATTTTTTTTTTTTATGAAAAAACGGACTGTTGGATTCTTATAAAAGAAATTACTGAATATCGAAAACGTAACTTTCTGTGAGATAAAATAAGTGTGAAGCCAATATTTTTAATTTTTGAAAAGCTATTTAAGTCGAAAGTGAATGTTTACCAAGTTTTAGTATAGTTTTTTATTAGGTTTTTTTTTACAAAAAAAAACCTAAAAAAAAACTATACTAAAACATGGTCAATTCGATTTTTCTCAACATTTGTCCTTATGTTGAAAACATATTTCTTTTGAGTTAAAATTAGTTAAAGCCATTATCTTAAATTTTTGAAAAGATATTTGAGCCGAAATTCAATTTTTACCAACTTTTATTTTTATTTTATTTATTTATTTGATGGAATTAGCTTACACAATAAGATACAATATCTTTTAAGATAGCGCAAGTTTCAGTATTAACATACTATTTAAAAATGTTTATGATGTTAAGTAAAAAAAAAAAAAAAACTGATTAACATTATCAAAGAAAGATTCAAAAACTAATAAAAACAAAATGCAAAATTACTTTATGAAAAATTAAATGAAAAAGAAAAAAATAGTTGCATTTAACAATAGAAAGGTAATAAAATAAAATTAGTTAAATATAATCGAAAAAGTTTATCATCGAGAGTCTCCAAAGTATTGTCTAAGTCTCGTCTTGAACCGAGTGTTGCATCCAATCATCTTTATGGGCAGGGGTAGGGATTTCCACAATCGAACCGCGTGTATAAAAAATTGACGACTAGAAACAAGGTAAGAATAGCGTAATGGAGTCAGATCATAACTTCTAGTTGAACGAGGAAATTGAATTTTGCTATAAAGATATGGTGTTTTTTTTGTTTGCAAAATACTATGAAGCATTAATAAAGTTCTTAAAGCAAATACATTTTCGAGAGAGGTGCCATGTATTCTTTTCGAGTATGCAGAAATATGTTCATATCTCCGCAGACCAAAGACATATGTACCTTGCCACACTGTTATAAACAACATTAAGCTTCCTTTTGTCCCTGAAATCACAATTACTAAAAATTTCACAACCGTATAGTAATAGGGGAATGAGAAGTGATTTAGCTAGTATCATTCTTGTTTTAATTGGGGTAATTTTTTTGGTGGTCCATAACATTCGTAAGCCTCCATACACTCTTCCAATTGTCGTATTTATATGGTTTGTCCAGGTAAGGTTTCTGTTAAATACTACTCCTAGGTTTTTAGCAGATTCAACAAACTGAACTGGAATATTGTTAAGCAGTATTGGAGGAAAATACGTCGTTTCTAATGGGTTTCTGGAAATAATAAGACATTTTGTTTTGTTTGGGTTTAAACAGAGCGAAACCCGGATTGATTTGGGCATAACATTTCATTTTGATCCAAGTATTGCCTTATCTACGTGTTTAAGATTTTCTCAAGAACTTTCGATAAAAAAGGTAGTATAGCTATTGGTCGGTACTCATTACGGTTCTTTGGTATAGGAATGATTTTAGCTTTTTTCCAAAATGCGGGAAAAACTCCAGTCGTTAAAACAGTATTGAAGAGATAAGTAAGAGGTTTTAAGGTATATGGAAGGGTCGCTTTCAAAAACACTGGATGAATTTCATCAAAACCCACTGAATTAGATTTTATAGATAAGCAGAATTTAAGAACATCTTCTTCATTCACATTGGAAAAGCTAAAGCCTATAGAAGATAAGCTGTCAGCTTCCAAATTTAAAGTCATGGAGCTATCATGATGTTCAAAAGATGAGAGAGACGTACATTTTGTATTCAATTCATCACAGTTAATAGCATTATCTGAATTATTTTTATGTTTACCAACACCTATATCCTTAAGACTTTTCCAAAGCTTATGACCAGCTAGAGAAGGATTTAGTCGAGAAGAATAATAACATTTTTTTGATTCCCTGATTTTAAGCACAACTTTGTTTCTCAAGTCGTTATAAGCTCTTCGAAACACTTCAATTCTAAAACGTTTCCATGTTTTATATGCCGTATTCCCTTGATTGATTAGTGTTTTTATATTATTGGTAAACCAAGGAGAGTCCTTGCACCTCAAGATTTTTGTTTTAATTGGGACGTGAACATTAAAAAGGAAGTTTAAATTTCCCTGAATAAATGCAAGTTGATCATCAACAGATAACATTCTAGAAATTAGAGACCAATCAATTGACATTAAGTCGTGTTCTAAGCGATAGTAATTTATATTTTTGAAGTCCCTAAAGCTGTAACTATTACAAGAAATTAAAGGTTCACACTCAAAAGTTAGGTGCAGCAGATCATGATGTGAGAAAAAAGACACAGATAGTTGGTCAAAGTGAAGAACTTTATTTAAGTGGCTTACAAAAAATACATCAAGCAGGGTACTTGATTCTTTTGTAAAGTGTGTGGGAGTAGATGTATTTACTGGGTGTAAATTGAGAGCCTTCAAATCATCAGTGAGTGAGGACTCTAAAATCAGATTACTATTAAAATCTCCTCCTAATACAATATAAGGCGATATATTAGCCAACTCATCTAGCTTAGTTAATAATGATGTGGTATCAATATTTTTGTTAGGTCTGTATGCAGATCCCAATACAATTTTGTTGTCCCTGCAAGTGATTTTAATAAAGATGAAATTAATATCATCACTAGGTAAAGATTCACATACAAATTCCGGTTTTAACCCACAGCGTGCATAGATGGCAAAACTACCCCCAATTCCATCTACTCTGTCTCGTCTAAATAATTTGAAACCCCTCAATCAGATATCTCTTCTGGTTCTTGAGCTATGGACGACGAAAAAAACGTCGTGAACGTACAGACGTACGGACGCATGAACGTACGTACACACGCACGCACAGACATCTTCCTAAAAACCTTTTATTTCGACTCTAGGGACCTTGATAAGTCGAGAAATGTCAAAATTTTCAATTCGACAAATAAGACCCATTACAATAACTTCCTATGGGATGTTAATAAAACACGAAAACCTTTAAACCTTTGAAGAAAGACAAATTCACAGATGGGATGGGAAGTTATAGTGTGGGTCGCATCGCAGCCTCTTTTTTGAATATTGTTTTAAGGTGGAAATTCTTTCACGCTTAAAGCAGTATTTTCTTTCTTTTAAGAACTTTTTTAATTAATTTTATGTACATAGGACAAGAAGAACAAATGATGAAGGATTTTGGAAATGTAAAAAGATACAAAAAATATAAAAAAAATAAGGATTTTTCAATAAGGGCGGTTAGATGTTAAAATGGAATAAAACAAGCTGTGTGTGAGGTATTAACAAAATTATTTTTTTATTTGAAAGGCGCATGGATGACATTAAGGTTGAATTATTATATCATTCAAATACAAGCCTTGACTTCTTATGGTGGCACTTATCCGAGTGGTCCGATTTTCAATGACTCTTCCGCATAGATCCAGCTGAAATTAAGCGATGGCCTGTATTATGGTCACCTTTAGGGCATCGGTCGATTGTGGTTTATTTGTATAGACCTGCGACTTGAAGAAACCCCACATGGAAAATTCTTGCGGAGTCAAATCGCATAACCTTGGTAGCTAATTCACATCACCTCTGCGAGAGATAACCTTAGCCTCAAATCGTTCATACAAAAGGTCAATTGTGGCGTTTGCTGTGTGGCACGTAGCGCCGTCCTGCTGGAGCCACATGTCCTCTAGGTCCCTATGGTTCAATTTGGGCCATAACAAATTAGTTATCGTCCTTATGTAAAGGTCACCTTTGACGCTGACCGCCAATTACGGACCAATTACGCCACCGGCCCCAGATCCACACCAAACTGTAACGTTTTGAGGATGCTTTATCACCTGGTGAACCTCGCGTGGTTTGGTGTTGTCCCATGTACTGCAATTTTGCTTTTTAACACAGCCATTCACCCAAAAATGCGCCTCGTCACTAAAGATGATTTTTCGGCCAAAATTGGGGTTCTCTTCGAAACGATTCGAAGCCCAGTCAGCCAACAAACGGCGTTGAACTTTGAGTTCCTGGGTCAGTAAGACCTTGTATGGCAAAATTCGCCAAGTTGAAGTCTGCGAAAGGCCGAGCTCTTGTGCAAGGCGAGGAATAGACTGCCTCGGGTTCTGCTGTACACTTTAACGGACCATGGCCATGTTCTCAGCCGATCTTGCGTTCACCTATGGGTGTTGGCTGATTGTTTACTGAAGCGCGCGGTCGTCTCAAATTTGGCCACCAAACGTTGAAGATTCCACGTCTTCGGTAAAATGGGCGAAATGCGCGCAACGTTTGCGTTAACGAACACTCATTTTGATAGTAAAGTTTTATCATTTGAATCGTGTTACTTCCCGATAATTTGGCATAAACATCTGAATAATAAACAAAAAATGTGACAAATATCATCACAAGAAAATGGCTGTGCCAATTTAAAAACCCTGTTTTTCGAAGCTTCAGAAAGACGTTACATTATAACGAGATCATCGGCACATAAAAATACATTTATTGTGGTATTAGTAATTCTTACTCCTTCTGGAAGATCATCTATTACATCGCATCGTTCATAAATAAAGAAACCAATACTGAACTCAGTGAGCAGCCTTGTTTCATTCTTGTATCTGTTCCAAAACAATTTGAATATGATGAACCAATGGCGTGTATGCACATTTTTTTGATGACCTTTATAAATTTTGAAGTTAGGTATTTCAAGTTGTGAAAGTTTATAGAAAAAGGCATTCAATTTTGACATGGTTGAAGCCGGTTTGAAGTCAACAAAAAAGGAATACACCTTTTGGGCTTGAAACGCTTTGACAATTGATAGGAGTGTTAATATTTGATTTACGGTTGAATAATTCTTTCTTAAACCATCAGCTTACAAGTCGGTTAGAATATTTTTCTGTTCAACCAATCTTTTTACTCTTTTACTACGATTCCATAGAATATTTCTGTAACAGTATTCATAAGTGATATTCCTCTCTAATATTTTAAAATGTCTGAAGGACTTTTTTTATGTATTGGAAAAATAATAGACTTTTCAATGATCGACAACTACAGTTTTTATAATGAATGTGAATGAATAATTTGGGAAATCAATGTTCATGGCAAGAATTACTCTTGGAGCATTTGTCAATTCCTCACAAGAGGCAGTACCAGTGAAAAAGCTTTTAGAGAATGAACCCAAGTCCTATATAGTATTACTCACTGATAATCACTCTCCGGTTGCTACAATCGGATTGTTACTATTTTATTAACTTCCCATAGGAAGTTATTGTAATGGGTCCGATTTGTCAAATTGAAAATTTTGACATTTCTCGACGTTTCAAGGTCCCTAGAGTCGATATAAAAGATTTTTAGAAAGATGCCTGTGCGTGCGTGCGTGTGTACGTACGTTCGTACGTCCGTATGTCCGTACGTCCGTATGTCCGTACGTCCGTACGTCCTTACGTTCGCGACGTTTTATTCGTCGTCCATAGCTCAAGAACCAGAAGAGATATCGACTTCAAATAAATGTTGTTGTTCAGATAATAAGGCAGAAAGGGCTCTCAAGAAAATTGCGTGGGTGGTTTTTTTTACCATAGCACTTTAAAAAAAGGTGAACATTTTGGTTAAACCTAAATATCTCATGAACCAATGACGCTAGAAACTTGAATTTAATTTTATATTATATGTATGTTGTAACGTGATACAAAATAAGTATATTTTTAGAAAAAATCCAATTAACGGCTTTTTTATAAATCAAAAAACTGAAAAAAAAAATTTGTCACCTCGAAAATTTTACGACTAAAATATGATTTCATCTCCACAACAATTTTGTGCAACGCATATTAATGTTTTTGACATCTGATAAAATTTTGAGAAAAATCTAATTGACAGTTTTTTTTTATAAAAAATAAAAAACTTAAAAAAAAACATTACTCAAAGTTGGTAAAAATTGAATTTCGACTCAAATATCATTTCAAAACTTTGAGATATTGGCTTTAAACTACTTTTATCTTTTTTTGAAAAAATATTGTTGTTAACATTCAGTCAATTTTGAAAAAATCGAATTGACAGTTTTCTTACAAAAAATTAAAATCCGAAAAAAAAAATTAACAAAAGTTGTTTAAAATTGATTTTCGACTCAAATATCTTCTCAAAAATTTTAGATTATGGCTTCTAACTAATTTTAGCTTTTGAGAAATATTGTTTTCAATATTAGGAAACATTTTGAAAAAAATCGAATTGACAGTTTTTTTTACAAAAAATAGAAACCTAAAAACAAACAATACTAAAACTTGGTAAAAATTTACTTTCGACTCAAATAGCTTTTCAAAAATTTAAAATATTGGCTTTAAACTTATTTTATTTCACAGAAAATATTGTTTTCGATATTCAGTAATTTTTTTTTATAAAAATACAACAGTCCGTTTTTTCATAAAAAAATAAAATCTGCAAAAAATAGTACGCAAATTTGGTAAAAATTGATACATAGAGACAAACTTTTAAGCAAGAAAATCGACAGACGGGATGGGAAGTTTTCAGTCTGGGTCGCATCCCAGCCTCTTTTTTTATTTTAAAATCACGAATTTTGTTGAGTTAATTAACTCTAGAGTTAAAATTTGAGGATTAAAACTTTCATATTTGAGCAAAACAATAGATTAAATTATTACATTCTCAAATAACCCCAAGTCCCCAAGTCATTATGAATTCCACTTCATGCGCTAATCGGTCTTAAGTCAGTTTACTCAAAGTCGAATGTTAGGAATTTGCTTGAAACTTAAAAACTACTGACAGCAATCAAAGATAAAACTTGAGCCGCCTTAAAGGAACCATTTCCACTTCCTTAATTGTATTTCAGAATTATTTACATCCCACTTTGTCTATTATTTCACATTTTGAATAGATTTTTTAAAAAGAGCAGAATTTACACATTTTTTGTGTGTATACTTAAATATACATAAATGTGTACAAAAGTTAACAAGAAATTAATATCTTTGTATAATTTATTGGGTTCAAAAATGTCTGCGGTTATGCCGACAATTTCCCTCCCACAATTTCAACAATGGATATTCTACAATATTATATGAATGTCCAACCACGATTATGGGCCTCCGTTCACATTATATAGCAATAAAAAAGAACTATTTCTCTGGATGACTCCTGGATGCCATCACATATAAAATCGCATCCGAAAAAACGAAATATTTATTTTAATGACAAAAGCAAACCCCAAATACCTATTAAAATTAACTCGCTATCATCAATGGAACAGGACTATGGAAATATGATTGACTGAATTCAGAAAGGCATAATACCAGCGTAAATCATATTTATTGGCTAATAAAGGCTATCCAAGTCGTTCTGTAGACCATTTTATTCGAGAATTGAACGATTTCACGATTGAATTATGGACAATTGGCCTTGCAACACGGACAGTCGGACAATGAGCATTTGAACAGGTCGGTAAATAATAAAACAATTTATAAAGTTCCCTCGTTCGTTGGTCTGTGCCTGTGTCTGTGTTCATCTTATCGTTGTTGCTGTTGGTCTGGTCGTTGTGGTTGGGCGAGGGCAGAGAGGCTGTGTCCTTAGAATGAATTTATTAATGTTTTTTTTTTTTGCTTTGGTTTTGGTTTAAATGACTTCAATGTTGTAGAAGTTTTTCATTTTAAACTTGCATAATTGATCGTTGAAAAGTCAAGTACTTATAAAGTGTTGGTTTATATTTCAAATTTTTAATTTCAAAAGTTAGATTCTCTTTGTCTTTGTTTAGAAATGAGCTGTGTCAGAAAAGGAAGATCAAACAAACGAAAAGTCTTCAAAGTATTTGAAAATAGAAATTATGGAGCCATCCATATTTCAAAGTATAAAATAATATTTTTTGATAGATTGGTCTTATAAAAGGAATAATATTTCAAAAATATATAGAACAAATCTTTAAATTAAATATTTTAGGATATTTTTTCAAAGTCTACACTTCTGTTAAAGATTTTTGTTCCAGATAAGTTTAAAGAGGCTGAGAAGATTTATTTTTGAAAAGTTAAAGCAAATGATACATTCCATATGTCAACAGTAGATTTGAAATGATAAATATGCAATCTTCATGGGTTTATTAATACTTTTTGTATTTATTTATTTATTTAAAGTTACAATACTTTATGGAGACTACATTAAAATCAAACATTATATTTACAAATTGACAGTGGTAAGAACATAGTGTTACAACAAATTCAATACATCTTTCTTAATATTTAATCTATTTTTATTAAAATCAATTACAAACTCAAATTCGTTATTGGATTATGTTTCGCATAATTTGTGCTATAAAAAGGAACCATTTAGAGGACGCAAATTCCGAAATGGAACATACATATTAAAATGAGACAACAAAAATGAACAATTTATCTTTGAGTTGAGCACATCGTAAGCAAAGAGTACTGAATACAATTTTCTTCTAGATACTAAAGGTTTTAAGTCAATTAAACCACATCTGGTCTCATAAGGTGGCATATTTGAATAATTATAAAGCTTTCGTAAAACAAATTTTGTAAATCTCTTCTGAACCTTTTCAATCCTTAAAATACTTGATTGTGTAAAGGGATCCCAAATTATGCAACAATATTCAAGTAAAGGTCTTACAAGGGATACAAAAAGATGTTTCAAAGTATAAGGATCTTCGAATGACTTAGAAGTTCTTAAAATAAATCCCAACATGGCGTTAGCTTTTGAAATAACATTATCAATTTGGCGAGAAAAATTCATATTTGAGTCAAAAATCACACCAAGATCCTTTTGATTTGTTAACCTCATTAAGAACTGATTCTCAATTTTGTAATCAAAACATATCGGATCCTTTATTTTAGAAAACGTAACAATACTACACTTTTTTACATTCAAATTTAAACCAATTATGAAACACCACTTGGTAATATTATCAATATCCAATTGAATTTTACTAGCATCTGATGAAGAACTTACAGAACTAAAAATCTTGAGATCATCAGCATATAAAAGACATCTAGAACTTTTAATACAATTCGGTAAATCATTTATAAATAAAATGAAAAGGAGTGGACCAAGATGACTACCTTGTGGTACACCGGAAAAATTTTGTATTTAAATGGACAGAACATCACCAATTTAAACATATTGTCTTCGTCCCACTAAATACCTTCTAATCCATTTTAGGTGATTCGAGTGAAAGCCAAGCAATTAAAGTTTTTTCAAGAGGACATTATGTTGTACCCGATCAAACGCCTTGGATCGGTGTAGATTACATCGACTTGAGTACGATTTTCTAAACAACTAAGACAGTAATTTGTAAAAATTGCTTAATTTGTTGCAGTAGACCTACTACTCATAAAGCCATGCTGATGCAGGGAAATATGGGTTTGAACTAAACTATAAAGTTTAATTTTAACAATTGCTTCAAATAATTTGGGGATTAGCTGAAGCGTAGCAATAGGTCTATAATTTTCCACAGATGCTTTAGATCCAGATTTATGCAAAGGAGTTATCAGAGAATGTTTCCATGTATCTAAAAATACTCCTAAAAATACTCATTTATTTATTTACGTATTTATTTTATTAACTAATTTAAAAAATATAAAAACGTTAAGTTTACAATATTTAAGTAAATCTAAACTTAAAACTAACATAATATCAACTACGAGTACTTATAGCAAATTTAAGATTGTCATTTGTAGAGCCAATGAGTATAGAAACTTTGTTAAATTTACTGATTAATTAATTAAGAAGACTATTAGCACCATAGTTCGATTTGCTAAAACTAGTTCTAAGGTACAGATTTCTTACTCAGATTAAACTACAATCGGCAAGGAATAGATGGAATGAAATCGTCCCATTCAATACACTAGATATAGAGCAGAACTGCAAATACTCTCTATGGACAGAAAAGGATGAAAAATGTATCAAAGGAAGCCTTTGAGTGTATGAAGGAAATAAAAGTTGAAACATTTTACCATCATCTGAATAGATTATCTATATATAATTATTAAAAACAGATGATGGCAAATCATTAAGAAACAAAATAAACAGTAATGGACCAAGGTGACTCCCTTGAGGTACACCAGAGTTGACCTTGAATTGACATGAAAGCTTACATCTGAACATGACGTTTTAATATCTTTCTTTAATAACAAGAAGTCTGTAAAGATGCCGTCGATTTGAGAGTGTTTTTCGTATGCATCGACACAAAAAGTAGAGAATTATAATAAATTAGTAATTGCAGATTTTTTCACAAACCTATGTTTATATGCAGTACCCGTAGCGTGATGGTTAGTGCGTTGGACTGTCATGCAAGGGGTCTTGGGTTCAATCCCTGCCTGTGCCACCTTACTTTTTTTACGGGTACTGCCTCTTGCGAGGAATTGACAAATCCTTCAAGAGTAATTCTTGTCATGAAAAGTACTTTTTCAAATTAGCCGTTCGGATTCGGCATATAAACTGTAGGTCCCTTCCATCTCTGACAACATTACTTGCACACAGGAATGGTTGAGAGTTGTAAGTCACTAGGCCCTGGTTCTTCATGGACTGTTGCACCACCGAATTTATTTATTTATTATGTTTATATGCAGAAGAACAATTAAAATAAATTTTGTCACAGGCAAGACATTCAAAGAATTTAGGAATACTAGATGATTTCGCTAAAGGACGATAGTTATCTTTTCCTTTTTAAACAATACAATTTAGAGTATGTATGAAAAATTATTGTAAAAATGAAAAAGATAAATAAAAATAAAAACAAAAGTTCGTAACTAAATTTTAAGCACTTTTGTATGGGTTGGCGTTAGGTATGAATATTTCAAAAGATCTGGGAACTTTGAACATTTCAGAGACTAGTTAAAAAGAAGAAATAATATATATTGTTTATCTTACCGAATAGTGGAACAAATCTTTACATCATTTTGGAGAAAGTAAGATTATTGCACTTGATATTTCAAAGGCATTTGATAGAGTTTGGCACCAAGCTATCTTATCGAAAAAGCGTGGGTTTGGTATTGACGAATCCCTTCTTCGTTGGATTAGAAATTACCTTACTAACCGTTCAATACAAGTTGTATTAGATGGTTTCAAGTCTGAGATTCATAAAATAAAAGCTGGTGTTCCCCAACAGTCCGTTTTGTCTCCGACTCTCTTCCTCATATTCATAAACGATCTCTTGTCTGCCACTTTTAATCCATTAAACTGTTTCGCTGATGACAGTACCCTCAGATTTTCATATTCGTTTCTAGATTTACATCCTTGTCCTTCGGATGTGGAAATTCAACGGCAGCGTATGAGAAGCTCATTAAATTCTTATCTCGACAGCATTGTAGAATGGGGAATAAAAAACCGTATAGAATTTAATGCTTTAAAAACTCAATGCTGTCTCTTGTCGTTAAAGCGTAACCCACCTCCGATAAGCGGCACTTGCATCCAGGAAACTAATCAACTTTCAGTACTCGGTATGTGTATCACAGATCACCTCTTATGGAATGATCACATATTCGATATTGCCAAAAATGCTGCTAGGTTCTTAGGATTTTTCCGACGGTGCAAGAAATTTGTCACCCCTTCTGATCTGGCTGTAATTTACAAAGCCTTCATTTGCCCAAAACTTGAACATAACTCGCATATTTGGGCAGGTGCCCCTAAAACAAGTTTATGTATTTTGGACAGGATCCAAAAAAGATCTTTGAAAACGATAGGCGATAGAACCATAACCGAAACAATTACGTCAATCGAACACCGCCGCAATGTTTCATGCCTTTCGTTGTTCTACCTTTGTTTTTATAGACAGTGTTCTGTCGATTTAGCCAGTTGCATTCCCCCCTTAAACAATTCAACCGTAATACTCGTACTTCTAGGAATGCACATCAGTTTAACCTTGAGCTCAATTTCGGTTTCAAGTATAGAGATTCTTTTTTTAACCGCACATCGAGAATGTGGAATGCTTTACCCAGTTCTGTTTTTCCCTATCATTTTGATACTCAAAACTTTAAAACCAATATGCATCGGTATCTCCTCTTTAATTCTTTCCTATTTTCCTAAAGCTCGCATTGTGTTTAAACTTAAAACATGTTAAGGGTATTAATAACCCTTTGAGTGCCCGTTAATTATAAAAAAAAATATTAAGTACAAGACACACAAATTTTAACATAAATTGTGGTATCGTCATCATTACTATCAGTACCAGGACTGAAACATTCATTTAGCTTTGATATATTGTCACGTATAAAATCCTCAGAAGTCCAAAACTTGATTAATGTATATAGTGACCAGATATTTTTTAAGACAATGCAGGACACAATTTTTTTAATTGATGAAAGTATTTTATTTTCTTTTTAAGTACTACAATAAATAAATAATAAAAAATACATCAACATGTACAACATATTTCACAGGTTGATATAACTAATCAGTCTTTAAGATACAAGAAATCACAAAACTTAAACAAATTTCTTCTTTATAAAATAAAATAAAAACATAAACATAAATATACTCAATATTCTGTAAAAAAATATTTTTTGCCCAGGTCGTTAGTTATATTTTTCACTGGTGTGTATTTTTTCTAAAACTTCACCATTATTCTTAATAGAATCATAATCATAAAAAAACTACAGTCATTTTCGTAAAATAATTTAAGCAAAACAATAGACTTAACTGTTTCAACTTTCATTCGGGTTTTTTCTTGCGTCCGCAAATGATTTATTATCAAAAATATTCGTTCAATGGAAGCATTTGTTCCAGGAAGACTCAAAGTATATTCGATAACCATTAATAGATTTTTGTAAGGTAAATTACTTTCGCCGAAATATTTAAATATCTCCTCCCACCTTATTCAATTGAGCGGAATAACATATTTTTTAAATAAGAAATTTCGTCAAACAAGTCGTTCTCAGCAATTGAATCGTTTGCATTTTCTAGTATGAACGACAGTCCTTTTTGAACTTCCTGCAACTCAATTGATTTTTGGAGACATACCCATTGAAAATATTCGCCGTACTTACATTGAGAAGTCCACTTCTCGAGGTATTGCAAGCAGTTTTTGTAAAAGTTTTTAATATGAGAAGTGAACCACGTTCTATTAATGGCACCACATTCTTCCAAATTATTTAAATTTTGTGTCATTGTGATTGAAATTAACTGTTCTTTCTTTTAATTTGAACTTTAGGCTCGCAATTTGGTTGTGGATTTCCATGATGGTTTTTTTATCCCTTTCTACATGCAAAATTGCATAATGGAACAAAGAGGACTGGTTATGCAAGAACATCAACCATAACTCTGATTTTGGGTCTTCAAAAAAATGTTTTTAAAACGTTTGGACATTTGTCAAGGGATACATAATATGACGAAGAGTTGAGATGTGAGATATGAGCAACTTTTTCATTAAATATTCTTGAATATTTTGGTTTGGCGGGACTTTGCGGGACAAATTAATCAATGCAGAACATTTTGCGGGACATTTTATGGTGCTGGACAACTATTTGAAATGCGGGACAGTCCCGCAAAATCCGGGACGTATGTTCACTATATTAATGTAAGATGATTTTCAATCTTGTGCGTTAGGTAAAATAAGACCGATTTGTATGAGTTTTTTTTTGTTCATATTCATCTCAATACTACTCGTAGTATAGCTAAGAAAGACAAATTTGAATAAGAACTCAAATATAATCAATTAATTGTGATCGTTTTAGAATAGAAATATATTTCTAACAAATCAGTCAACCAAACTCTTTATTTCTTTTTGAGTACGAAAAGGAGAAAAACTTCTCCGAAACTCCCAGTGAAACTGATATTATAGAAATTTCTGAATACTGTTATCAAAATGTCAAAGTGATGTGCTAATTGTCATAAAACCTTGCCAAAGTATTGTATCTATCGGGAGGTAAGTGATGTTAGGTATAGAGGGGACCTACAGTTTGTGTGCCGAATCTGAACGGCTTATTTGAGAAAGATCTTTTCATCACAAGAAAATGGATCTGTCAATTCCTCGCAAGAACCAGTACCCGTGGAAAAACCTTTAGGTGGCACAGGCAGGGATTAAGCCCAAAACATCTCTCTCGCAAAAGTTGTACTAGTGCCTAAGAGATCTAAGTGTGATGATTTACCGAAGCATTTCATTTCACCTCTATCACTCCGATCCCGAATATGAGACAATAAACATATAGAGGCCAAAATAAATGATATTATATAGTATTTTGTCATTCGCCTGCTCTTAGTTCACAGTATATTTTGACAGGATATTTCATATAGGAAGATGAAATTTTAACACAAAGACGTTTTATATTTTTACTGAGTTTAGATAGCAGTCTGATCTACATAAGAGGAAAGATGTCGCTAGAACAGTTAGTACCTCGAGTACAGGTTAGTTTTTGGTTGATTGATTGATTGAGGAGTCTCGAGTTTATGACGGACATTCTTAGGTCACCCGTTGATTCTCTAGTTTGCTGTTAGGGACAAGAAACTTAGTCCCAACTCCCAACCCAACCGATGATTGTTTCGGGGTCACTACTTACTGTCTAAGAGAACATGAAATATCTCGGTATCATAGTTATAATCAGAGAGAAAAGAACTAATAGAGAGAACCAACTTCGACGGTTGCTCTCTTTTTGCCTACAAGCTGTGATTTGGCCACCAGCTGTTCAGAGGTGTTCAAAGAAAATTCAAAATTGTGGATGAACAACTTTTTGGTACTCTCATTGTGTTCGTTTGAGAGTAATATCATTCGAATATGAAGTGAAATTAATTACTCTTGTTAGGTGCCAGAACAATGACGATTTAGAAAAAATTCTAAACTACGCATTTAGATAAATATTAGTTAGTTATTTGAAGCCAGTTTTAATCATTAAGTAAGTAAAAGTGGTACAACAGTCCAATGAGAATTAGGACCTAGAAACATAAAACTCTGAAAGCACTACAACTATTATTTGTATTATTAGCTGCGTTTATGCGTTTAATTTTCGCTCAGACCGTTGAAAGATGCGAGAGTGGCAGGAACATTGAAAACGAGAGTTACAGAATGTAAACATGGAACATTGAAAACATTTTTATATACTCATCTCTTTTTTCCATTCCTATTTGATTTGTGTGTACTCGTTGTTTATTTTCTTTACATTACTCACGACATTTCCAAAATGCTGAAAATAAGTGATTTAAGTAGACACTAAATAAAAAGACCGTCAACTTGTTACTTCTGTTGCCAATTTTCATTGCATAAGATTTGTCAATAGGTGATAAGCTATTCTTACTGCTTTCCCCTAAGGTAATGTGTTGCTTTCAAAGGCTTAACTACATAAGCCGAAAAGTACTTTTGTACAAAAGTAAAAATATTTGTATTCTCGCTAGTTCAGTGGTTTTGTGAAAAGAATATACAAATTTGTTCTTCAACCAAAATTTAAGTCATATGCATCATTTTTATAAGTTTTCCAGTTCTAAGTATTTATATCTTATCTTTCAGTTATATAGCGACAAGGAAAAATCTGTCAGGAAAAGTTCTAACTACAGTTTTTCTGAAAGTGCATTGTGGCTTATTCATAGATGTTTGCTAAACTTTTTAGGCTATTCAAAAATAAATGCAAATCAAAGTTAAGGGCTAAACATAGAAAATGTTGTGTTCAAGTAATTATTATCGCAGCCAAATTTCATAATTGATTTTTTTGGTGTATAAAAAAGCTGAAAACATAATTCATGACAGATAAATGTTACGTTAACACTAAGTTCCAGAAAATATCGATTAATACCGCAATTGCAGAAGATATGGATATTTTTTAAAAATATTCTCGGTAAACTGTAAAACTTTATTAAATCCGCCTTTTATAATTCATTGTAAAATAATTCAATGCAGTATATTTTAGATAATACAGTAGTTAAGTTATTAGTTAAGGTATTACTATTGAAATTAACACAACATACTGTAATGTGTATACACTCTTTATCTCTTTCAATAATAAGGGGCAACTTCTAGTGGCTAATAGGAGAACTCGCTTCTTAAGCATCGAGAAACATCTAGTGGCTTAGAGGGGAACTCATTCAGCGCATACAAGAACCTCGAAAGGGGTAAGCATCTAGTGATAAAGTGGAGAACTTCGTTAAGTATCGAGAACAACCTCGTAGATTCTCGAACCGATTGGAGGTATATAAATAGGCGCGTGGAAGCGAAGCGGTTCATTATGGATTGTGAATTGCTGTAAAGTAAAGACTGTGTTTGAAAAGTAAAGACTGTGTTTGAAACGTAATAATTGAGTGTTCAATAAATAAGTTATATCGACTTAAATAAAGAAAATTTGTGTTTTTATTTACGAAGTGTGAATAAGTTTTAATTATCGGACCAATCCGAATATTACATTGGTGTCAGAAGTGGGATTAAAACTTATTGAGAATAAAAACAGTGAGCAGTGATTGAACTATTTTGTGTGAATTAGTGAAGTTAAAAATAAATAAAAAATGAGTAAAGTTTTGAAAGACTTAACTGTCCCTGAGCTAAAGGCCGAACTAAGCAAACGTGGCTTAAGTGGGACAGGCGTAAAAACCGAATATCTGGAGCAGCAAAATGAAGACCCAGATACGTTTGCTTTCGAATTAGAAGCAAAAGTGGAAGAGGTAAATGCAAATGTTGCTTTATCTAACATGATGTCACTTCTTTTAAACAAATTTGAAGAAAATAAAAATGATGTCCTGAAACAACTAGAAGCCCAAAGAAGCGACCAAAAGCAAGAACAGCAGAATGTCCTAAAACAACTAGAAGCTCAAAGAAGTGACCAAAAACAAGAGCAGTAGAATGTTCTCAAACAACTAGAAGCTCAAAGAAGTGACCAAAAGCAAGAACAGCAGAATGTTCTCAAACAACTAGAAGCCCAAAGGAATGATGTCCTCAAACAACTAGAAACTCAGAGGAATGATGTCCTAGAGCGAAAAACCTTTTAGAAGGCAGGTTTGCGGACTTCGAAGAGAAAATCAAAACTGTCGACGAGCGCGTCGAAAAACAAAATGCACGTTTCGAGAAAATTGACGAAAAAATCGAAACCATCACAAATGAACTAGAAAAAGTGCGAAAGATGAAAGCTCGAGAACCTTCGGGTGAGTGCTCAAGGAAGAGAGAAGTGAATCCTCCAAGCTTTGACGGGCAGATTCCGTGGTCAATCTACAAGAAACAGTTTGAAGCAGCAGCGTTAACAAACGGCTGGGACGATCACTAAAAATACATTGCTCTTACGCTTGCTTTAAGAGGATCTGCTGCTGAACTGCTACAAACCATCCCAGCAGAGAAAAGTGGTGACTTCACAGTTCCGGTAAACGCAATCGAACAGCGGTTTGGGGATAGCCACATGACAGAAGTCTTCCGAGTTCAGCTTAACAACAGGACACAGAAAAGAGGTGAAAATCTGCAGCAGCTTCAGGCAGATATCGAGCGATTAGTTCACCTGGCATATCCAACAGCTGGTAACGAGATAATAAATCAACTTGCTGTAGAAGCCTTTGTGAGAGCTGTGGGCGATATAAATCTCCAAAGGGCTATCCGCACTGCCGGAAAGCGAACATTACCAGAAGCATTGGCTTTCGCTCTGACGATGGAAGCTGCAGAACAAGCTTCGCAAAACGTGCATCGCATAAGAGAAATAGAAGTCCAAGAATGTTCTTGTCAGAAGGCTACTGTGGAAAGGAGTCAGCGAGACGGACCAGCACGATGCTGGAACTGCAATAAGACTGGGCATCTACAGCGACAGTGCAGATTACCACGAAGAAGAACCACATGCCAACACTGTGGAAATAGAAGTAATTCAACCGTTCAAAGTAAACAACGTTGCTTCCGAAGTTGTTTCCCACCCGGGAAACGAATAAGAACCAACTTCGAGGGGCAGAAGCTGGTTTCTGGTATCGATGGCCCCAGAAACGACATCCAGGTTTCTCAAACGAAACGTGACAACAAGAGCCTGACCGTGGAAGCAAGTATAAACGGCAACAAATGTGTGGCTACCATTGACACCGGTGCCACGGCGGCGTCCATCGTACGGCAAGACCTCGTCAAGAAGGCATGGCTCCACAACACCAACAGCTATCGTCTAAGGACTGCAACTGGAGAGGCCGCAAAAGTTTATGGTGAGGTACGTCTTAAGATTCGGATAGCAGAGTTGGAATTCTCTCACCCGTTCCTGGTAGCAGATATATGCGACGAGTGCATTGTCGGCATCGATTTCATGAAAGATCATGGAGTGATATTGGACATCGGGAACCAAGTCCTGAAATATCGAAACATCGAGATTCCGATGATCTATGGGACTAACTCGTATGAGACCACATCATCTGTGAAAACCGTCATTAAAGAAGATCTCACTTTGCCTGCTTCTTCAGAAGTATTCGTGTGGACGAAATTGAAGGGTAAACCTGGCAGCCATCGATACCTCATGGTCGAACCAGCATCTGTAAAGTCCTCCCAAAACGTCACCATTGGGAAGACTCTTGTGAGACCATTAAAGAACATGGTTCCGGTACGAATACTGAACATCAAGCCGTATGAAGTTAAGCTTAGAAAAGGTGAGATTGTCGGACAATGCGAATCTGTATCAACGATAACAAGGATCAACGAAGAAGAGTCAAGGCAATCCTTGAAGTCCGAAGAGCTGAACTCCATAAAGACAAACATTCTCAAGTCATCTAATCTTGGCCACCAACAACGAAGAACTGCAGAAGGTCTCCTCGAAGAATTTGCAGACATCTTTTCATCATCGAAAGGGAAATATGGCAGAACGCAACTGGTGCAACATCCAATCAATACCGGGGATGCAAGGCCGATTCGTCAACCTGCAAGACGCCTTCCACTAGCCAAACAAGGTGAGGTTGAAGAACTGATAACCACCATGAAGGGAGAAGGTCTGATCGAAAACTCTAAAAGCCCTTGGGCGTCTCCAGTGGTCCTGGTAAAGAAGAAAGACGGATCAACCCGCTTTTGCGTGGACTATCGAAGGTTGAATGATGTGACCAAGAAGGATAGCTACCCTCTGCCTAGGATCAGTGATACTCTGGATGCAATGGAAGGAGCACAATGGTTCTCAACTTTGGACTTGAAAAGTGGTTACTGGCAAGTCGAAATCCATCCTGAAGACAAAGAAAAGACAGCATTCTCAACAGGAAACGGATTGTGGCAGTTCAAAGTGATGCCTTTTGGACTTTGCAATGCTCCAGCGACTTTTGAGCGCCTAATGGAATGCGTCCTGCAAGGACTCACATGGAAATCTTGCCTGGTCTATTTGAATGACGTCATAGTATACGGGAAAACATTTGACGAACACTGTACAAATCTGAGAGCCGTGTTTCAAAGACTTCGAGAAGCCCACCTCAAGCTTAACCCAGAAAAGTGTTCACTCTTCAAAACCGAAGTAAAATATCTGGGACATATCATCTCATCCCAAGGAGTAAAAACGGATCCTGATAAGGTTGACACCGTGAAGAATTGGCCAACACCACAGGACAAACACCAACTCCGAAGCTTTCTGGGTCTAGCCACCTACTATAGGCGCTTTGTGAAGGACTTTGCTGGAATCGCCAAGAGTCTACATCAGCTAACGGAAAAGGGAAAGCAGTTTAGATGGTCAGGTGAATGCGAGCGCAGCTTTCAAGAGCTCAAGCAACGTTCGTGTAATGCACCAGTGCTGACCTACCCAACTCCAGGAAAACCGTTCATAATTGATGCTGGTGCATAATGGCGAAGAAAAGGTGATTGCTTATTACAGCAAGGTACTCTCGAAGTCGGAAAGAAATTATTGTGTGACCAGAAGAGAACTTCTTGCACTGATTTTGGCAACAAAGCACTTCCATAAGTATCTCTATGGACAGAAGTTTCTTCTCCGAACTGACCATGGAGCACTTAACTGGCTTTTGAATTTCAAGAATCCAGAGGGTCAAGTGGCAAGGTGGATTGAGAGGCTGCAGACGTACGATTACGAAATTCAACATCGGAAGGGGAAGCTTCACTCAAATGCAGATGCACTGTCTCGGAGACCATGTAAACAAGACTGTAAGCATTGTAGACGACAAGAAAAAAGAGAAGTGGTTACAGTCCAACGAACCAGAGCCGATCCCATTTATGGCTGGAGCAACGACGAGTTGAGGCAGGATCAACAAGAAGACTCAGATATCGAACCCATCCTCGCTTGGAAGGAACACCAGGAAAAACCAAAATGGGCTGATATCTCCGATAGAAGTCCGACTCTGAAGGCCTATTGGGCACAGTGGGACTCGTTTCATGTCCAAGAGGGTGTCCTTCGACGTAAATGGGAATCAGCAGATGGCAAGTCTTATGTAATGCAGCTAGTCTTACCGAGATCGAAGGTTATGGATGTTCTGCGAGAGATGCATGGTGGAGTTTCGGGAGGTCATCTAGGAGTGAACAAGACGCTAGAAAAGGTTCGACAACGATTTTACTGGCTACATGCAAGGGAAGATGTCGAGAAGTGGTGCCGAAAATGTGATACCTGTGCTGCCACCAAAGGCCCGAACAAAAAGAACCACAGCCAAATGCAGCAGTATAATGTCGGAGCACCCTTCGAAAGGATTGCAGTAGACGTGGCGGGTCCATTTCCGGAAACAAATAATGGGAATCGTTATATTCTGGTCGTCATGGATTACTTCAGCAAGTGGCCTGAAGCATACGCCATTCCAAATCAAGAAGCCAAAACAGTCGCAGACCAAATTGTCTTCAACTGGGTGAGCAGATTCGGCGTTCCATTAGAACTGCATTCCGACCAGGGAAGTAATTTTGAATCAAACATATTTCAGGAAGTTTGTGGGCTTCTTGACATCAAGAAGACAAGAACAACACCACTTCACCCACAATCTGATGGCATGGTCGAACGATTCAACCGAACCCTGAAGGAACATCTTTGCAAAGTTGTGGACGACAACCAGCGAGATTGGGATCGACACATTCCACTGTTTTTGATGGCGTATCGAAGTGCAAGACATAGCTCAACTGGCCATTCACCGTCTGAGATTTTGATGGGAAGGAACATCAGACTGCCGATGCGAAATAAAATTTGGATGCCCCACATCGGAACCGCAAGCCGAGGATGACTACATTGATGACCTCAGAGAAAGACTCCTTCAGATCCACGACAATACCAGGTTGAAAATAAAGGTGTTCAGTGACCGAATGAAGACACGCTACGATATACGAGCGACAACAACAGAGTTCCAAGCAGGGGATCGGGTGTGGCTTTACAATCCCCATCGACAAAAAGGATTGTCAACGAAACTTCAACGGGACTGGGAAGGTCCATATACACTCATTACAAAAATCAACGATGTCGTGTACCGGATACAAAAGGGAGTCAGAGGAAAACCTAAAGTTGTACATCGCGACCGGCTACATCGCTACAGTGGTAATGAGAACGATGGATTTGTTCGGGACGATCAATCCTAAGGAGGGGGCAATGTAATGTGTATACACTCTTTATCTCTTTCAATAATAAGGGGCAACCTCTAGTGGCTAATAGGAGAACTCGCTTCTTAAGCATCGAGAAACATCTAGTGGCTTAGAGGGGAACTCATTCAGCGCATACAAGAACCTCGAAAGGGGTAAGCATCTAGTGATAAAGTGGAGAACTTCGTTAAGTATCGAGAACAACCTCGTAGATTCTCGAACCGATTGGAGGTATATAAATAGGCGCGTGGAAGCGAAGCGGTTCATTATGGATTGTGAATTGCTGTAAAGTAAAGACTGTGTTTGAAAAGTAAAGACTGTGTTTGAAACGTAATAATTGAGTGTTCAATAAATAAGTTATATCGATTTAAATAAAGAAAATTTGTGTTTTTATTTACGAAGTGTGAATAAGTTTTAATTATCGGACCAAGCCGAATATTACAATACATTTATTAAAAACATGTACTCGGTTATATATACAAATAAAGTCTAATCTAAAAAGCCTTAACCTTGTTAAACACTTTCTACACACATCCTTTCTTGTTTTGGTTGTTCCTGCCATCTATCTGTAACTTAGAGAAAAAGAAGAGAAAAACAAATTCACCATGAACTCCCGTATAACTTCTTCCGTTATTTATTGACAAACAAAAATGTTTTGCTAGAATTAATTTGAATTATAGGAGTATTTTTGTAGATATAAAAACGACAGGATGTTAGCAAAATTAAAAAAAAGAAATTCATGAGAATTACAAATATTATAATGAGACTTTAAAAAACATAGCCTTCTTGGCTATCAATAAACAAAAATGAGAAATGTCGCATTTCCCGGAAATTATGTTTTTTTGTGTACCTACTCTTCTCCGAGGTGAAAACATGTATACACAACACCGATACGAAATTTAACACGCTATAAAAAATGAGAGTAAGAGGTAAGTTTGGCTCTCTCGATTAGTTTTTTCTCTCTGGTTATAATATAAGAATAACTACGATTTAAATAAAGTTGGTTGCACATCAAATTTTGAAAACTTTAAAGTTTAAAAACCCAAGCTTTACGATTTTTTTTATATATATTTTGTGCGCGCACTAAAGGGGTTATGAATACCCTTATAATGATTAAACACAGTGCGAGCAATTAGGAAATGAGGATAGGATTAGAAAGGAGAAACCGATACACATTGGTTTTGAATGTTTGCACATTGTAATGAGTGGGAAATATTGACTCAGGTAAACATTCCACACTCGCGTAGTGCGGCTAAAGAGAGAATCTCTGTACTTAACAGTACGTCCGAAATTGGGCTTTTGGCGATGCCAAATATGTGATCACTCCACAACAAGTGGTTTGTGATGCACATACCCAGAACTGATAGTTGTTCAATATCCTCGATGTAAGTACCACCCATGGATAGTGGCATTGGGGGAGGGTTACGCTTTTGTGACAGTAGACTGCATTGAGTTTTCGAAGAATTTAATTCTACACGGTTTTTGAACAATGCTGTCAAGATCAGAATTGAATGCCGTTGGTAGTCCACATCCGAAGAACAAGGATGAGAATCTAAAATATGAAAAGCAGAGGGTACTGTCATCAGCGAAACAATGTTAGAAGATTTAGACAAAAATCATTTATGAATATAAGGAAGAGAGTCGGAAACAAAACAGAGCCCTGGGACACACTAGCGTTTATTTTGTGGATATCAGATTTAAGCCTGTCCAATACTATTTGAATTGAACGGTCCGAAAGGTAATATCTAACCCAACAAAAAGAGATTCTTCAATACCAAAAGCACGCATTTTCGATAAGAGAGCTTGATGCTTTTTTTAAAAAGAACCCTGGACACCGTCAAATATACTTTAGCCTCGAACAAAAAAAGCGTCACCACAATTATTCCAGGCCGATATCCTGGCAACAACAAAAAAGTAGATCTCTTAACTCTTCACTCTTTGAAAAACTCTTAAACTTCTTTACGCTGATTGTTCTCAATTATACATGAGATATGGTGTTATAATTTCAAAACTGCTAACTGTTTGTTCAGCCGTATCTTTTATTTATCCCCATTATTATTTTCGAAAACACAAATATAAATTTCAAAGCTATCAGTTACTTTTTGATTTGTTTTTGAACTTTTTTGAAATAATCAAATAAAAACCGTAGGATTAGTTATATTCCAAATCCCAAGAACTGAATTTTAAAACTATCTGATGTTTTTTGATTCGATTTTTAGTTTCAGGAAATGCTCAACCTAATAAGTCGCAATAAATAAAGTGCATATATTTTAATGTTTTTGAACGTGTGGAGCTGAGTGAGTGAAGGAAGTTTTTGGATTTGGATCATGAGAAAACCTAACTAACTTTTGCCTTTAAAAAAATAATAAATGCTTGTATCTTAGCTTAGAAGAATACCAAAGACTTCATGAAATTTTTTATCCCACCACTAGAAAACATTATAGTAATCTGAAAATGAAATTTAAGAAATCGCTTTATATAGAAGTGAAATAATATCTTTCGGTAAATGGAAATGCAACTTCTCCAGAAAAACTATAAATTATTTCTCATTAAAAGTTAAATTGTTTCCCATTCGAAGATAACAAACGTGAAGTTAGTTAACTGAAACCAATTTTGTCTACCTTCTCAATCACGGAAAAAATGTAATTTTAATTATACTGAAAATTAATTAAAATTAAAAAATTACTCATAAGCCCAAGTGAACCATCCTTACTTTTGGAGAAAATACAATAATACAAATAATATAGTCTTACTTACTTAATTTTGAAAAAAAAAAATATATTTTCTCAAAAACTATATTTGACCTTGCCTTGACATTTGTGGGTCCCAACCGTATCCATCGTATTTTTTCTAGTTCATTCATTTTAGTGATGGTAATGAACTTAACTATTTCCTATTTTTCACAAATTTTACTTATATCTCGTCGGTCAATTGAATCTTGGAATACTAAGTAACTATAAGAAGGTTTTTTATAGAAGAAAGGGAAGAATTATTAATAGGAATCTATGAAGAAGCCTAGATTTGAGAATCAAATGTTTATATTTGTACAGTAACACTTTTTATGCCTATAGTTTTATTTCTTACGGATGTGCCTTATTAAGGTCTATGCATGAAGTACAAATTCTATATCCAACTGACACCTTAAATGGGGAAATAACTTAAAACTTAAGGAGATTAATTGTTACTTTTTTTGATACATGTCAAGGTTCATTTTCAAAGAATTTAAGAGTAAACTTTAATTAACTAATTATAAGAGCTTGAATGCCTAATATCAGAAATAGTTTTCTCTAAAGACTGGATTTTACTTAAATCAAACGGAAATGACTTTTCTCAGAACTAAGTATATATTTAAAGCTCATTCCAGAATATTCCTTTAAGCTAGGAACTTTTTATCTTATAATGTTTGCTATCTGTGGCCCTGTTATAAGTACTTCAAATGTTCAAGGACAAAGAAGGATAACTTTAACAAATCAGGGAAAAGTAATTGACTTTTCTCTCTTGAAAACTATGCTCACAATTAAAATCATTATTGCTAACTTACTTATCTATGTCTCTACTACTTTGTAATCACTTAATGAAATTATCTTTTCTAAGAAGATTCATTATAATTCCTTTGACATTATTAAAGATTCTTATCTACCTACAAACTGTACACCACGTGCATGCAAACATACAAAGACAACCACACAACATCAGAAGAAGAACAAAAAAGAGATCCTTTTTGCTTTTGCAAAAATGAAAAAAGAAAATAGTACACGAAAAAATAAATTGTCAAAAATCCTTTGTGAAGGATGATTTGCCATCGTCTATTCTTCACTACTTCAAGACTTATCTTATTTATGTTTTGGTCATCATATATTAACTTCTCTCTAGCACAAGAAAAAACCTCACAAAATGTCTTTTACTATCATTGTCCTGACAAAGAAAACAAAAAATACCCGAAAAAAGAAGAAATATCCTTAAGAAACACCACAACTCAATTTATTATACTAATGAAATATTTTCCGAAGCTCAAGTCTCACACAAAGTTATGTGGAAAAGCATTTATTTAAGAAAAGGATATTTTCTCGAAAGACCTGCAGCACTGAATCTTATAGTTCCGTATGTAAAGTTGGAACAAATCGAAATTATTTCCCAGCAGTTCTATGAATTTTCAAACTCATTTCTTTTAGTTGATGTTTGCCAAGGATATTCCTTTGGTAGTTATTCGACTTTTTAGCATATTTCCAGACTTTGCAGTGCCGACAATCTTACTGCTCAAACTATAAAGCTCAAAGTTAAGCATAGGACAAAAACCATTTTCGATAAAATATAACAATGTCCAAGGACACTCATACATAAAAAATAGCTACTTTCAAACTACCAATGTCATGGAGGAAACCCTAACAACTACAACCACAACAAACTACGAAAAAGGACGGTAAGTAGTAGCAATAAGGGTATGGAGTGAGGTAGAGTCCTAGGACCTATGTACATCCAAAGTTTTGCCAGAAGATGACGACAAATTTCTTGCAACAAAATAGCTAAGAAAATCATTTTATGATCTTGCTTAAGGTATGTTTGGGGGAGGGTTAAATGATTTGGTGTGGTTAGACTAATGCAAAGTGCTATAGAGACCGCTTTTAACTTTCATGAAATACCTGCGGTAGCCCGTGGGCCTGAAACATGATGCAAAAGATGCAAAATACTGTTGCTGTTGCTATACACAGTCTCGTATATTATGATGTACAAGATGCATAAGATTCAAGATTACCAAACGATATAGCCCCGTGCGAAGCCACCGCCGCCATGCCTTGACGTTATGTTATGTTTCTAAGAAAATCGTATATATTCTGCAGGATAATTTTCTCGTTTATGCTCTTTATAATGTGCACGGTTGTTGTTTATGTAGTTTGACATCCTGTTGAGTCCTTGAGATATGATATCGGTCTTGTGTTCATTCTTTATATAATATAATGTTTTATGGTTTCCCGCAAACTTTTCTGCACAAGAAAAAACGTTCCACCTCCAAGACATGCAGATTGCAGATGGGTTTGGTTTCAGTTTGAGGATATACTCGTACCTTTCTGTGAAAAGCTCAAAAAATCGAGTAAGAAAGGTGTATTGCATTGTCAGAGTGAAGACGAACAAAAAACTCAAAAAATTTTCTGAAGGTTCACACGTTTAATGATGAATTTTCACACGATGCGGCGTGTGCGTTGAATACAAACCCCCATACTCCATGTTCCCGTATCAGATTTAAAGTCATTTACGATAATGTTCCTCTTTCGTAAAAATATTGTAAAATTATTAAACCTTAACCTGCTACTCATGGAGGAGCATAAATAAGGGAGTCTTTTCCTAGGAAATATATTTTTGTATATTTACATGTTATACAAATTTCCCTATAGTTTCAGAGCGTTGAATTTTCTTAGTATATAAAGGAAGCAAAGATGTTTTTGATCTAAAGCCACAAACCGTAGAAAACGGCTGAGTGCTGTAGCGACCAATATTGAAAAGGACCCAGGAATGTCATTTAGGTGACTACTGCTTATTTTTTGCGATTAATCTGAGTCTATTTCCTTAAAAGATTGAGATTTTACGCAAATTAATTTAAGCTGCATCATCGCAACGCTGCATCATTGACAACGCTTCATTTTCTTTAATTTTGTGCTTAAAATGGTTGCAAGAGATTTAAATTTTAGCCAAAAACTTACGAGTATCTTCTCCCACGAATGAACATTGTTTCACTGCTATTTATGTCAATAAGCAAAACTGATATGGTCGCTTCAAAATAGAGAACAAACAAATTTTAAGAAATGAAAAAAAAAAAACTGTCGAACTGTTCATGTTTTTTAACGTTTCAAGGTCCTTAGATTCAAAATCCTGGCAGTAAATTTTACAAATTATAAGATAACAACATCAAAATGTATATTGGTTCCGTTTCAAAGCTATTTCAACGTGCTTCTCTACCTTTTCGAGTTGCACAATCAGGGGCGTCTTTAGAATTTTGGGGGCACTGGGCCCAATAGGATTTGGGGGCCAAAAAAGTAGGTATAATATATTTTTTTTAATTCTTTAGGTTAAAAAAAATCATTTTAAAATTAATTTGTGCTTTTTTAAAATATTTTTACTTTTTAATAAGAACTAAAAAAAAACATAAAACAGATATTTTTTTTTATATTTGTTATAATAGTTGAACATTTTTCTTTATAGTTGATTTTTGATAATTTGTATTGTTTTTTGGTTGATTTCCAATGTTTTTTTTTTTTTTGTTTTAATTTTATTTAAATTTATTTCTTTATACTTGATTTGATTTGTTTTTTTTTTTCGATATACGTATATGTAAGTTAAAGTATACAATAAAATATTATTGAAGGCATACTTTTATGACTTTGTTAGTTGCAAAATCATGAATTAAGTCATCAAATTCAATTTCCTGCAGTAATTCATTTTCAATTGATAAAATTGAAAAGTTGTTTAGTCTATCTTGTAGCATTATTCTTCGAAGTTCATTTTTGAAAGAACAAAGCAAATTGGCAGCAACGTCAATCGTTATTGTTTCTTTTTGAATGCTCTTGCTGGTTTTATGAATTCTTTCTAATATTGTGCTCCAAATTTCTGTTAAAATGAGGAACTCCAGTTTTGACATTTTCTTAGACAGGCTTAGCGCTTCGCTAAGGATCTCTAGAGATAGATGTCAAGGCTTCAGTAATTTGCTTATAACCATGATGGAATGCGTTAACTGCATCAGCTCGTGCAGACCATCTTGTTTCAGAAAGGCTTTTAAGAACTCTATGTGAACATAACATACATTCAATTTATTCCAGCGATGAGTAGAAGCAGAAAAAAGTTGTATATTTTTTTGAACCACTTGAAAAAAACTTGTTGCCTCCTGCACACAACCAGCCGCATGAAGGCCTATTAAGTTAAGAGAATGTGCTGCACAAGGTACAAAGGTAGCAAATTCGCACTTCTCCTTTAGTCTTACTTGCAAACCAGAATATTTTCCCGACATATTAGACGCATTATAATAGCTCTTCAATCCTTTATTGAAATATCATGATTTTCCAGAAATGTCAAGATTGTGTCAGCCAAATATTCAGATTTATGCTCTTGAATAGTTATACATTTTAAGAACCTTTAGATGGGAGCACAATTTTTAACATACCGAATTACAAAAGCCAACTGGTCGATATGAGAAAGGTCGGATGTACTGTCAACACTTAGGGAAAAATATTTTGCCGATAAAATTTTCATTAGGACTTGTTTTCCCATTATATATCAATGAATTCGTTGCAATATTTGCTGATAAATAGGAAGTGTATCCCTTTCCTGAGTTCTCACATTTTTTTAAATGATCTGCGATGAATGAATCATCATGGGACAACTTTGTGTTTGTTTATGGAGTGAGTTGAAAAGTCGACAAGTGTGCAGAACTGTAGAGTAGAACAAAAGCAGAGTTGTTAAAATAATGTTGGAAGCGTGTGCAGGTGTATGATTAAAGATTCATGTTGCCAGAAGTTTAACATAATGAGGAGGAGAATTTCAACGGAACGGAGAGTAAAATGAAACTTGTTTTTCTGTTACTTTCTACTAACCTTATTTCGTTTTCCATATAATTCTTGTCTAGATTCATTCATTTTGAGTTGGTGGATTTAGGGGCCAAATAATTGCGGGGCCCTGGCCCACCGGGCCCATGCCTAAAGACGCCACTGTGCACAATATAAGGCTCCAGCGTCCTCGTCTACAGCATCCTTCGAGCGTAGGCATGGTTTTTCCCCTATCTTCTTGCATAAATTGAACGGAACGTACAAAGCCAACCGGAGTTTTTGTGGCTCAGCTTCGCGGTAGATTTCGTATAACTCATTGTTACATATGTATATCTTCTCTCGAATTGTCTTTTCTCACATACAGAGTCAACTATTCTCCGCAAGACTTATCTATGAACGCGCTTCAGATTTTAAGTTGTTTCTGACTGAGCACCCAGGTTTGGAATGTATGCTGAGATTTTTGAATTTAGAAAGTCTTGATAAGCTGTAGTAAAAAATTCACAAAAAAATATATTTTTCAACATCGAATAATATTTACCAAGGCAATAAAAGAGCTTTGGTTACGGACAAAATTTTAAAAACAAAAAAAAGATCCACAATGATAACTTCCCATCTATGGCCATATGTCGATTCTTTCTTATTAAGCTTTAATAAAATATTTATAAGAAATATTTTGTGTGAGATAAAAATATTTAAGTCGATATCTTTGTTTGTTCTCACAATTATACTATTTTTATCAGTTTTGTTTGTGTTTTTTATTAAGTTTTCGTGTTTTGTAAAAAATGATGCCAATTTTCTAAAAAATTAAATAAAAAAGTAGCATAAATGTTTTGCATATGATAAAATAAATAAAAAAGAGGCTGGGATGCGACCCACACTGATAACTTCTCATCCCGTCTGTCGATTTGTCTTGCTTAAAAGTTTGTATTTATGTATCAATTCTTACCAAATTTGCGTACTATTTTTTGTAGATTTTTTTTTATGAAAAAACTGACTGTTGGATTTTTGAAAAAAAATTACTGAATATCGAAAACATAATTTTCTGTGGAATAAAATAAACTTGAATCCAATATTTTATATTTTTGAAAAGCTATTTGAGTCAAAAGTAAAAATTTACCAAGTTTTAGTACTGTTTTTTTTAGGATTTTATTTTTTTGTAAAAAAAACTATCAATTCGATTTTTCTCAAAATTTTATCAAATGTTGAAAACAATATTTCTTATAAGTTAAAATTAGCTAGAAGCCATTATCTCAAATTTTGAAAAGATATTTGAGGCGAAAATCAATTTTTATAATGAGTTTTAAGAGAGAGAGAGTAAAGTGAAGTAAATATTTTCAAGTGGTCCCTTTTGTTTAATTTTTATAATTAAAATTAAAATTGAAAAAATATTTATTTTAAATAAGAGTAGTCTTAAAGTGAAAAAGAATCTAAAGAGGACGGAATTACTTTAACTCTGAAGGTAAAATTTTTCAAACACACCGAATATTGTGGCAGTGGCAGCTTCTTTCCCTGTTTGCGAAAGCGATATATGAGACAAAAAAGAAAATTGGGGGAAATATCACCAACTCAACCCCCAACAAACAAAATATCAACACCATTAAAAAATTCCATATCTTGTCAAAGCGCAAACATGAATTCGTCATCGTCATCTGAAATGAGCCAGATAAAGTTAATTGTAGATGGTTGTCTTCAAGAACACCTGAAGGACATTGCGACTAAGGCTGACATAAGCGCCATATCTATGGAAATACAGCAGTTACGGTCTCAAAACGAACAACTTACGGGACGTTTAGCCGCTGTTGAGAGCTACTGCGAGTCACTTGAAAAGCAGTTAGAGTTTTTACACGATGAAACACACGAACATTCAGTTGTTTTACATTTGCCCCCAGATGAGAAAACAGACAAGGATCGTAAAGCAAAACAAACTTGCCTTAGCCTTCTCGATCTAGATGAAAATGCTCATTTATCTTTTGTCAAATCACGAGAATTTGTTAACCGGCACAACAACAAAACCACTATGGTATTAAACTTCACTGACAAATGCATTGCACAACAAATTGTGAAGGCTGCGCCAAAGCTAAAAGGTACTGGAGTTGTGGTGCATAGAGAACAATCTCTTCTATACAGGAAGAAACGAAAAGCACTATTCGAAATCAAATCGAAGCTCATAGAAAAAAACCGGAAGGCGCAAATTCTCATAAGAGGATCGAAGCTAAGAATTTCCGATTTTACATTTTCTTATGACTCGTTACGTGGATTAAAAATAACAACACTCGAAGAACTTGCATTTGTCAAAACAACTTTTGGTGAGGATTCAACGTGCTTTTTTGACATTAACATCAGAAATGACAACAACCTCATTACGAGGCAAGAGCCCTCTAGAAGACAACATATAAGCAAACAATATGGTTCGGGTCCGAGTTCTACTAGATTCCAACATTCAACATAGGATAGAGTTGCCGTCTGCCATTTTTATAACAATTTTAATTTTTCAAATTTGCCTAATTCCTTTCACTTTTTTAACTTTAACATTTTTTGCTATAATGTAACAGGATTAAAAAGTAAATTATTAATGCCAGATTTTCTTAAATTAGTGTCAAAATATGATATATTTATATTACTTGAAACTTTTGTGGAGGAAGGTAAAGAGGTTCAATACACAAAATATTTCGAAGGCTATAATCTCAAATGGATACCCGCCGTCAGAAATTATAGATTTGGTCGTGCCAGCGGTGGTATTCTATGCGGTATTAAATTAAATATTGCGAACAAAAACATAAAATTCAAAAATAGTGAAAACAAAACATTCATTGACTGTGTCTTCAACGGAAAACACTATTTAATAATACCAATTTACCTTAGTTATAGTAATTGGAAAGTTGAATTTGAAACTTTGCAAAATTTTCTGGTGAACCAAACTAATGAAAATATTCTAATAATTGGTGACTTAAACAGTCGAATAGGAGTTTTCCAAAATTCTTCGTTCTTAAATTTTGAACAATTTACATTTCAAAGAGAATCGGTTGATAAATGCACAAACTCAAATGGTAACTTTTTGACTGAGATGGTTGAGGATTTTGGGTTTTATATTCTAAACGGGGTATCCAAAAGTGATCCCACTGGCAGTTTTACATTCATTTCTAGTCAGGGTTGTTCTGTAATTGACTACTGCTTAGCCAAAGGTGACTGGCTCAAAATTGTCAATGATTTCGAGGTGATTACTGCTACCTATTCGACGCATCTTCCTATATGTGCCTCTTGCAAATGTAAGACCCCTGAATGCGATTTACGACAACAAATTGAAAACGGATGCAAAAAGCTCCGTTGGATTAATTCAAAATCCGATATCTATAGAAGAAATCTACTTCAACACCCAATCAATCCTTCAAGTCTGGTTTCAAACTCAGTAGATGTCTCAACGGATTTAATTTTTGACACCATCAGAATATCAGCTGTCATGAGTTCTCACAATAGAGCAAATAATTATAAATCTTGTTGGTATGACGAAGAATGTAGGAGAAGTAGAAAAAAATCTTTCGTGTTTCTTAAAATCTTTAGAAAAAACAATAATTTGGCCTCTAAATCCCTATATCTTCAGGCAAATAATTCGTACAGAAGATTGTGTAGCCTCAAGAAACAACAATATCTAAAAAACATGGCGTTGAATCTCATACATTGTAATGATTCTAGATCATTTTGGACAAATGTACGCATTCTAGCTGGCCGAAATAATAAGTCAACGATCTCTGCTATTGATGTGGATACAATGGCTACTTATTTCAATACACTTTTCACAGCAGACCCTGGTCAAATGAACATAAGTTATGCACTACCATTCACTTATATTGATGAGTTAGATTCCCGATTTTCAATGCTAGAGCTATTAGTGGCTTTGAAAAAAATGAAGGATAATAAGGCTCCGGGTTTAGATGGCATACCGGCCGAGTTTTACAAAAATGCCAGCTCACAATTTCTAGAGCAAATTTTACTTTTAATAAACAAGATGTTTATAGATGAGACAATTCCAAATAGCTTCCGATCTTCATACATTTCTGTGATCTTTAAAAAGGGAGATCCTAACCTACCAGAAAACTATAGGGGAATCTCTGTTCTCAGCTCTCTGCGGAAAATTTTCACTCAATTACTGTACCTAAGGCTTGTTTCCTGGGTTGAAAGGAATAATAAAATAAGTTATTTCCAAGCTGGGTTCAGAGCAAATCTCTCTACAATAGACCAAATCTTTACTCTAACGAGTGTTGCTAAACGTTTTATTGATAAAAAAAAGAACCTCTATGCATTTTTTGTAGATTTCAAAGCCGCCTTTGACACTATAAACAGAAGTTTACTACTTTTCAAACTTACAGATATTGGCTTGTCTACAAAGTTCATAAGAATATATGAACAACTAATATCAAATACAAGTTCAGTAGTAAAACTTGGTATGAGATTGTCAAATCAATTTAAATCTGAAACGGGAGTACCACAGGGTTGTATTTTGAGTCCCTTGATTTTTTCCCTCTTCATCAATGACATTGAAGATCAAATTCCAGGTGGTGTTATTTTTGGAGATGTACTTATCAAGGTGCTTTTATATGCAGATGACCTTGTCATTCTAACCGATAATCCAGATACTTTGCAGCTTCAGATTAACAAATTAAAACAATATTGCGATACTTGGGACCTTAAAATCAATACTTCAAAGTCAAAGATAATGGTTTTTAGATCTCAAAACCGCAGTAATAGGACTAATCGCAATTGGCACCTTGACGGCTCAAACATAGAAGTAGTGACTGATTACAAATACCTAGGATTTACTATAACACATAACCTAAATCTTGGAGCCCATTTTAAAGACAAAGTGAAGGTAGCAAAAGCAGCTATCAATTGTATGTGGTCAAATATCTTCAAAAGTAATTCTATAGATGCGTCGACTAAATTTAAAGTATTTGAAACAACTATCAAAAGTTCTCTATTATACGCTAATGAAGTTTATGGATACAAGGAATTGGAAGTAATCGAATTAGTCCAACGGTACTTTTTCAAACGTATTTTCAGACTCCCTGCTAATACACCAAACTACGCTATTTACATTGAATCTGGCCTGCCTCCAATTTACTTAAAAAACATTAAAGCTAACGCAGACTACATTGTTAAAGTCATGAGTAGACCTAATAATAATATTCAGAAAAAGATTATTTTGATAGCTCTACGGGGTAGGTACTCTCCTTTTAAAGACTGGTTTGATTTGGCATCAGAACATAACTATCCGTTGTCACTAAGTATTGATAATTTAGAAGCTTTTAGAAATGAACTGTATGACCTCATTTCTATTATAGATGAAACAATGTATCTAAAATCAATAACCCGTGCAAGAGAGTCTGTTACAAGAACAGCTTACTCTAAACTCAACTTATGTCTCGGGTATGACAACTATTTTCGAAACGAGTTTACTGCCAATGAGATAAGTCTAATCTTTAAAATGCGCGTTGAAATGCTTGAGCTCAATTATAGACCTCACAGAAATGATTTGAATCCGAATTGCTTACTATGTAACCTTAATCAGGCGGAAAATATTTCGCATTTCTTAGCTTTTTGTCCAATAATACAGGAAATCCGAAGATTATATTTTAATAAAAGTTTTTTTACAATTGAAGAATGTTTTGCAATTTTAAATGGAGAAAGTGGATGGAAAACTCTCATTCGATTTGTTTCAGAGGCTCTAGCATATAGAAACATGTATATTAACTTTTAACATATGCGGTCTAATGATAAACTTTGTTTTAGCTAAACTAAAAGCCTAATTTGTGTATTGAAACACTTTAAATTACTTTTTATATATACCTTTCGTTCTTATTTATAATTATATTATTATTATTTATTATAATTGTAATAATTTTGTATGTAATTAATATTGTATATTATAATGTTTGTTTTCAACTGTTCTTTTCATTGATATTAGGTTTATATTTTAACTGTTTAATGTAATTTATAAAATGTACTCTCTCTAAACGTATTTATTTAATTCTTATAATTAGCATTTTCGGCAGACGGCTTATAAGCCATGCATGTAAATCTTTTAAACTAATTCTGTTAAATAAATTATGTATGTATGTAAAAAAAAAAAAAAAAAAAAATCAATTTTTACCAACTTTTGTTAATTTTTTTTTCGGTTTTTAATTTTTTGTAAAAAAAATGTCAATTCAATTTTTTTCAAAATCTTACTGAATGTTGACAACGATATTTTTTGAAAGATAAAAGTAGCTTTAAGCCAATATCTCAAATTTTTGAAAAGATATTTGAGTCGAAAATCAATTTTTACCAACTTTTATTAATTTTTTGTAAGGCTTTTTTTTTGTAAAAAAACTGTCAATTTGATTTTCTCAAAATTTTTCCTATTGTTGAAAAAAATATTTGTTATAAGTTAAAACTAGCTAAAAGCCATTATCTCAAATTTTTGAAAAAAAATTTGAGTCAAAAATCAATTTTTAATAATTTTTTTAAATTTTTTGTTCGGTTTTTAATTTTTTATAAAAAAAAACTGTCAATTCAATTTTTCTCAACATTTTTAAAGTAGTTTAAAGCCAATATCTCAAAGTTTTGAAAAGATACTTGAGTCGAAAATCAATTTTTACCAACTTTAAAAAATTTTTTTTTGGGTTTTTATTTTTTGTTAAAAAAAAACTGTCACTTCGATTTTTCTCAAAATTTTTCAGAATGTTGAAAACCATATTTCTTATAAGATAAAATAAGTTTGAAGCCTTAAACTCAACTTTTTGAAAAGATATTTGAGTCAAAAATCCATTTTTACCAACTTTTATTATTTTTTTTAGGTTTTTATTTTTTGTAAAAAAAACTGTCACTTCGATTTTTCTCAACATTTTTCAGAATGTTGAAAACCATATTTCTTATAAGATAAAATAAGTTTGAAGCCTTAAACTCAAGTTTTTAAAAAGATATTTGAGTCGAAATTCAATTTTTAACAACTTTGAGTAATGTTTTTTTTAGGTTTTTATTTTTTATAAAAAAAACTGTCACTTCGATTTTTCTCAAAATTTTATAAGATGTCAAAAACATTATTCTTCGTTGCACAAAATTGTTTTGGAGATAAAATAATATTTTAGTCGTAAAATTTTCGAGGAATTTTAAGAAAAATATAATTGTTTTGTATCACGTTACAATATATAATATAAAATTTAATTCAAGTCTCTAGCGTCATTGGTTTATGAGATATTTAGGGTTAACCAAAATGTTCTCCTTTTTTTAAACTGCTATGGTAAAAAAAACCACCCACGGAATTTTCTTGAGAGCCCTTTCTGCCTTATTATGTGAATAACAAAATTTATTTGAAGTCGATATCTCTTCTGGTTCTTGAGCTATGGACGACGAAGAAAACGTCGCGAAAGTAGGGACGTACGGACATACGGACGTACGGACGTACGAACGTACGTACACACGCACGCACAGACATCTTTCTAAAAATCTTTTATTTCGACTCTAGGCACCTTGAAATGTCGAGAAATGTCAAAATTTTCAATTTGACAAATCGGACCCATTACAATAACTTCTTATGGGAAGTTAAAAAAGACCCACAATGATAACTTCCCATCCATAGCCGTATGTCGATTCTTTCTTATTAAGCTTTAATAAAATATTTATAAGAAATATTTTGTGTGAGATAAAAATATTTAAGTCAATATATTTGTTTGTTCTCACAATAAAACTATTTTTATCACTTTTGTTTGTGTTTTTTATTAATTTTTCGTGCTTGTAAAAAATGATGCCAATTTTCTAAAAAATTAAATAAAGAAGTAGCATATATATTTTGCATATGATGAAATAAATAAAAAATAGAATAGTCGCAAAAAGCAGTTTTTTGGTAGCATTTCTTGAAAGTTTTTATCTACACTAATATTATAAAGAGGAAAGATTTGTATTTTTGTATGTAACGAATAGATTCAAAAAGTACTGGACCGATTTAAAATATTCTTTTTTCATTAGAAAGCTACATTATCACTGAGTAACATAGGCTATATTTAGTACTATATTTTATAGAAATCTATAGAAATTACTATTAAACCCAACCGAAGGTAAAAGAAAATAAGCCATCAAATGTATTTCATTGCATACGCTGCGAAGAGTATTATAATGATAGGACAAAAAAATGTTTTCTAATTTAGTGATTCATGGTCGTTTTAATTAGCATGCTTATAACTTAAATATCTGTACCTATTTACGTCTACCTGTGCGAAGCTGGGACGGGCCGCTAGTTTCTTAAAAAAATAATGTTTTTTTCAAAGAACTTTATCTGACGTTAATTTTGGAGTCCATAGCTTTATCAATACCCAAAATATTTGAATCAAAAATCAGTTCTTACCAAGTTTGCGTAGTATTTTTTTGCAGATTCTTATTTTTTTATAAGAATCCGACTGTTGGATTTTTCTAAGCATTTTAATAAATTTTGAAAAAAATATTCTTCAAGAGATGAAGTAAGTTTTAAGAGAATATCCTTAATTTTTCCAAGATGTTGGATTCGAAAATAAATTTAATCGACTTTAAGTACTGGGTTTTTAGGTTTTTATTTTTTAGGAAGTTATTGTAATGGGTCCGATTTGTCAAATTGAAAAGAGTCGAAATAAAAGATTTTTAGAAAGATATCTGTGCGTGCGTGTGTATGTACGTACGCCAGTACGTCAGTACGTTTGCGACGTTATACAGAAAATAATGCAGAAAGATGCAGAAAGGGCTCTCAAGAAAATTGCGAGTGTGGAAAAAAATACAATTAACGATTTTTTTTATAAGTAAAAAAACTGAAAAAAAAAATTTGTCACCTCGAAAATTTTACGAATAAAAAATGATTTTATCTGCAAAACAATTTTGTGCAACGAAAAACAAGGTTTTTAAAACCTGGTTAAATTTTGAGAATAATCGAATTGAGAGTTTTTTTTTATAAAAAATAAAAACCTTAAAAAAAAACATTGCTCAAAGTTGGGAAAAATTGATTTTCATAAAAAATTAAAATCTAGAAATAATATTACACAAAATTGGTAAATATTGATGTTCGGTTTACGATATCTCGTGAATAATAGAAAACATTGACTTGAAATTATTTTCATTCATCCAATTTGTATTTGTTTATATTAAAATAAAAACTTTTAAGAAATGTTACTGAAATTGGTAAAAATTGGTTTTCGACCAAAAATCTCGTTAAAAAAAATATATTTCAAAATCAAAGTATTTCATCATAATGCAAAATATTGTTGGCTATTTCTAAATTTTTTAGAATAATTTAACTGATAACTTTTTTAACAAAACACGAAAACCTAAAAATCTTTTAAGTAAGACAAATATCGACAGACGGGATGGGAAGTTATCAGTGAGGGTCGCATCCCAGCCTCTTTTTATTTTGTTTAGTTAGTTTCGCAAAAAAAACCACCCATTAATTTTTGTGCAATCTACATCTGTTCGATGTATTTGAAGCCGATATCTCTACAGGTTATTCAGACATGGACGACGAAAAATGGTATCAAGAACGTACGAACTTACGAACGTACGTAAACACGCATACAGACACATCTCTCTAAAAAATTTTAATTTAGATTCTAGGGACCTTGAAACTTTGAGAAATTTCAAAGTGTTCAATTCCACAAATCGGACGAATAGGAATTTTTATCGTGGTTATATTTCAGAAGCAATGCAAACATAATTTTTTTATATTGAAGATTCAAATAAAGTAAATTTTTTGTAAACCGTTTGTAAGAAAATTCGAACTGCCCATTTTTTACCACCAAATTTAAATGAGACCTATTATTTCTGTCTCTCCCATCGTAGTTTTAATGGTATGGTAGAATACGTTAAAGAAATCAAAAAACAATAAAACCTTTACAAGGGTACAAAGAATATCATGTATGTAGATATTACAGGCGCAATAAGGACCCCCCCCCTACTGCAGAAATGGAAGCAATACTCTATCTTTCACCTCTAGACCTATAGAGGAAACTGCTGCGAACAGCGCCTTAAGGCTGAGCCAAAGCAATTGCTAGAACACAAGCCACACCGGACACGAGCAGATTCTACAGGAATGTATAAGGAATAATGTAAGAACAGACTACATGATACCTAGTCTTAACTTTATTACGGCCTTTAACAACATCTTTTCTGTCAGAAAGGTATTGGTAGAAAATGTTTAGTATTCAATATCAATATATAATGACGGCTCGAAAACGGATGCTGGAGAAGGAGCAGGTTTCTTCTCTGAGACACACAATCTTGCCAACTCCTTCAGACTTTCTGATGCAAGCAGAGTCTTTCAAGCCGAAGTATTAGCAGTGACAAACGCTGCACAATAGGTCTCAATGAAGACGCTATCACAAGCTGATATCATCGTATTCATTGATAGCCAAGCACCTTTAAAATAAATTTTTGCCATAACAATCAATTTAAAGCTTATAAATTATTATCGCTAAGAACTTATGGTAATAAGCACAATACAGCATTATAGGCTGTGCTGCTGACCAGGTAACAGTGGTGTACCAATTTTTCGGTAACAAGATACTCTAATAAACCACTGAAAGATGAAAATGCTTTGAAACCTGCTTTACGGATAGAAAATTATGACCAACATTCTACAAAACAAAATCACCTGTGAAAGCTTAAAAATTCGTTATTGAAAACTTTTAATAAATTTACAGAAAATATCGAATTTATTTAAACTATTTGTTATTTATTTTCTTGTCTGCACTGTACACATAAATCAATCAACAGTCAACACCCAGAGTGTGTTAACTTAGGAAACAAAAATTTAAACGATGGCTATTCGGAGAATACAAATTAATAATTTATTTTTGATTGATTATAAATGATATATAAAATGATTTTCATAACAGTAACAGCTTTATAAGCTACAACAACTACGAGTACAACCACCGCCTAAGGACTAAAAACACGTTATTTTATTTATAGCAACATCACAGATGCTTCCTAAATCATAGAACCGAATCTACATATGTACATACGTCTGTTCAAAAATACGTTTTATTAAAAACAGGAGAAAAAACACATAACACCAACTCGAACGTACTTAAATCTTTTTGAAAATACGAGTACGAGTACCCAAATTTTATCTAACGAACCCTACAGATTAATTCTATACGAAATATGAAAATGTTACATGTTTTGAAATTGTGTTTTTTATTCTTCTTTTATTTATAAATATTTTGTTGTTGTTGTTGTTTTTTTTTTTTGTTTTTTTTTTAATTTTATATTTGTGCTGTCAATCTGAAAAATACAATATCCTCCATGTGATGAATCGCAGCTTAAGAATTTGAAAAATGTTTTCAATGTTCTGTACTCATTACACATTATATCATGTGCGGGAGTTCTTGAAGCTTTGGGTAAGGGGTGCCAGGTGAGGGTGTTTAGCGTGTGTAAGGTACCTCTATAATTCATTTTTCTGTCAGCAAATTATTCATTACTGTGATGAGGACGAATTTTGTCATTTAGAAGAAAAAGTTATATGAATATAATACGTTCACAGATATCTACATGATAAGAAGGACCTTTAGTAAGCAAACACTCTTTCTCTCTCTTTTTTTTACTTAAATATTCGTTAAAAGCTAACAAAAAAAATAAAAACACGATGAACATAAATATTTTTAATTCAAAGCACAAGTCTAAATCGTGTCTTTTAAGGCGCTTACAATCAGAAGTGTGTCGTTCAGGACATCCATCCCAACTCACTTCATCTATGTGTGTAAATTTGAAATGAATTTGTTGTTGACTTGGAGCAACATTTATGAAGAATAGAATATAAATTTAAATGACACTACCAATAAAGGGTAATCAAATATTTATTTTTTTATTAAAGATCATTTATACCTAACGGGTGTTTTTTTTAAAAGTGTGTAATTTTTAATTTGGAAATACTGTTTAAATTAGCGTTCCTACTGTCAGATATTTTTTCATTAAATTTGGCATTTCAGCATGAATTGACTGACGCCTGAACTAACGCTTCCAAATCAGGTTTTTAAAATATTCCACCCTAAAAATGATAAAAACAACCAAAAATGAGTTTATAAAAAAATGGGTTTTCAATTGGCGAGGGTAGATTTTGGCGCCCCGTTGCGGCCATTTTATTTTGGTGACATCTGTCAAAGCTCGTGTTTATTATTTAGTTTTTTATGCCAAATCATCATGGCAATTAACACGATTGAACAGCACGTTCAAATGATAAAACTTAATTATCAAAAAGAGTGTTCGTTAACGTAAACGTTGCACGCATTGCGCCCAATTTACGGTAGACGTGGTGGCCCGTCGCAGTCGATTCTTTAACGTTTGGTGGCCAAATTTTAGACGACCGGTTCAACTTGGCGAATTTTGCGTACAATACAATATCCAACGGACCCAGTTGAATTATTCTAAAAAAAATTTAAATTACCAACAATATGTTGCATCATATGCAAATAGTTTTATTTGTTTTTAGCCGAAAACTAATTTTTACCAATTTTAGTAGAAATTGTTTGAAGTCAATAACTTCTATTATTCACGAGATATCGAGAACCGAACATCAATTTTTACCAATTTTGCGTATAATTTTTTGTAATTTTTTTTTTTTATGAGAAAACGGACTATTGAATTATTATAAAAATTACTTAATATCCAAAAGAATATTTTCTCTGAGATATAATTAGTATGAATCCAAATCGTTGGTATGCAGCCAAAACGCACTAAGTCATATTTTTAGGATTTTTAGATTTAAATGCAAAACGGTTAAGAATGATGATATCGATGTAGTGAAATAACACACGTTGAAATATTTGACGTACTTTTTGAATTATTTGAGGTATCTTTTTGCCCGAAGTCAGAAAAAACAACTTTTATACTGGCACAACGCACTAAGTTGACTTAGAGCTATTTGCCTGTAACACAAGAAAAATGATATCACTACTAGTTTACAGGAAAAAAGCATTACTGAGACTTAATGCCTTTTTCCTGTCTTCAAAACAACATTTTTAAATTTGAAAAAAATGACTTAAGAAGTATGCCATGAGGTAAATGTAAGAAAAAAGCGGTCGAATGCAAATAAATCAATACAAATTGTAAGTTTCTCAGTGAGTAAAAATCAACTAAATTCTGTGTGAGTATTAATTAATTTTAAAAAATGAATAAGAATTCTCGTTCTTGGGCAATACTCCAATTGGCTAAAAAGAATACAAATACTTTTGGCAAGTTGTTGTCTATTTTGGTAAGGTAATCATAGTTCCGTTCAAAACTGGTGTTTTACTTTAAAATAGTTGAAAAAAATGTCCTTCGCAACAAGAAATTCAAGAAATGGTTCTAGATGAAACCCTCGAGCAAGAAATTAACTTTGGTTAGATGATTGAATTTATTAATAAGGCATAAAAATATTGGTTTTGAATAGTCCTAGGTGAAGAAGAATTTTTCAATGTTGATGAAGCCGTGACAGAAGCAACAGAAGAAATCGAAGACTGCATCTTGGATCCAAGTTATAATTGCGAAGATGAGGTCGGATCAAATGCCAACATGGAAGATCAAACATTACATACCAATCAAGACACAGCGGAAAAAGAAACTCATACAAAAAGAAATAAATGGAGAAAAGCTTGTCCACAAAATTGGAAAAAAAATGTCAACAAAAAAATGAGATCTAAGTGTTTGCCATACAAGGATAATAAAGGTAATTTAAAACCAAAAAAGCTCCCAAACAGAATCCGGCCCATAAATGCACTTTCAACTGCTCGAATATTAATAAGGACTCTCGACTAAAACTATGTAAATCATATTGGGCTTTGAGTTTTGTGGAACAAAAAAATTTTATTCTTCAGAATGTTGAATGCCTTGCGCCAAAATACAGGCGACCAAGAAACGAAAGTGCAATTCCGCGACAAACTGCCAAAAAGTATTTTTTTATTCACAATGATATCAAAACAAGAGTATGCCAACAATTTTTCTTGAGTACATTAAACATCTCTAATCGATGTGTAATTAGTGCATTCTTAGGAAGGGACGAGTTTGGTGGTCACTTTTCTGCAGAAGATAAAAGAGGCAAAAAACCTCCAATCAATAAAACAAGCCAAGACATAATTGACAATGTAAAAAAACATATCGAAAGTTTTCCGTCGATGGAAAGCCATTACTGCCGGAAAAATAGTCAACGCAAATATTTAGACATTCAGCTTTCAATAAGAAAAATGTACGATTTATTCAAAAAACAGCATCCTCAAAGTACCATATCCGAAACCACATATAGGAGAACATTTTGCAACAATTATAATTTATCTTTTTTCGTACCCAAAAAAGATCAATGTCTTTTATGCAATAAATATAAAATTTCATCTACAGCTGCAAAGCTCGATATGCAAGTCGAGTATGAAAGCCATTTACGTCGCAAAAAAGAGGCATTTGATGAAAAACAAACTGACAAAGAAAGGTCAAATGTGGATGAGAGGTTTAGATCAATTTCGATGGATATTCAAAGTGTGCTTCAAATACCATCAACTGATGTTTCTTTAACATACTATAAGAGGAAACTTATACTTCATAATTTTACAGTTTATGAATCGGTTTTGCCAAATAATGCTTTTTGTTACGCTTGGTCAGAGGTAAATGGCAAAGGTGGGAGCTGCGAAGTCGGGTCTTTTGTTCTGAAATACATTGAGCAATTACCTGAACACGTAAAAGAGCTTTCAATATTTTCGGATACTTGTGCCGGCCAAAACAGGAATGCAAATATTGTTGCACTGTTTTTAAATTTAGTGCAAACATCTAATTTGCAAATTGTTGACCAAAAATTTTTAAAAAGTGGTCATTCTTATATGGAAGTTGATTCTATGCATAGTGCCATAGAAAAACAAAAAAAGTTCATGTCAATTTATTGCATCAATGACTGGCTAAATATATTCAAAGCTGCAAGGGTTCGAGATCCAAAACAAAAAACCTTACGAAGCTATTGAAATGAAATTTGAAAATTTTTACAACTTAAAGTTATTAGCCGAAAACCTTATAAAAAATAAGACAATTGACGTTGACGGCCAAAAAGTTAACTGGCTTAAAATTAAATGGTTTCGTTACGAAAGAAATATACCGGGAATACTTCAATTCAAATATGAATTTGGCGAAAATTTTCGAAGCTTGAACGTTTCTAAGAGCTGTCGTAGAGGAAGAAACCCTGTTCTTAAATATATGCCGGTTAAAGAATAATTAAAACTATACACCGAACCACTTAAAATAAGCTCAGCTAAGAAAAAAAGACCTCATCGAAATGTGTAATAAAGGCGTCATTCCTGAAATTTTTCATGTTTGGTTTTCATCATTTCCGTCACAATGTAACATAAAAGATTACCTGCCAGAACCAGATGCATTAGATGAAAGTGATATTGAATAATTTATTATTTTAAATTCCAACTTTTTAAAACCTTCAAATATTTAAAACCTTCTTTCATTACTTAGTTTTTAATTGTTCTGTATTGTAAAATTACTTATTAACCTATAATGAAGCTCTTGTCTTTACTTTTGGACTAAAATCATGTTGTTTCCTTTAACTTTATATGTCAGAAAACTATTGATTACAAACAAATAATTGGAAATCACTACAGGTAAAAGGCACTAAGTCACGACTTTTTTCATTTGCGTTCACAATAATTATCATATTGGTTTTTCAAAAACGAAATGTTGAGTTTGTGTTTAATGGGATTATTTTACAAATAACAGTTAATATTGTATTTTCACAAGAGAAATAATCTTAAAAATCGATTTACTCAAAACTACTTTTTTTGACTTAGTGCATTTTGCCTGCATAGCGACGAAATTTTTAATTTTACCAACTTTGAGTAATATTTTTTTTAGGTTTTTTATTTTCTGTAAAAAAAACTGTCAATACGATTTTTACCAAAATTTAACCGAATGTTGAAAACAATATTTCTTATAAAATAATCAATCAATCAATTTTTACCAACTTAGAGTTATATTTTGTTTAGGTTTTTATTTTTGCTAAAAAAAAACTGCCAATAATTCGATTGTTCTCAAAATTCTACCAGATGTGGAAAATGTTATTCTTCGTTGCACAAAATTGTTTTGGAGATAAAATCATATTTTATTCGTAAAATTTTCGAGTTGACAAATTGTTTTTTTCAGTTCTTTTAATTTATAAAAAAATTAATTGGATTTTTTTCCAAAAATATATGTACTTCTTTAGTATCACATTAATTCAAGTCTCTAGGGTTTTTGGTTCGTGAGATATTTTGCGATTAACCAAAATGTTCACCTTTTTTTTAAATTGCTATGGTAAAAAACCACCCACGCACTTTTTTTTGAGAGTCCTTTCTGCATCTTTCTGCATTATTATCTGTATGACAAAATATTTTTCAAATCGATATCTCTACTGGTTTTTGAGCTATGGACGACGAAAAAAAAACTTCGCGAACTTACGTACACACGCCCTTACATACATCTCTCCCAAAATCTTTTATTTCGACTATAGGAACATTGAAACGTCGAAAAATGTCAAAGTTTTCAATTCGACAAATCAGACCGATTACAATAACTTCCTATGGGAAGTTAAAAAACATTACTTAGACTCTAAGGACCTTTATACGTAGAGAATTTTCAAAATTTATATTTCCACAATTCTGAACTATTACAATAACTTTCTATAAAAATAAATTAGGTGGCTGAACAGTCTGTTGAAAACTAGGGCCTAGTGACTTACAATTCTAAACCATTCCTGGTAAGCCGAATCCGAGCGTCTAATTTGAAAAAGCACTTTTCATGAAAAAAAAATACTCACTGTTATAGGATTTGTCAATTCTTAGTAAAAGGGCAGTACCCGTGACATAGTCAGGGATCGAACCCAAGACCTCTAGCATGATAGTCTTTCGCACCTCTTTTCTCTTTCAAATTCATTTTTATTAATTCATTCTTAAGACTATCTTAAAGCTAGACAAAAATTCATAAAACTAGCCTAATTAACCATAACTTACAACTAACTTACTGGTCCCATACGGACACTCTAAGTTAAACAATAATACTTAATGCTAATGCCTTTCGGCCCTAAGATCTATTTTACTTCAATTAAATTTTATTTATTTTGTATTTATTAGAAAATTTGAAAAAACTAATATCAATATCCTTTTTTATTTTTACTTAAAACTTTCTTTCGCACCAACTATCATGCCACCTGTACTACTACTACTTTCTATGGGAAGTTAAAAGTTTAAAATAATGTTTTTTTTTTTTTTTGAAACCAAATTGGAAGATCGTTTAATTTTTTCAGGTTTATTTCTTAAATCTAAAATTAAAGGTACTATTTTTAAACAGATCCTTTTTATAAAGGAGCAATTTTTTGTGACCTTGTAGTGCATTTTGTTTAAAATACAATGAGCTTATGACAAATTTATAAAAGTTGCGAATTGGCCCTGTATCTTCTTAAAAGTCCTAAGCACCTTTTATTATTTAAATTTAAACAAAATTCCTTATTATTTAGTTTTTTGACTGTAATCAAACTAAGACGTATCATATCATTTATTCATAATAAATCCTATCTAAAAACGACGAAAAAACGGCGCCGCCATCCAGGAAAGCTACATTTACATACATATGTATATGCATTTTTAAGGTCCATAAAAAGGCCTCAAAAACAGAATTATATTTTAACGTCTGTTGGGCTTGGAACTTGGTTCTTGATTCTATTTGTTGTGATGTGAATAAAAAACCTTTTTCGTAATTCAATGTACCCAAAAATAAAAAAAAAAACAAAATCATTTAATTGTCATGGATGTCCTTTTATTATTGTTTTAATTTTGTTTTATTTCATGTTTAATGACTCTATCATTATTTGCTATCCGCGGATGCGGAACAGTAAAAATGTCACCCATTACGTGCCAATCCATAAATTTAATACCACATCGCAATATACATATGTATGTATGTATACAATGTATACAATGATTGCAAGTACATATTTATCTACTTATATAGGGACACGTTACATACACATGTATACAAATATGAGTACTATTGGCAACGGTAAAAATTGTGTGTTGTGAGCACATTTTTGAATAATTATTTTTCGTAAAAAAAGGACACAGATATTTTAAAGTCCAGGATTCTGTACGGAGAATGATGTGGCAATATTATAAACGTGTATGTTTATTTTGCCATAAATTGTATTATGATTTAATAACTAAAACCAGTGGCGTTTTTAGGCATGGGCCCGGTGAGCCAGCGCCCAGGGCCCCGCAATTATTTGGCCCCCAAATCCACCAACTCAAAATGAATGAATCTATACAAGAATTATATAGAAAACGAAATAAGGTTAGTAGACCTAGACAGTAACAGACAAACAAGTTTCATTTTACTCTCCGTTCCGTTGAAATTCTCCTCCTCAACATCTTAAACCTCTAGCAACATGAATCTTTAATCATACATCCGCACACGCTGTCAACATTATTTTAACAACTCTGCTTTCGTTCTAATCTACAGTTCTTCACACATGTTGACTTTTCAACTCACTCCATAAACAAACACAAAGTTGTCCCATGATGATTCATTCATCGCTGATCATTTAAAAAGATGTGAGAACTCAGGAATGGGATACACTTCCTATTTACCAGCAAATATTTCAACAAATTCATTGATATAATGGGTAAACAAGACCTAATAAAAATTTTATGTGAAATTAGATCGGCAAAATATTTTTCCCTAAGTGTTGACAGTACACCTGACGTTTCTCATATCGACCATTTGACTAATTCGGTATGTTAAAAATTGTGTTCCAATCGAAAGGTTCTTAAAATTTATACCTATTCAAGAGTATACATCTGAATATTTGGCTGACACAATCTTGACATTTATGGAAAATCATGATATTTCTATAGAGGATTGTAGAGGACAAAGCTATCATAATGCGTCTAATATGTCGGTAAAAAATATTCTGGTTTGCAAGCAAGATTAAAGGAGAAGTGCGAATTTGCTACCATTACCTTAACTTAGTAGGCCTTCATGCGGCTGGTTGCTGTGCAGGAGGCAACAAGTTTCTTTCAAGTGGTTCAAAAATATACAACTTTTGTTCTGCTTCTACTCATCGCTGGAATAAATTGAATGTATGTTTAGGTTCACATAGAGTTCTTAAAAGCCTTTTTGAATAAAGATGGTCTGCACGAGCTGATGCAGTTAATGCGCTCTATATTGGTTATAAGCAAATTACTAAAGCCGTGACATCTATCTCTAGAGATCCAGAGCAAGCTCCAGGCACAAAAAGCGAAGCGCTAAGCCTGTCTAAGAAAATATCAAAACTGCAGTTCCTCATTTTAACAGAAATTTGGAGCGCAATATTAGAAAGAATTTATAAAACCAGCAAGAGCCTTCAAGAATTTTAATAAATTTTAAGCGTGTGCCAAAATTCAGAATCCGGGTGCTAATTATAAAGACTTATTGCAACGAAAAATAGCACGAAGTTCGCGTGCCACATATTGTGATGGTTCTGCACAATCCGTCCAGCTAATTGGGAAAGAAAAGTCTAAAATATTAATTCCAATTTCAACTATTGAAGGTGAATCAAAAAAAATTATAAAAGTATAAACAAAATATCTGTTTTATGTTTTTTTTTTAGTTATTTTTAAAAAGTAAAATTATGTACAAAAAAACACAAATAAAATGATTTTTTTAACTAACGAATAAAAAAAAATATATTATGCCTACTTTTTTTTTGGCCCCCAAATCCTATTGGGCCCAGGCCCCCAAAAGTCTAAAGACGCCCCTGACTAAAACTACAAATTATTTGTGAAATTGAGCAATTTTATTATGCACAATTTTTGGTTTCCTATTTCTGATTGATATTCGATTTAACTGCGCAAAAAGAAATTACATTTGGATAAACAAATTCTGATGTTGTTTTTTTTTTTTTTTAAGTTGTTTTTAGATATTTTGTTTCTATTTAAAACCCTATTCGCGATTTGTTAACTGAAATTTTGTGCACACGTGTAAAAAGATAATAAAATGTTATAAGTTCTTATTTATTCGTATTTCTAATGATCGAGATCTTTTGAAATTGGATGAGGAACTTGCAAAACGTATTGTTTTAAACATTAAGACTAAGCCTCAGAGTTTCTAAAGTTTCAATTGGAAAACAATAGCTAAAAGATATTTTAAGTTCACGTATTCCTTTTAGGAAACAACTTTTTTGTTGAGTCGAGGACTTAAAAAAAGGGTTACTATGCCCCCTTGGAATATTTTTTAACTTCCCATAGGAAGTTATTGTAATCGTTCCGATTTGTCGAATTGAAATATTTGATATTTTTCGATTTTTCAAGGCCCCTAGAGTGAAAATAAAAGCTTTTAGGAAGATGTCTGTGCGTGCGTGTGTACGTACGTTCGTACGTCCGTTCGGGAAGTTTTTTTCGTTGTCCATAGCTCAAGAACCAGAAGAGCTATCGACTTCAAATAAATTTTGCTATACAGATAATAATGCATAAAGATGCAGAAAGGGCTCTCAAGAAAATTGAGTGGGTGGTTTTTTTACCATAGCAAATTTAAAAAAAGGTGAACATTTTGGTTAACCCTAAATATCTCACGAACAAATAACGCCTGCGACTTGAATTAAATTTTTTAACAAATTTTAACACATATACTTTTGGAAAAAATTCCAATTTTTAATCAAAAAAAAAATTGAAAAAAAATATTTGTCACCTCGAAAATTTTACGAACAAGAAATGATTTTATCTCCAGAACAATTTTGTGCAACGAAGAATAACGTTTTTAACATCTGTTCAAATTTTAAGAAAAATCGAATTGAACGTTTTTTTACGAAACATTCAAAACCTAAAAGAAAAATTAACAAAAGTTGGTAAAAATTGATTTTTGACTCAAATACTATTTCAAAAATTTTAGATTATGGCTTCAAACTAATTTTAATTTTCACTAAATATTATTGTCAACATTTACTAAAATTTTAATAAAATTCGAATTGACAGTTTTTGTACAAAAAAGATAAAAACCTAAAAAAAAATACTAAAACTTTGTAAAAATTTACTTTCGACTCAAATATCTTTTCAAAACTTAAAAATATTGGCTTCAAACTTATTTTATCTCACAGAAAATATTGTTTTCGACATTCAGTAATTTTTTTATAAGAATCCAACAGTCCGTTTTTTTATAAAAAAAAATAAAATCAACAAAAAATGGTACGCAAAATGGTTAAAATTGAAGTTCGATTCCCGATAACTCTCAAATTATTTTTATTCATCCAATTTGTTTTTTTGTTTATATAAGAAATTAAAACTTTTAAGAAATGCTACTAAAATTGGTAAAAATTAGTTTTAGACTAAAAATCTCGTTACAAAACTAAATTTTGTAATAAAACTATTTCACTATATGCAAAATATTGTTGGTAATTTTGAATTTTTTAAGAATAATTCAACTGCTGTAATGTGAATATTTGGTCAACGTTGGACTTTCTTAGTCTGAAGCCACCCTGATAAGGACCTATCAAATTTATTTAAACTATAGGATGGATTTTTTCTCAATTAAATTAAATCTTCAGATAAAAGTGAATAAAATTGAACCTCATTCATTGAAAAATTCAGCAGCGCACCTGAACTCACCTAGATCTCAATATTCATGTCCCATTCCCAATGTATGCTTATAGATGTGTCTTACTTATACATACAATACAATTGTATATAGGCGCCTTGAAAAGCAATCAATATTTTCAAAACTTATTCTGTTCAATATTTTTCTTCTTGTATTTTTTGTGAACGAATGAATAGAAAATATTGAATATCCTTGCACAAAAAGACAAAATTGAATGCCAATGAATCTTAAGTTCAATTTCAGCACCTGTAATCCCTGAGAGTTGAGATACGACCGACTATACGGAAAGTCGAAATATATCTGAAACTTGGAAGAGCTTTCTTTTTATATATCTATATGCAAGTTAGGGTACCCTTACCCACCTATAAAATACTCGCACCTATACAATACGTATACGACCGTACAGGAGGAAAGGAAAAAGTTTCGCATTGTATAATAGAGAATAAATTCTATGAACAAAGGACGATATCGAGATGCCAAACGAAATTGCAATGAAATCCAATTACAGTTAAGATATTCAAATGCCATATACTTATACCCATCTGCATACATTTATATATGTACATACCTACGAGTACAAACATATATTCAGATTATGAACAAAAAGATGGTTTCACTTTCACAGTCACGAATATTGCCGCACACATTGGTTTGGGGTTTTGGATTTAGGTTTGGCTTTTATAACTTAAATATTCCTTATAGATACCAAGGGAAACCAGGATAGAGTTTGTGTCCTGTATAGAAGTCTGTTTGGAAGTTGCTTTGTTGTTTTTTTTTTTCTATTTTTGTTGGTTTGTTTGCAGCATGAACAAGAAATGCATTGAAAGTGTTTTGCACAGATATAGAAGTCAAATCGGGTATTGCCATCTTTATGTGCAATTGAATGGAACTATTCTCATGGGCGATGATGGTGAATATTGTTTGGTGCAACGCAAATGAATCGAACTAAGTTTATAAACTATAAAATTTGCACACAAAGGTGAGATCGTTTATATAACTTATATAAACCTTGCATATTCTATGAGGTAATTAAAGTTAATGTCATTTGCAGATTCCTTTGTTTCGTATCTTTGTATTTTATGACAAATAGTGATTCTTGGATAAAACATAAAACTTATAAATATTATTCCTTAACAATGAAAGGATTCTTTTCATCTTTGAGACTTGAATTATATTTTAAAATTCAATTCAATTCAATTCAATTCAATTCAATTCAATTCAATTCAATTCAATTCAATTCAATTCAATTCAATTCAATTCAATTCAATTCAATCCAATTCAATTCAATTCAATTCAATCAATTCAATTCAATTCAATTCAATTCAATTCAATTCAATTCAATTCAATTCAATTCAATTCAATTCAATTCAATTCAATTCAATTCAATTCAATTCAATCAATTCAATTCAATTCAATTCAATTCAATTCAATTCAATTCAATTCAATTCAATTCAATTCAATTCAATTCAATTCAATTCAATTCAATTCAATTCAATTCAATTCAATTCAATTCAATTCAATCAATTCAATTCAATTCAATTCATTCATTCAATTCAATTCAATTCAATTCAATTCAATTCAATTCAATTCAATTCAATTCAATTCAATTCAATTCAATTCAATTCAATTCAATTCAATTCAATTCAATTCAATTCAATTCAATTCAATTCAATTCAATTTAATTCAATTCTCATACGAAGCGAGAAAACAGAAATTAAAAATAAATGTACATAAGGAAAACAAAAACACTCATATTATCTTCAACTATTGCACTTTTTTTTCAAGTTAGATAAATTCTGAAGCACCCACTTATGTCGAGAGCTTGGAATGTCACACCATTAATTTTATTAATTACTCTAACTTATATCTAAATGACACCCCTTCACTATAGCGATTGTATATCAAATAACACAAAACCAAAAACACTTGCCTATGTGCATAAAACATTAAGGACGAGTACATGCTACTTCTTATGAGTAGGTACATATGTATGTACATACATACATAGTAGATAGAATACATAGTCGTATATGTATGTATGTAGATAAGTTTTGTTAAATTGTTTTCTTTTGTCCTTGATATGCAAATGGAATCAAACGCACATCCGGTTTACGTAAATATTGCAGCTTTGTCCTTGCTTAGTTCCTTGGAATGCAGCATCACTATTACCATTATATTTTGCAGTGCAACTGTGTCTGTTTTTGTATCTGTATTATATGTTTGCCTTTGTATGTATGAGTATTTATAGTGAAGAAAACCAAATGACCTCAAAAACGCAGACACATGAGGATAACAAATCATCCTGCTTTGGGGATAGAATTGAAATATTTAAGTGAAAGGGTTTCGCCAAACATCTTCAAACTCATTTATAACTCTGCGTCACGTCCGTCGTCACCGTCATCGTCGTCGTCGTAGTCGTCGTCTGCTTCATCCATTGCTGTCGTTGATGGTGGCGTTGCCGCATTAGTGGTGACAATTTACCGAAATAAATGGAAATGAAACTCGACGACGAGTGCCAACAAGTATACCTATACCTACCTACCTACCTACCTATCCTCTAAACCTACCTCGAGAGCTTGAGTGTCGTTTAATTTAATTTGTATAGTGTTACAGTTACAGTGCGCGAAAGGATCTCGTTCTCGACACCATCATCGTCCTCATATCCACTCAACCCTTTTTTTCTCTCTCTCTCTATAGTCTATGGGCACATATCCTTGTTTTGTGTGATTGTTTGCGCGCTAGGATCTAGGATATACAATACATATGTGTCGTAGGTATCTTGTGTGTGATGAGTATTGAATTTCACAATATAACTGATTAAAAACTTTTTCGAGGAAATTGTGGTGACGGATATGGGTGTTTCTTCTGTATACGAGAGTAAGTGCGAACGCGCAAAGGGAAAAGGAACTTTATACCCTATAAGATCGAAGATGCACAAACATTAGAGGAGATAAAAGACATCAGACATGCTGTGGATTGAACTACATACCTCAACAAGGGAAAACCTCAATAAATTATGTAAGCACAAAGGGGACAGATGCTGCTCCCCAATACCCAATTTCAAGTCTATAATTTTCTATAGGGAAGGTAAAAATATACTATAGTAGCATCACATTAGTATATAGCAACCAAGCCAGACGTATTCAATTGGGTATCATTTTCAGCAACAAAAGAATGCAATCAATTTGCTTGCGCAATAAATTGTTAACGCAACGTTCGTAAAACAACTTGGTGAAATAGAATACATAAATATTAAAAAACGTTTGAGAAGATTCAACCTTTTTTAAACTCTTATAAAACTTTTTGCTGTCTTTATGTAAGATAAACAATGTGTACATACATATGTATCTAGAAACAAGCTCCAAGGAACAAAACTGGGAGCAGAAAAGGGAACTGCTACTTTTATATAGCTACGTAAAAGATTGTCAGAAATTGTTTTATGTATGTATATGTATATCAAGCTTAGTTAAAGATGATTTTTGGTTGTAAAGTGACATAAGTCAGCTTAAAAATCAGCATCCATTTATAGCGATGGATAAAATGTAGATACAATTTGATGATCCAATTTTTCTAAAAATTGAACCAGGTGCTTACAACTTTATTCTTCGTTACATACAATTATTTTGGAACTAATATCATTCATTGATCGAAAAATAATCTAGATGGAAAATATTGTTTTTTTTTTATTTATTAAAAACCCCTTAATTGTTTTCTTTTTAAAGTTATATTTATTAAGTTTTACGGCACATTACATATTCTAATATTTGAAGTCGCTAGCGCCATTGGTTCGTGAGGTATTTAGGGACAACGAAAATTTTCAAATTGGATGTTATCGAATAAAAGGGAAACATATTTTTTTCTTGTGAAAAAGATAGCCTGAGTCTTATCAGCATTAATTTTTATTCTTCGGTCATAAATATATGAATGAATTACATTTAAATAGTTTTGCAGCAATAACAGTGACGGATTTAGGCTTGCTGCCGCCCTAGGCCCCGTTCGATGCGCCGCCCTTATTGTTAAATTTTATTTCATAAATTTGTATCCAATATTTTTTTTTTAAATAACTTTATTTTATTGAAGTATAATTTATAAATATAATTAGTTAACATGAAAGATTAATAAGTTATAATCCTTAGATAGACAAATAATAAATATTTTTTTTTATATTAATCAATTCAAAAAATTTCAAATTTGGATAAACATCTAGAAGACTCCGGGAATGCAATACATGGCATCTTCTATTTTTGCTAAGGAATCTTTGAATTGATAATGGATACATTATCATACATTCATTGTCTAGCGTCTCTTCCAAATAGTCAGGATACTTATTGACTAATTTATTGGCAAGATTTTTCAACTCGTTTGTATCTATTTCACATTAATTGTCGAAAAAATTGAAGTATTGGTAAAGTGTTTCAGATGCACTTTTACGCCCGGCTAATTGTAGACTAAGAGTGTCTAAAATAGAGTAATAAACATTTGTGCGAACATTTTCTGGTCCAGAAAAAGGTGGTCTCTTATTTACCCGTGAGTCATCTGGCTGCATTTTTCTGGTGGCGACGAGTATCATAACGATAATAATCCTGAACTCCAGACAGTGCTTTAGCTTTTTCTTCATATTCAGAAAATTGTCTGTCTCTCATGTCTATAGATCTGCACAACGGATGATAAATCAGCTTGAGATTCTTGAAGCTTATTACTAGCAGCATTAAAACGACCTAAAATTACATTCCAGACAACGACTAGGATTGCTCTTTCTAAATGTTGAAATTTTCGCTGCATTCTCGTAGCTTCAGATCGCGTAGTCGGTTTCTCATCTCTGCTTTCGGCAATAAATTCCAGTGCATCAATTATTGCGGACCACCCTTTTTCTAATGCGTAACATGCATCATGTCGAGCAGACCAACGAGTTTGAGAAAGACTCTTAATTCTTAAATTTTTACGCTGCACCAAGATTTCCCAACGATAAGCAGATATAGTAAGGAAATTGTATAGTTCTTGAAAAGTATTTCTAGAGATTTTAACAATACATCCTTAATATCTTTAGCTTTATGGCCGATATTTGGTAGAAATTCTTGAAACCTTTTAACAATTTCACCGTTACCACGTACATGCATATCATATAATTATAGTAAACTGATCGACATGTGCTAAATCAGGCCTAGAATCTACAATTATACCAAAATACTTAGCAGATTGCACTTCACTAGAAATTTGTTGTAGTACTTTATTTTGAATCAACAGTATAATTTCTTCATAGATTGTTTTAGATAAACACGATGTATTCCCACTACCAGGGTGTGCATAAAATTTTAAATGTTCAGATAAAAATGGAACAAATTTAGCAAGGAGTAATACTGTTCCTAAAAAATTCCCATTATGAGGATCTCCTATTCGTTCCTCGAAATGGCAGGCCTCTTATTGCTAGTGATTTAATAATTGCAATTGCTCGGTAAAAAAATTTGTTTCCATTATATCTTCATCGAGTTGTTTTATTAGATTTTGATCAACACGCCCGTGAACTACTGCTCAAGCTTTAAAATGACTAACTTTAGTGCGTGCTTTTGATTTTTTCCAGTCACGGAATCCTACGTCAGTAAAAGCATTCATTTCACCACTTCTACCAAATAATAAGCATGGAATACAAAATACAGAGACTTTAGTTTCTAAATAAATCTACCACTCACGGCGTTGAATCTCTCCATTTTTGCGTACGTAAAAATAAACTTTTGAAACAATACCTTGTTTTATCACTATAAACATTTCTAGAATTTTTAAAGTCTGCATCATCAGTATTACTGATCCCTGCAGATACAAAAACAAAGAGATGAGGTGAGATTTTTATATCTTACAGTTCTGTTTTGTTGGTTTTCGCAATTTCAAATTTAACGTAGATTTTCTAGATTGAATTTTTAAATTGGCAAACAGAAGTTATGATTTTGGATGCGTTCCGAAACTTTAGACCGAAGATATATTTGTGCCTTTCATTAAGGTATGTTTAAATGAAGAAACGCTTTCAAGTGTTAAGCATTTCATAAATTTTGCCGCCCTTCAAATTATGCCGCCCTAGGCCTGGGCCTTACGGGCCTAGGCGTAAATCCATCACTGAGCAATAACGGAATAAATAAATAGTATGCATAAGTGCAAGTATCATCAACAATAATGCCTTTTTCGCTGTATCTTGAATTCGGAAAATCGAATGTAAATAATTTATATAAAATTGGTCCAAGACTAGATTGATTATTTAATAATGTTAATTATAGAGTTCGTAGTAAATTGGAGAGTTCGTACTTTTCAGAAACTTCAAACTGTCTCCTGAATGTCTTTAGGATAAATCATAGATGTGAATGAAAATTTAAAATATTAAATTTGTGAATGATTTTCTTATGCCACACAAAGTCCAATGCCTTTTCAATATCATGTTTAGTTGTTGTTACCGTGAAAAGCTAGGTTCTGGAAACAGTAAAAGAGCAGACGGTCCAGAAATACCTCAAGCTCCTCCTGGATTTTATCAAGATTTTCTGCGTTGGATTTAATTTCAGATTCTTCAGAAATTAAATATTCGTTTGCTGCCTTCACAAGTTTGGTCACTTGACTTGACCACGGTAGGATGAACGGCTTGCTAAATCCATTTAGGAATATGATAAAACTTTAAATGTTATTTTAAATGGAGAAATATAGTTCGATAGTTTTGAAGCGTTTCTTTAGTTAATTAAACTGTAAATGTACCGGATTTCTGCACCAAAATGTAAAATAACAGCCCAGGAACAAGTTAATTTTCGATTTAAAGTTTTAAAATAAAGAGACGACAACTTTTCTTAAAGAATTATAAATCATTTCTTTTCAGAATTTATTTTACATTCTTATATAGAGTAAGTTTAAAAGTTAACGAAAGTCAAATCAAGCAATATTCAATATTTAATTTCTATTTTCAATAAACATCGCTAATTGGAGGAAAGATTTAATTTAGGGTGCAAACAAAAGCAATGTACGAGTATTTAATATTTTTTTAACAACAATGAACCAATTTTACCCTGTGTTTTGTTAAAATCCCTGTTTAAGAACTCAGATTATTGTTTTGTGTTATTATTAAAGAACAACTTTAATCAAAAGAAAAATTTTCTATATAGCACTTAAACTAAATTGGTTTATGTTAGTTTTCGTTCTTGCCCTAAAACTTTAAAGATTTAAGTAAAAACTATGATCTCAATAAAGGTAAAAAGATTTTCTCAAGGAATATACAAAAATCTTCTTAAGTTCTTTTATATTTATATAGTTTTTTGTTTGTTGTTATAAAAATGCAAAATAAAATTCATTTAGCATCCTTCTGCGATGCACTTGAATTCACTTTTTCGGTACAATTGACAAAACTATTTTTCCTCTTGCCATCAACCTTTTCAACAATATTTCCAAGAGTAACGTCCTTTTTATATTATTGACTTGAATAGTTCATATTTCCGATAAAAGTTCTTTTTATATTGCTTATATTTATATATTTGTTGTTGTTGGTACTGGTATAAAGTATAGTACATTTGTAGATATATGTATTCATGTACTGTTGTTAGTTAGAAATCCTTTTTTTATTTTTATAGTATATTTCAAAAGAAATGCTCTTTTCCGAATCACTGAAGTAAAAATTGAAGCTGAAGGAATATGTATGTGTATGAAGTACGTACTATACACAGCTTTAAGCTTTCGTTTCTTTTTATTGCAGTGAAATTCATTTTACTTATTTTTATTTTTGCATACCTACTTTTCATGACTCTTCTATACAAGATTGATGCATTAAACCGTTTTTCTAGAGAATCCTTAGAATATTATTTCGATGCAAAAAGAGCACACTTTTAACGACAATATCCTTTAAAATTTTAGATTGAATGACTTAGAACAATTAGGAATTTATTTTCTAAATAAACATTTTTCAAAACTAACAATTTCAATATAAGTAAAAAGTTGCTCTTCTCAAGACTTTTTTCTCAACTAATAAGCCTCAAAATTGTCTAACTAGATGACGCACGGTTGCAGTCATAACCAAATCAAGAAACAACGATTTAATAATTTTATGAACGAAAGAACGCTCTATAGAGTACAAGTTGCAAAGCAGCTAAATAATACCTTGTTTAAATAAAAAGCTGACATAGCACTCAAGAAATAAGTTGGATTGGAAATATATTTTAACAAACGAAAAAATACATCGTTAACTACTTACAACCTTCCTTGCTTCTAACGTTGTACCCTGAGTGGTGCCTAGAAGTTACTCCCACTTTACATCCCATTAACAGAGTTCCATTTTTTTTTGGAAATATATTGAATAAGCTACTAACCTTTCTTACAATGAACTACACTATTCAATTTCAC